>JBBGZY010000650.1:0-447050 GCA_037952925.1 Lithobates clamitans | reverse complement strand
GATACCGTCCACTGCTCTACTGACACCGTCCACTGCCCTACTGACACCGTTCACTGCCCTACTGACACCGTCCACTGCCCTACCGACACCGTCCACTGCCCTACCGACACCGTCCACTGCCCTACCGACACCGTCCACTGCCCTACCGACACTGTCCACTGCCCTACTGACACCGTCCACTGCCCTACTGACACCGTCCACTGCTCTACTGATACAGTCCACTGCTCTACTGACACTGTCCACTGCTCTACTGATACCATCCTCTGCTCTACTGACACCGTCCTCTGCCCTACTGACACCATCCTCTGCCCCACTGACACCGTCCACTGCTCTACTCACACCGTCCTCTGCCCCACTGACACCGTCCTCTGCCCCACTGACACCGTCCTCTGCCTTCTGACACCGTCCTCTGCCCTTCTGACACCGTCCTCTGCCCTTCTGACACTGTCCTCTGCCCTTCTGACACCGTCCTCTGCCCTTCTGACACCGTCCTCTGCTCTACTCACACCATCCACTCTACTGACACCATCCACTGCCCTACTGACACCTTCCACTGCTCTACTGACACCATCCACTGCTATACTGACACCATCCACTGCTCTACTGACACCATCCACTGTCCTCTGCCCCACTGACACCGTCCTCTGCTCTACTCACACTGTCCACTGCCCTACTGATACCGTCCTCTGCTCTACTGACACCATCCACTGCCCTACTGACACCGTCCACTGCTCTTCAGACACCGTCCACTGCTCTACTGACACCGTCCTCTGCCCCACTGACACCGTCCTCTGCTCTACTCACACTGTCCACTGCCCTACTGATACCGTCCTCTGCTCTACTGACACCATCCACTGCCCTACTGACACCATCCACTGCCCTACTGACACCATCCACTGCCCTACTGACACCATCCACTGCCCTACTGACACCGTCCTCTGCCCTGCTGACACCGTCCACTGCTCTACTGACACCATCCACTGCCCTACTGACACCGTCCACTGCCCTACTGACACCATCCACTGCCCTACTGACACCGTCCACTGCCCTACTGACACTGTCCACTGCTCTACTGACACCGTCCACTGCTCTACTGACACCGTCCACTGCTCTACTGACACCGTCCACTGCTCTACTGACACTGTCCACTGCTCTACTGACACTGCTCTACTGACACTGTCCACTGCTCTACTGACACTGTCCACTGCTCTACTGACACCGTCCACTGCTCTACTGACACTGTCCACTGCTCTACTGACACTGCTCTACTGACACTGCTCTACTGACACTGTCCACTGCTCTACTGACACCGTCCACTGCTCTACTGACACCGTCCACTGCTCTACTGACACCGTCCACTGCCACCGTCCACTGCCCTACTGCCACCGTCCACTGCCCTACTGACACCATCCACTGCCCTACTGACACCGTCCACTGCCCTACTGACACCGTCCACTGCTCTACTGACACCGTCCACTGCCCTACTGACACCGTCCACTGCTCTACTGACACCGTCCACTGCTCTACTGACACTGTCCACTGCTCTACTGACACTGCTCTACTGACACCGTCCACTGCTCTACTGACACCGTCCACTGCTCTACTGACACCGTCCACTGCTCTACTGACACCGTCCACTGCTCTACTGACACCGTCCACTGCTCTACTGACACCGTCCACTGCCACCGTCCACTGCCCTACTGCCACCGTCCACTGCCCTACTGACACCGTCCACTGCCCTACTGACACCGTCCACTGCCCTACTGACACCGTCCACTGCTCTACTGACACCGTCCACTGCTCTACTGACACCGTCCACTGCTCTACTGACACCGTCCACTGCTCTACTGACACCGTCCACTGCCCTACTGACACCGTCCACTGCCCTACTGACACCGTCCACTGCCCTACTGACACCGTCCACTGCTCTACTGACACCGTCCACTGCTCTACTGACACCGTCCAATGCTCTACTGACACCGTCCACTGCTCTACTGACACCGTCCACTGCTCTACTGACACCGTCCACTGCTCTACTGACACCGTCCACTGCTCTACTGACACCGTCCACTGCCCTACTGACACCGTCCACTGCCCTACTGACACCGTCCACTGCTCTACTGACACCGTCCCCTGCTCTACTGACACCGTCCACTGCTCTACTGACACCGTCCACTGCTCTACTGACACCGTCCACTGCTCTACTGACACCGTCCACTGCCACCGTCCACTGCTCTACTGACACCGTCCACTGCCCTACTGACACCGTCCACTGCCCTACTGACACCGTCCACTGCTCTACTGACACCGTCCACTGCCCTACTGACACCGTCCACTGCCCTACTGACACCGTCCACTGCTCTACTGACACCGTCCACTGCCCTACTGACACCGTCCACTGCCCTACTGACACTGTCCACTGCTCTACTGACACTGTCCACTGCTCTACTGACACCGTCCACTGCTCTACTGACACCGTCCACTGCTCTACTGACACCGTCCACTGCTCTACTGACACCGTCCACTGCTCTACTGACACCGTCCACTGCCACCGTCCACTGCCCTACTGCCACCGTCCACTGCTCTACTGACACCGTCCACTGCCCTACTGACACCGTCCACTGCCCTACTGACACCGTCCACTGCTCTACTGACACTGTCCACTGCTCTACTGACACTGCTCTACTGACACTGCTCTACTGACACTGTCCACTGCTCTACTGACACCGTCCACTGCTCTACTGACACCGTCCACTGCTCTACTGACACCGTCCACTGCTCTACTGACACCGTCCACTGCCCTACTGCCACCGTCCACTGCTCTACTGACACCGTCCACTGCCCTACTGACACCGTCCACTGCTCTACTGACACCGTCCACTGCTCTACTGACACCGTCCACTGCTCTACTGACACCGTCCACTGCTCTACTGATACCGTCCATTGCCCTACTGACACCGTCCACTGCCCTACTGACACCGTCCACTGCTCTACTGACACCGTCCACTGCTCTACTGACACCGTCCACTGCTCTACTGACACCGTCCACTGCTCTACTGACACCGTCCACTGCTCTACTGACACCGTCCACTGCTCTACTGACACCGTCCACTGCTCTACTGACACTGCTCTACTGACACTGTCCACTGCTCTACTGACACTGTCCACTGCTCTACTGACACTGTCCACTGCTCTACTGACACTGTCCACTGCTCTACTGACACTGTCCACTGCTCTACTGACACCGTCCACTGCTCTACTGACACCGTCCACTGCTCTACTGACACCGTCCACTGCTCTACTGACACAGTCCACTGCTCTACTGACACAGTCCACTGCTCTACTGACACAGTCCTCTGCCCTACTGACACCGTCCTCTGCCCTACTGACACCGTCCTCTGCCCTACTGACACCGTCCTCTGCCCTACTGACACCGTCCTCTGCTCTACTGACACCGTCCACTGTGCTACTGGCTGACAGTGTCCACTTTTAAGGTAGGCTATTTTCATATTTTAACTGACATTTCTTTTATTAATCGAATCATATTTTATGGGTACACTAATGCTTTTGTTTTATTTAACCATGCCCCTTTAAGTCCCCCCCCCCCCCACTGTTAATGCAATTGGGCCACAGCCACTGTTCACTGTAGCACACCTCATTACTACTCTCTTTGGGTAACAGAAGGTATTTTACAATCATATAGCATGTACTACAAAAAAATTGCCGTGCGCCGCAAAAGTGTTCGGGTTTGGCTTGAAGAAAAGGTGGCAACCCTATAGGCCTTTGTGTATTAATTACATTAAAATTTATGAAATTGGTGTAATAATTTCTTATTTCTTGTTATATCAGTTTCATTAGTTTTGTATTTAATGTACAAATGCATACAGTATATGATGAGATCATGTACGGTACTATTGCTGTGATAATATTAGCATGTCAAGGACAGAGCTGTGGATAGAGATTATTAATGGTATATGCTGGTTGCAGTAGTTCCTTTGCTCCCAATTACTTTGTTTAGATTTCTGTTTAATTTCTGAGGAAGGGAGTCCCCACTGTTCACAGAGGCCCTGCCCTGGGTAGAGGCACTGCCAACTTTATTATAAAACTCACACTTCCACTTACCGACAATTCTGGTTCTCTTATTCTCCTAGGGGTTTAGTGCAATATCTTGTTTGGGATTGCTATTTTTCATATCACCCCCATAAAATAGTGAACTACACTCCATAAACCTTTAGTCAGGGAAATATTGCATACACTTACTTAATATTTTCTAATAATATTTCTAACCACATAGAAAGCTCTCAGCTTCTTTATACAGCTCAGTAGCTTAAGCAGAAATTTACTGCAGAACTGAATGAGTCAGGAGACAAGCATTTCCAACTTTAAAATTTTTCTGTCTATAAATCCTGGTACACACTAATGCCGTGGATTTTTGTTCGAAGGATATTGGCTGCAACTTGTCTCGCATACACACGGCCACACAAATGTTGGCCAACAATTACGAACGTAGTGATGTGCAAGACATATGTGATATCTCCATTACGAACACTAGTTTTACAAGACCGAGCGCTTCCGGCTCGTACTTGATTCTGAGCATGCGTAGACTGTACACACGATCGTAAAGTCCGACAACAAACATTTGTTGGCAGAAAATTTGAGCATGCTGCTTGCTGTTGGGGCACTCAATAGGAAGGAGGGACCAGTAGAGCCGAAGAGGGACCCGAGAAGAGAGAATCCAATGCACAGAGGAGGTTAGATTGATATGTTTGTTATTTTTATAGAACAAAAAAAACTAGACTTTACAATCAATTCTGAATATAACTTGTAGATGTTGCTGATAAATTCATTGTGGAACCAAAATTTACATTCTTCACTTGCAGAATATTGGAAACTTTCCCTGTAATGCCCATTAAATTTTTTTATTCGGAGAGGAAATTCAGGAGAAAGAAATGCACCCAAAATAGTTTATCAAGCAGGGTTTTAAATGTGATTCTGAACAGTCTCCGGAGGTGTTACCACTTGCTGACTGCATTGTTAATGCACGGATACTGGGTTTCATCAGGAAAAATGAAAATGAATACATTTTCACCTCTGACCACCTCTGTATCATTCATGTCCGTATCCTCTGACCAACTCCTCTGTACCATGTCCACATCCTCTGACCTCCTCTGTACCATGTCTGCAGCCTTTGACCACCTCTGTACCATGTCTGCAGCCTCTGACCACCTCTGTACCATGTCTGCAGCCTCTGACCACCTCTGTACCATGTCTGCAGCCTCTGACCACCTCTGTACCATGTCTGCAGCCTCTGACCACCTCTGTACCATGTCTGCAGCCGCTAACCATTTCCTGTATCATGTCTGCAATCTCTGACCATCTCTTGTCTTGTATCATATCTGCAGTCTCTGAAGGGGAGCCTGGAGAGGCATTGAAAGTTAGAACGCCGCTGGGATGGGGATTACGGGAGGAGTCAGTGTGGACTGTGGAGAAGAGACTATAGGATAAAACCAGAGCCACCAAGCTGGAGCCGACTGACTGAGCTCTGCACAGTGCACCTGAGAGGAGGTCAGTGACATCACCATCAGGCCAGTCTGGGGGGGGTCACTGGTGTAAGGGGGGAGTAAATACAATAATGTAAGGAGGCACTGATATAAAGTTTCCCCTTTATATCAGTAACCCCCCCTTACGTTAGTGTATTCACTCTGCAGAAGGTGGACTCTGGTCACCAGAGTGCCCCCCACATCAGAGTTCCAGGTGTTTCCCTTTCCATCAGTCTGCAGGGGGGATTCTGCAGAACCTAATGTAAAGAGGAACTCTGATGTAAAAGGCAATGCTGCAGACCCTAATGTAAGTGGGAACTCTGATGTAAAGGAGAATGCAGTGGACTCTGCTAAAAGGTGGTCTCTGGTGACCAGAGCCCCCCCTTTACATCAGAGTTCCCCCTTAGATCATGATCTGCAGAATTCCCCTTTATGTCAGAATTCCCTTGCACTGTAATGGGGAATCCTGCAAACTCTGATGTAAGGAGGAACTCTGTGTTCTTCACTTTTGTTTAACTTAAAGACATTACTAATAGCACTAGCTACATGTTTATAGTATAAATATTGAACTTTGTATTGTTTAGCACTGAAAACTGGCATTTTAGGTACTTTTGCAGTGTCATAAAAAAATCCGTCTCTGTCAGGAAATTTCATGATTTGCGTCAGTAAAAAAAAAATTGGGTACTGTTTGTAAATTTTGGCATCCTGCCAGTAAATTGCACTTCGGGGGGTTGTCAACACTGAATCCTGGTAACCAACTACAAGAAACGTCTTACCTCTGTGCTTGCCAACAAGGTTTTCTCCACCAAGTACTAAGTCATATTTTGCATGGGGATCAAATATTTATTTTCCTCACTGAACTGCAACTTAATTTATAGCATTTGTTTTATGTGTTTTTTTCTAGATTTTTGGTTGATATTCCGTCTCTATCATCTTAAATACACCTATGATAAAAAATTATAGACCCTTCATTTCTTTGTAAGTGGGCAAACTTACAAAATCTGCAGGGGATCAAATAATTATTTTCCCCACTGTATAATATTTGGGTAGGGGCCAGGACGGAGCGAGAGACAGCTGAGCTGCCTATTGAGGAGACGCACACCATACCCTCACGAAAAGTACACTTGCCATGTTTAGAGCGGTGCACTGACGCACCTATATATTGTGAGTACCCCTTTTAGGCAGAGTATCTATATCTTTTAATAAATTTTAAAACGGTATTATACTATGTAGTTTTTTTCTTTCCATCTATATACTCTTTACTGCATTGGAGCCTGGGATCCTGTTAGAACCTGAGGTGGTTCACAAGCGTGGTTTGACTTTGTGTAGAGACTTGGTCACACGCTCAGAGGTGAGCGCATTCACTTTGGGGTCATCGAATCGCACCATTGCATGGTCTGTGGCACTTTGAGAGTTACTAGCAAGTTTGATTGTATCACCAGTGGACATCACGTTTAGGCACCTTTATACCTTTTGTAGGACTTCATAGTGAACTATATTTTTTGGTTCCATTGAGGACTTTTTGTTTTGTGTTTTTTGCACTCAGCACTTTTTACATGCTCATATATATATTTATATTGTAATAAGTATGTAATAAGTATGTTTATTTGCACATTTGCACTTTATGCATTTATATTTTGCACATTTGAGTAATATTGTTATTTAGTTATGCATATTCGCACATTTGCACTTTGATGCATTTATATTCATTTAGTCATTGCACTAGTAATCTAGTAATGCTGTGATTCAGTTATGCTTATTGGTACTTGTGCACTTTGATGCGTTAATCTGTCATAATTCACATTTGAATTTACATTTATACTTTAATGCGTTTATATGTATTCGTCATATTTCACATTTGTATTCATAGTATTCATCTATTATTGGGTCGGCTTACCCTGTAGAGGTATTGTGTTTCCCACATCCACATGCGTTTATTTAGACGCAGTTGTTTTATTATGCTATAATTTAGTAGCATGTCTAACACACTCTAGTGCAGCATAATCTTTTTTACATTTGTCATTTGCACGCTTATAAGACGTGTTTAACGCACGCAGCTGAGTAGTGTTTTACTAAATTTTGTGTGGCTCGCAGGATCTTTCCCATAATTATTTTCCCCATTGTATAATATTTGGGTGTTCTAAGTAATTTTCTAGTAAAAAATACAGATTTTTACTTCAAAACAACAAATGTAAAAAAAGCCTGGTGTTAAAATGGTTAAACCTTTGCAAACTCAGATGACAGTCATACCTCAGTCAGCACTATGCACATGACTGCTTTATAAATATATTTATGATTATATTACAATAAAATGTAACAACCTTATTTCAAAAGAATATAAATAGAACTCAAACATTAAAGCTTAGTTGAAAGCAGAAATCAAAGAGGTGAAGTTCAGAATTGCAGGACGATGGATTCCACAACACATAAACTCTATCATGTACATGGAATGGATTCCAGAAGTTATCTTGATACGTATTTCTCTAATAAGGAGGACATGGTCTTTGCAGAGGATTCTTTAAAATTTCCAATGGCGATGATTCACTATCAGTTCAGCACTGGTATGTACAGCATAGATTGATATTTTCAAAAAGAAAGACTAATAAATTAATAAAGTTAATAAATCTAAGACCCCTTTCACACTGGGGCGGTTTGCAGGCGGTATTGCGCTAAAAATACCGCCTGCAAACCGCCCCTAAACAGCCTCCGCTGTTTGTTCAGTGTGAAAGCCCGAGGGCTTTCACACTGAAGCGGTGCGCTGGCAGGACGGTGAAAAAAGTCCTGCAAACCGATTCTTTGGAGCGGTGAAGGAGCGGTGTATTCACCGCTCTTGCCCATTGAAATCAATGGGACAGCGCGGCTATACCACGGCAATACCGCGGCTATAGCCGCGCTGTACGAGTGATTTTAACCCTTTTTCGGTCGCCAGCGGGGGTTAAAACCGCACCGCTAGCGGCCGAATACAGCTGCAAGAACGACGGTACAGCAGCGCTAAAAATAGCGCTGTTGTACCGCCGACGCCCCCACCGCCCCAGTGTGAAAGGGGCCTAAGAGCAGGGCTTTTTTTTCAGGGGGAACATGGTGGAGCTCAGTTCCACCACCTCTGGCTCAGACCCTTTAGTGCCTGCTCACCACAATCACTTGTAAACACAGAAGTCTGGTTTCTGTGTTTACAAGTGACAGCTCTGCACTCTGTGTGTAACCCCATGAACTCTGCACTCTGTATGTAATGCAATCCTGATATTTAATGCCCCTTTAAGACCCTTCTACTGTTTGTGAAATATGACCACACCCACTATTTGATGTGATTTGGAGGGTGTGTGTGGGGGGAGGGGTTTTGGGGAGTCGTGGTTGAGTTCCAGCCCTGTCTAAGAGTATCACTCACATAACTGGCAGTCCCCATAGCTCTGACCTCACAGCTTCCTATTGCTGGTAGAGGGGGAATGCTTTATTTCTTACTCAAAAATCAAGCTGTTTCTATAGAAAAAATGATATACCTCACTATGGGCTCTTCCACATTTTGTTGTGTTACAAACTGCAATTGAAATTGATTTGATTGATATTTTATAACACTGAGGTACATGAATTTAAATTGAATTTGTAAATAAATAACAAAGATCAACACAAAAAAATTGGGTTTCCTCTGGAGCAACCAATCACCCTCTGATTTAGTATAATTGGTTGAATAAAGTCTACTTTTGGGTAATATATGTTCCTGGAGTAAGCAAGTCCAGGATAAGGATGAGCCGAACATGGGAACAGGCAAAAAATTTGGCAGAACACATGAACACCATTAAAGTCTATGGGACACGAACATGAATAATCAAAAGTGCTAATTTTAAAGGCTTATATGCAAATTATTGTCATAAAAAGTGTTTGGGGACCGGGGTCCTGCCCCAGGGAACATGTATCAATGCAAACATTTTTTTTAAAAATGGCCGTTTTTTTCGGGAGCAGAGATTTTTTTTTTAATGCTTAAAGTGAAATAATAAAAATGAAATATTCCTTTAAATATCGTGCCTGGGGGGTGTCCTTAGTATACCTGTAAAGGGGGGTGTCCTTAGTATACCTGTAAAGGGGGGTGTCTTTAGTATACCTGTAAAGTGGCGCATTTTCCCGTGTTTAGAACAGTACCACAGTACAATGACATTTCTTAAGGAAAAATTGTCATTTAAAACTGATCGCGGCTGTAGTGAATTGTTGGGTCTCGGCAATATAGATACAGATATTTGAAAAAAAAAAGAGTATGGGATCCCTCCCTCCATTACCAGGCCCTTTGGGTCTGATATGGAAATTAAAGGGAACCCTGCGCCAAATTTAAAAAGAAATGGAGTAGGGGTCCCCCCCCCAAAAGCCATACCAGACCCTTCAGGTCTGGTATGGATTTTAAGGGGAACCCTGTGCCAAAATAAAAAAATGGCATAAGGGTCCCCCCAAAATCCATACCAGACCCTTATCTGAGCACGCAACCTGGCAGGCCACAGAAAAAGAGGGGGGGCGAGAGAGCTCCCCCCCTCCTGAACCGTACCAGGCCACATGCCCTCAACATGGGGAGGGTGCTTTGGGGGGCCTCATCTCCACAACCCTTGCCCGGTGATTGTGGGGGTCTGCAGGCGGGGGGCTTATCAGAATCTGGAAGCCCCCTTTAGCAAGGAGACCCCCAGATCCCGGGCCTTCCCTCTTGTTTGAATTGGCAACGGTTGTACCCCTACCATTTAAAAAAAAAAAGTGTCAAAATGGTAAAAAAGACAAGACACAGCTTGGGACAAGTCCTTTATTAAAAAATAAAAAAACAAAAATGTCCCCTGAAGTAAGTTCATGCCATCAACCGACGGACCGAAAAAGAAAAAAAAAAAAAGCCGCGACCAACCCTCCTCCATGTGAGGCTCCCGCCGTTTGACGCATCTTCACTTTGACAGCTCTTATATAACTGAGGGGGGGCCACCCGGTGACCAGGTGACCCCACCCCCCTGTGACGCCACGGGGACTTCCCTGTGGCATGGTGTCCACATAGGCTTTTTGGAGCTTTTAGTGGCATAGGCGTTTTCAAGGTGCAAAAAACCCCAGGGCCAGCGCGTTCTTGAGCAGCAGCATTACAGCTGTAAAAATGCTTGACATGGCTAAATGCATGTTAATGCTGTATACAGTGTTAGGCCGCATCAAGCGTTTTTAAGCTGTAGTAATTGGATTTGGGAGTGGAAAATAGAAGAGGGCAGAGAAACATTGCTAAATGCTAATGTAGCTAAACGCAGCTAAACAAATGGGCATTAACGCCAATGAAAAATGCTTCTAAAAGTGTGTTTTTCCTGGTGTCAGTACTGGCTTTACAGCTCTTTTTTTTAACGCACTGTGTGCATGAGGCCTTAAAGTCACAGTGACTTTAAAGTAGTTCCTGTACTACTTTGGTCAGACTTTCATGCAACATGAGTGCCATAGCCTTCAATGTAAACCCTCAAAAGTCGCATGAAAGTCACACCTGAATCATATACATGTGTGTGCGCGACTTTGTAGAGCACACAGTCACATGGTCAAAGCCAAAGTCGCAGCAAAGTCGCACTTGTTCATAGTGGCATCAAAGTCGCATCATGTCACAATATAAAGTCGCAGTGGAAATCACACAAGTGTGAATGGAGCCTAAACGATCAGAACAGATGTAGAGCAAAGTGACTGTTTCTCTGCAAATCGCCCTCTGACCCCTTTATTCTCTCTCTCTCTCTCTCTCTCTCTCTCATCTGGTGCTTTCATATATGGAGGATAATGTGACATATAATTGTGGCTGGCCTAGCAGGAAATCCCAGAGCCATATTATATATTGGTTGGGAACAAATGTTTAAAGCTATACTTAGCAGTGTCATTAAATGCCAAATGTTATGAAATTGTGAAATCTTTTTTTTGGCAGTGAAATTAGTTTCGGGTAAGATAACATCTGAATCTCTAATATTCCTCCAGGTCGAGTTGAGGGTACATTTTTGATTGACATCAGCCTTGGTTCCGTCATTCACCATCTTTATTCCGCCTCTAAGTTTTTCAAAAAAATAGTCCTATTAAGATTCCAAGAGAAATGTATTATGGAAATGAACAGATGGCTACATGACCGTACCGGAGCATATGATTGGTCGCATACATCATCAGCCGCAGCTGAGTTAGAAGGAACGAGGTGACTTTTCCCCTTTCTGATTTTTGCATTTTAGGTTGCAGAAGATTGTTTCTCTAAAGGTAACTTCTATTGTTTTGGAGTATATTTAATTTATTAAGATTAAAATACAAACTTGTTTTTCATGTTTTTAGTCAGGTAACTTTGAAATATTGTATTTCAAAAGTTCAAATCTATGTTTTCATCCAGCAGATGGAGCTCTCGGCTCTTTATAATGTTTTTAATCAGGCTCTCCTTATCTACTGTGCTGAAAAGCACATTCACATTGTTTAAATTAGAAGTCCAGTCAAATCTAAACTTAACCCTGCTCTCACCCCCATTCTAAGCCCTATACTAACTACCCTGTAAAGGAAGGATGTCTATGCCTACCTATTCTGAAGGCCCTCCGGTCCAAAACCACTAAGGATGCCCCATAGTAAGCCTATGGGTGAAGAGTAATCACCGCTCAAGGTTGGTCTCCACCTGTACCGCCTCCACTGCACACTACCAGGTGCTTCCCCTGTCCATTACAGGATTCACAGTAGAGGAAAAGGGTCTATGTTGGCCACACATCTGATAAAATTACATTTATTAAGAAGACATATTCCAAATAGACACTCCACAATGTACAATTGAGGGAAAATAGCTCTAGTTGGTGTGCCATTTTCTCACGATTGTACATTGTGGAGTGTCTATTCAGAATATATCTAAATTATGGTGATTTTATCAGATGTGTGGCCGACCAGACCCTTTTCCTCTACTGTGAACCCCATAGCGAACAGGGTCCGTACCTGGTAGTATGCAATGGAGATGGTACAGGTGGAGACCAACCATGAGCGGTGATTACACGTAACCTATAGGCTTACTATGGAGCATCGTTAGTCAGTTGTCCCTCCAATACACTGAAGCCGGCTCTGGGAGCTGATCATGTGACCAACCAGACCATCTTCCTCTACTGTGAAGTAGGGGTGCGCATCTTCACTGGCCTCACGATTCGATTACAATTATCATGTCCACGATTCGATTCGATTCCGCGATGCATCACGATTACTGCGCACGGTTTTCATCCAAAAAATTAAAGCAGTCAGAAGAACTCCTTTTTTTATTCTATCTGTTCTTTAAAAAAATAAATAAATAAAAAACTCTCCGCATGTAGCAAAGTGTAAACACAGCAGACAACTTAAAGAAGAGCTCCAGACTGACCCCAAAATACTACAAGAGAGGATCAGAGACTGCAGACATGATACAAGAGATGGACAGAGACTGTGGACATGATACAAGAGATGGACAGAGACTGCGGACATGATACAAGAGATGGACAGAGACAATGTCCCCATAATGTCCCCTAAACGACAATGTATGCCATTTCATAAATTATGGTTTATGTATGTCTTATTGTCTTAGTGATTGATTCACATCACAACTTCATTGATACCTTATTTTTTTGTATGATTTGTGGTTTTGCTCATTACTGCCCCACACATGCAATGCATGGCATGAGCAAAACCAAAAATCATACCAAAAAAAGTATCAATTTCAAATCAATGAAGCTGTGATGTGAATGAATCACTAAGACAATAAGACATACATAAACCATAATTAATGTTGAAATGGCATGGTCATGCTCATTGGTCACTTTAATGTTTTCATAATCTGGCAAATTTGCAGTCCACATAATGGTGCATCAGATATACAATATATAATAATATGTTATATTATTGCTAGTAGTCAGTGGCGGCTGGTGCTCAAAATTTTTTGGGGGGGCGGCAACAAACTGAAAAAAAAAAACTCAATTGCAGCTACTGTGCCCATCAAACGCAACCACTGTGCCAAATGCAACCACTGTGCCAAATGCCGCCAATGTGCCCATCAAACGCCGCCACTGTGCCCATAAATTGCCACCACTGTGCCATCAAATGCAGCTACTGTACCCATTAAATGCTGCCACTGTGCCATCAAACGCAGCTACTGTACCCATAAATTGCTGGCAGTGTGCCCATCTGTTGCTGGCAGTGTGCCCATCTGTTGCTGGCAGTGTGTCCATCTGTTGCTGGCAGTGTGCCCATCTGTTGCTGGCAGTGTGCCCATCTGTTGCTGACAGTGTGCCCATCTGTTGCTGGCAGTGTGCCCATCTATTGCTGCTACTGTGCCTCATCAAATGTTGCCAGTGTGCAATGTGTATCCCCCAAGTACCTGATGATGATGATGATGACTCTCCAGCAGCCTGTGAGGGGGACTGGAGGACAACCGCGGCTGTCTGGCATCTCGGGTCCCCCACAGCAGCCTGTTGTAAGGAGGACAGAGGCAGCCTGTGTGTGCACACTGCACACAGTGTGAGGTGAGTCAAGGAGGAAGGCTCTGCGGGGTCGGCTCATGATGAGTGTCTGTCATGGGGACAGACACTCGCTCCACGTGTCTCGCACGTTGACGCTGGGGATGCCATCAGTGGGGGGCAGGAAAAGAGGCGTGGTTAACGCCCATGGCTCCTTCGGCTGCTTTCTATTCATTGTGGGGGTGGGAAAAGAGGCTTGGCTAACGCCCACGGCTCCTTCGGCTGCTTTCTATTCATCGGGGGGCAGGAAAAGAGGCACGGCTAATGCCCGCGGGCATATAGCGGCGCCATTTCAGTTCATCGGGCATATATGTGACGTCATCATATAATCGATTTATGCAAGTCGTAGCATCGATGTCGCATCGTGGGTGGTCGAATCACAATGCATTAATTTCAACACCCCTACTGCGAAGCCTATGGGTGATGTCACCACCCAGATACTGCAGCTGTTGTCAGCGATCTCTCCTCTCCAAGGAAGCCGGCTGCTGAGAAGATCATGTGACCGGACCAGAGAATCTTCAGAATAGGTACTCTGGTACCTATTTCCTTTACAGGGTAGTTAATATAGGGCTTAGAATAAAGGTGGGAGTCGGTTGACGTTTAGAGAGTATTTGATTGGACTTCTACTTCAATAGCTCAATCTGTAACTTACATATAGAACTTAGATCAGCGATGCCTTGTATTTGAGCAGTTCCAGCTTTCTCTAGTTTTTCTGATAGACATCAGCTTGGGTGTCCCCAATGCAGACAAAGGATTTCAACTGTGTTGAAGTCAATAGGGGTACATTTTTTGATGGTCACTTTTGGCCCTTTGATAAGGGAGGTGCATTCAAAAATTCCAACAGGCTTGTGTTTCATAAGCAGCTGGTATTTGCCCATTAACATGTAGAAGAGAAAAGTACAGAGATCTTGTACTTACTGTAATTGCTCATTAACCACTTGCTTACTGGGAACTTAAACCCCCTTCTTGCCCAGGCCAATTTGCAGCTTTCAGCGCTGTTGCACTTTGAACAACAATCGCGTGGTCATGCAACACTGTACCCATATGACATTTTTATAATTTTTTTCACACAAAAAGAGCTTTCTTTTGGTAGTATTTAATCACTACTGGGGTTTTTATTTTTTGCTAAATGAATAAAAAAACAGACAGAAAAAATAAAAGAAAACTGTTTCATAGTTTGTTATAAAATTTTGCAAACAGGTAATTTTTCTCCTTTATTGATGTGTGCTGATGAGACTACACTGATGGGCACTGATAGGCTGCACTGATGGGCACTGATAGATGGCACTGATGAGGCTGCACTGGTGGACACTGAGTAGGAGGCACTGATGAGGCTGCACTGATGGGCACTGATAGGTGCCACTGAAGGGCACTGATAGGAGGCACTAATTAGTGGCACTAATAGGTGGCACTGATAAACACTGGTAGGTGACACTGACAGGCAGCACTGATAGGTGGCACTGATGATGTGAAAACTGTGGGCACTGATTGGCAGCACTGGTGGGCACTGGTGGGCACTGATGAGGTGGCAGTGCCTCTCTGTGTGAGTGACTGATATCCTGTTTACAGAAGCCGGCTTTTTTTTCTCCTCACACTGTCAGCACGAGGAAAAAAAAGCCTATTACTTGTTTCTGTTTAAATCACGTGATCAGTTGTCGTTGGCTAACAGATGATCACGTGGTAAGGGATCTGTGTTCAGCCAAGTCTCACTGCCTGGATGAATAAGGTAAAGTAATAATAATTTTATATAACGATGTATTTTATATATAATATATATATACTGAATTCTAGGCAGATATAAAAGACTCAGATTAACGGAGCTCTGTAATCCTTTTTTAATGCAGACAGTGTACCTGAATCCAACCTGTTGCAGTCTCTGTACTACGGGACTGGAGTGTGAGAGGAAAAAGCAGCACATGTTCATGTGGTGGGCGGCACAGTGGTGCAGTGGGTAGCACTCTCGCCTAGCAGTTAGAAGGGTCGCTGGTTCGAATCCTGACCACGGCACTACCTGCCTGGAGTTTGCATGTTCTCCCTGTGTCTGCGTGGGTTTCCTCCGGGTACTCTGGTTTCCTCCCACACTCCAAAGACATGCTGGTAGGTTAATTGGATCCTGTCTAAATTGGCCCTAGTATTGGTATGAATGTGAGTTAGGGACCTTAGATTGTAAGCTCTTTGAGGGTATAGGGACTGATGTGAATGTATAATATATATATATATATATATATGTAAAGCGCTGCGCAAATTGACGGCGCTATATAAGTACCTGAAATAAATAAAATAAATAAAAATAAATGTGGTGATAGAAGGAAGGAGCAGAGTGACAGAGAGACAAGACCATCACTGTGCTGCTTCTCATATCACCGTTCAGTCACAGAGTGGGGAGGGTCCAGGACAACCTGGGCTAGGAGGAAGTGGGTTTAATGATCCCGGCCATCAGACCGAGGACATCAAGTGGCAGAAAAATGGTAGTATGGGGGATATCTCTGGACTGAAGGTGAATATTGCAGACAAATCTGGTTGTATTATTTTATCTATTCATCTTGTTATTTGTATCTTGAGTTGTGTTTTTTTTTTTTTAAATCCTAAAATTGATAGATATAGAATAGAGTAGATATAAAATAAAATCATGTTTATTTATATTTGATCATAAATGAGTGGATGTGTTTTTCCAGTGTAGCACCCCGATGTCCAGGCAGACTTGCTCTTAAAATTACCTGCCAGGTGTATTGGCCTTGGCCAATTGTTAGGAATCAATTGAATTCACCCTAAGTCTGGAATTGCTGCACTTCTCTCTTCTGTCACTAGATTGCCAGGTATCTGGTGACATTAGATAAGACAAGGGCATTGCAAGGATAGATTAGGAATGGATGAAGTGTCTCAACCAATGGGCAGGGATCTTCTTGGGTCCCTTGGCCTGCTGGGAGAGCCTATTTGTTTGGGTGGGGTCAGATGATCGGGGTTTTGGTGCCACCTGGACAGCTTTCTGGATGGACGTGTGTTGTGCAGCCCTGGCTGCTAGGACAGAGTTTGGGCCTATCCCGGGCACATCTGGCTGCTAGGCTGTCTGAGGGCCTATCCAGAAGCAAGACAACAGTGTAGGGTTTGGATTGCGGCTTGCAGTCCAACCAGAAGTGACGGTTCTGCCAGCCGGAGGACCTATCATGGTCGGAGGTAGAGGGGAAGCTGTCGCCACTAAGGGACAGACCACCTTGTTACCAGGGACCACAGTGAGTAGCTGAAGCAAGTGTCCAAGCAGTATTCTCACCAAACGGGATGGTGAAGAATCTGGTAACTTCAGCAGGTGCCAAGCTAGGGACCCAGACAGTGGGGTGATGATTGAGGAGTATCTGGAGTGCCAAGCCAGGGACCCAGCAGGGAAGAAGATTAGAAGAGCTCACGGGATTTAGTGGCAGTGAATCAGCAGTGAATCAGCAAGTCTAATGAGAGAGACTGGGAGCTCTGTGGGCTGAGAATCTACAAGAAGTGATTGTATAAAAGTAAAGGAGTTCATTACAATTTGTGTTAGGAACTGTTCTAAGACTGTTGCCAAAGCAGACAGCACTTCTACATATGCAGATGTGGTGTCTTGCTGGATGCCTTTCCCGGAATGGCTGTCTACCTGTAGAAGTATCGGAGTCTGCCAATTGACATTGCAACTACCTAAGGGTGTCCTGGCTCTAAACTCTCTCTCCCACCATTCTGTTCAAGAAAAAATAAATCTCTTTGCATTCAAGAAGTGACTGGCACCCATAAATCTACCTTACATTACACCCACTATGCCTTGCATCCCACTCTATACAGAAGGATGTCAGCTGTCCCTGGCTCTGCAGGTTCTCGTTAGACTAAAGGAGGCCTGGGACCTTGCTACACCAGATATGTTAGAGCAGCTAGTGGGTATTAGAGTGGTGTATTAGGCTGCCGATAGATGAGCGGGCTGAATGAAATAAAATGGTCATATATCCCCCTATCCACACATTCAAGGTGGATGAATGAATCCTCCTTGCTGTGTCATTGTCTTCCTGCAGCACTGATTGAGCGTGGAGAATTTAACAGGGTGGTTGTACAGAAGTCAATTAGTAGATCGACTTCTGTACAACTACAGTGCCCATACATAGATAGAAATTCAGCCAATCCCTGCTGAAACGGTCTAATTTCGATCCATGTATGGCCAGCTTTAGATAGTAGATAATGAAATATAAAATATTGAAAGACACATACAAAACAGAAAACTGTACACTTACCTGTGGTCATTTTCCTTTATTGACACGTACAATATATATGGCATCATACTGATAGTATATAACAATCTAAAAACAGGGTAAACATTACCTATAAAGTTTAAAGCTTGTTTGGCTGAGCTTCTCATATGGATCACAAGAGTGCAATTCGTTTTGCACTCCTGTGACCCATTTTCAGCAGAGTGAACTGAAGTCCACTCTCTGCTGACATCATTGGTATCAGTCCAGGCACTGCATCATCCGACAGTCTGGATCCACCAGGTGCCTGAAATGACACCCGTCTCAGCCTCTCAGCGAGCTGCTCCTCCACAACTCAGTGCTCCAACGAGTGCGGAGGGAGATGAGCAGAGAGCTGTGACTGACAGTCTACAGCTCTGTGCTCACGGAGCTGTGAAAACAGAGCGATTGGCGGTGTTCGATCGCTCAGTTTTCAGTGCAGAGGTGCCAGGGGACAGATGCAGCATTGGACTGATGCTGCATCCACCGAGTTAAGTATAAATCTAAAAAAAAAAAAAAAAAAACCCTTTCTTCTCTTGTAATTATTAATTTTGGAAGTAGAAGAGAAAACTACAGATCTTCCAAAGTCCTCCGTGGAAAGGGCAATAGGATTGACCCTGTCATGTATCAAGGAGGTAGCATAAGACGATCATATTGCTGCCTTAAAAATCTCCAATAGAGTGAAATCTTCTACATGTTGCTATAGATCAGGGATCTCCAAACTACGGCCCTCTAGCTTTTGCGGAACTACACATCCAATAATGCATTGAAAAGCTCACATTCACAGACAGGACTAGGCATGATGGGAATTGTAGTTACTGAACAACTGAAGGGTCATAGTTTGGAGACTCCTGCTAGAGACCAATGGTGTACAAACTTTCTAAACAAAGGGCCAGTTTATTGTCCTTCAGACTTTAGGAGGGCAAGACTGTGGACATTGGGAGTAGAGAAGGTCCCGACATCAGTGGGAAAAAACATCTGACCCTCAGGCCACAGTTTGGAGATCACTGCTATAGACAAAGATAAAGCTCTCTTGAATATTCTGTAATACCAATTGGAACTTCCATGCCCTGGACAGAGTATGCCTTTGATGATTTTTTTTTCTAGCCATTAGGAAAATGGTTCTGGAAGTCACTGGCTGTCTTTTGCATGGTCTTCATGGTAGCACAAATACATTTTCTGTGGCACCATATTCTGCTCTTTTACAGGTAAATTTGGATGGCAAGAGCATGAAGTTGGTCTATGATAAGTTTGGGAAAATTGGCAAGACCATTTCTTGATGTAACAACTGTCTTCCCTGGCCAATTCTGACACTTCTCACATACATGTAAAAATCTACATTTTTTTGCTAGAAAATTATTTAGAACTCCCAAACATTATATATACCATATATATATTTTTAGCAGAGGCCCTATAGAATAAATTAATGGGTATTTGTGTAGAGGATTTTCAAACACATTTTTTTTTTTGGAAGAAATAAACTTTAATGAATTTACTTGCACACAAACACAATATAATACCCAATTTTTGGTAAAATATAAAAGATGCTGTTATGCCGAGTAAATAGATACCTAACATGTCACACTTTAAAATTGCGTACGCCCGTGGTATGGTGCCTAACTACGGTACTTAAAAATTCTCCATAGGCGATGCTTTAGACACTTTTACAGGTTACCCGTTTAGAGTTACACAGAGATACCTTTTACCTGCTAACCACTTGGGCAAGGTGAGGTGTGCAGCGGCTCGACTATCTCTTCCTACTTCTGCAGTATGCTTTGGGTCTGGGCAGACCTCTCCTCAGCCTGCACCCTCACTAGTCAGCAGCATCCAACTCATGGGACCTTGACAACATGAGCGGGTACCCTTAAGCATTTATCATGGGTCACAGTGAGTATGTCCGGGTTCCCTGGTCTTGGCTTTGGTCCATTGTGTACTTATTGAAGCTATTCACTTTAGAGTCTGATTTCTATACAGGACCTTGCTGTTTGGTCCATTTATATTTATATTTATTCTTATCTTCATTGCTTATGTTTTATGCCTCACCTAAAGGCACTAATCTGGTGTAAGATTGGGGTATCAGACTCAAACGATAGGTGCATTATCAGTGAGTACTCCAGTACAAAACTGTATTTTTAAGGGCCTGGTAGCCCACTTTTATTTAAAAGCACGGAAAAGTTCACAAAGACATCAGTAGCCCACGCAGGGGGTTCTACCATTACTGTATCTTGCACACTCAATACTTTAGCCTCCTGGCTTACATTCTTGCCATACGGCTGATTCAGGCCTTTAGCCTAGGCCTTAAGTCTGCTCCTCAGACCCAAAAGAGATTCCTAGAGTGAAGCTCTCTCCTAGCTTACTCCTGCTGCTTACTACTTGCTGCTCTGTCACCAAGTACGTCTGCCTCCTGCAGACATGCATGCTCTGGCTGCCTCCTGCAGCCTCTGACTCCTCTCAGAGGAATGGGAATCCACCTGACTCCCATGCACAGACTTCCTGTCTGTTGGGTGGAACCCTGAGCCATAGCCAGGTCACAACTAAATAGCCCAGCACACAGCTGTGCAATCAGCATGCCTTTCTCTCCAAAATCTGGTGTAAACCAGCAATATTCCAGGTAGCACAGGGTCCCAATGCCACATATCCTCCCCCCTTGTTTCGAACCGGAGGGAGGAACACATAAACCCATCATCACTATGAATGGGACACCTCTGTGCCAGCCATTAGCTGCGTAGGCCCATTTCTTTTTCCGGGTATGTTTCCACCAGCACTTCACCTTGGCACCTCTGTGCCAACTATCAGCAGGAGTCCTAATCTGCCCAACCTTTTTTCTAAAGGGGCACTCCACCCACATCTTCTTCCGGGTGTGCTTCCACCAGTACTTCTTCCTGAACCGTGGGCTCCCACTAACCTCTCTATCCCTTCTACCTTCTAGCCACGGGACCCTCCCTTTCTTTTTTTCTCCCATAGACCTACTCTCCCGGAACTGTTGGGGACCCACTTCCATGAAACTTATCAGGGACTGACCCCTCTCACTACCTGATGCAACACTGACCAACAACATCCATTTCCCAGGTTCACTAACCCCAGTGTGGTTACCCTTGGCAACCAAACCATAGGAGATCAACACCACATCCTTTTGTTTGACCTCAATAGCAATGTTCCACAAGGGGTTATCCAACTCAATATTATCATTGTATTTAGGACTTCTTGTCACCTTGTTTGCTAGCACAGTGTCTATAGAGGGACCTTCTACAGGCAGGCAGTTGTTCCCTATGGGACATTCCCACAGTTTCACATTGCCCCCTGTTGTCCAACACTCCAATAGCGGCTGTCCTACCAACGTACATTTTTCCACACCAATCTCTTTACCATTTCTGTGTCCATTGGTACCTCAACCAATACCTCTGAGTTGTCCGACAGTGCTCTACAGTGCTTCTCATACACTTTTTCATTACAGTTACCAACACTGTCATTTCCTGTCAAAGTGTCTCTGGGTACCTCAAACTGCACCTCCCTGCGAATGATGGACCGAATTCCCACTACTGCCATGTCTTTTCTGGACCCTTCCTTTACATGAGGTCTAGCGGGTGAGACAGTACACGCGCCATGTACCAACCACTGCTCAGCCGCTCCTCGGATCGCACCAGCAGGAATGCACCCCATCACACCAGCATACGGAGAGACTTCCACTATGTCTATTATTTCTGATTCCTCTAGCAGTTCCCTTGAGCACCTTCCACCCACAACTGCCGCTGGAAGTACTCTCGCAGAGAACTGTGACACCACTTTCCACAAAATTAACCAACATTGCAGTAACCAATTTTTATCAACATTGCTTAACATCGCCTGTACCATCTGTCTCCACTGATTGGTACTACGCAGTGCCAGGTCACCCATCTGCGGAGGATACATGCAGGTGTACAGCGGAAAGATTTTCACCATTTCCAACAACATCTCAGTTATTTCTAGACAAGCCACATCTGAACACAGAACTCTAGGGACTTTTCCCTTGCTAACAACATGGGGGGGCTCATTTGCTAAGGCTTGAGAGGCTGAGACACTCAAAGATACCTCCACCTCAGAGGCAACTGACAAAAATTGCGGCTCCCCATGAGCACTGCTAAATGCATGTGTCACACTCATCGTCTCATTTTCAGCAACACTGAGCCCTTCCAAGTCTTTATCCATTATCCCATCATCCTGACACTCAACATTACTCATCTCTTTTTCTGTGGACAAAACTTCTGCTATATATGCGCCCTTTTCGGATCCTTCCACCTGGAGGGGGTTAAGTTCTGCAACAGCCAATGCACCTGTGTCTACTGGCTTTGCAGCCTCTCCATTTGTCACAGCAGCAATAGTGTCCAGCTTACTATTACCTTCAGAAATTTCTTTCCACCACGCTAACACCTTTATGGCGAGACTATCCCAGTCTATCCTGTCTGTGCTCCAATCACCAGCACTCTGTAGTACTGCTCCCTCTGCCCATGGAGACACAGGTGGACAGAGTGGTTTAGCAGCAGGCATCCTGCACCAGTCACTGTCAACCACATCAGATTGTGATAATACATACTCCATCAGTTGAGCTGTTTTCCCATTGTTTTCCACCTGAGCAGTATCAGAGCTGTCCTGGACCCCTGTCGGCTCCAACACAGGGAGTCCTCGTGAGATTTCCAGGGACAACTCTGCGACACTGCCTGTGGTTACCATGGGAGTCACCAAACCATCAACATTGTCAGTAATACACTTTTCAGCATCATCATTATCCACCTTTCTGCCTTGTATAGGCTGCATTATCACATTAGCAGTTTGAGATTGTATAATACTTAGTACATTGCTTTTCACCTCATGTGAAACGCACTTGCCAGTTGGGGCAGCGACACAGTTGTCCTGGGAATCCCTGGGCTCAGACACCATGAGCTCCTGGGCGGTCTCCAGGGACACCTCTGCTACACCTGCCATGGTTGCCAGGGGCAACGGCACACATTTCTCAGTGGTCACCCCTGACATTTCTGGATGCAATATCACATTTTTAATCGCATTAGCGAGCAACACATTACATTCATTTTTACCACTTGTCTTCCTGCTACACAGTACACTGCCTGAAGACAAGTCCTTACCAGTCCTCAAGCTTGCTGCAGGTTCAGCTTCACACTGGGCTTTGATACTACACAAGGTATTCACTTGTAGCAAGTCTCTGAAAGCAATTTTTTTCACTGGACTTATTCCCACTTCACAGTGAATAGTCCCATAACCAGTCTCTCTCACATTTGTAACTGCAAAAGTCTTACCATTACATTTGGAAGGTGTTGAAAGCTTCAATTGAGGGCATTGTCCCTTCTTTGCTGTGCTCTCACAAGCTAATGCCCCCACATGGACACGGGGCAACATTGCATCCTTCTTGGATTTTCCAACGTCCCCTGCAGGCCAAACAGATTTCCTGTTGCCAGGGGTAACAGCAGACCCACACACCTGGTCATACCCCTTGCAGGATGCTGGATACTGTGCCCTCTTCTTTGGGCTGACCACTTCACACAAGCAGCCATAACTTGAAACCACTGGTTTCTTGTGCTCTCCATCACCTCCTGCAGGCTGAACAAAATTTCCTTCACGGTAGCCAGGGGTGACAACAGACACTTTTGCACTCAGAATTTGAGCCGCATCTCTGCTGTAGCTCCTCCTTTCTGCAAACAGACTTTCTCCGGTTGCTATGGGAGACCACATTCTCCCTGCTGAATTTTTCCAGCGCTCTCTAGATTGGATTGCTCCTAGGAAATTGTCGTAGTCATGTCGGTTATGATACATCCCGCGGTACACCTCTTGATACTCCTCCATCAGAAAAGGTTGCACCAACTCAACCCAGCGACTTTTGGGCCATCCTCTGTAGGAAGCAATCATCGCAAAATCATCCAAAAAGTTCTCAACATGTTCAGAAGGCAGCATAGGCCGTATGAAGTCAGCTGTACGGATTTCTGCTTTGTTGCTGCGGGCAACCGCACCCATCTGCTCACTCTTTGCACTAAGTGACGGCTTGCTTTCCTTTTTCCTTTGCTCCAGTGCGGCCAAATGCATCTTGCACCAGTCTGGGGCTTGTTCTGTCGGTAACTAACCCTCCAGCCATAAGGTTCTGTCTCTCTTCTCAGCAAACATTGCTTCCTTTTTGCGCTTTGACCGCCCCATCTCTGCAGTCAGGCACACAACGCTTTTTTACACAGTTCCTTTTAACACAGGAAAATTTAGCATACTGTCTCTTTAAGACTTGCAAACAGCACACTTTCACATGCAGACTTCACTGGTTCACATTAGCTGCTCCTCACAGCATTGCTGTAAAACACAGTTTCTTGCTACTCACTGTTTTTGGTATGCAAGGATCTGGAACTCTTCCAAATCTGCCCGCATTCTCCACCACATGTAAGATTGGGGTATCAGACTCAAATGGTAGGTGCATTATCAGTGAGTACTCCAGTACAAAACTGTATTTTTAAGGGCCTGGTAGCCCACTTTTATTTAAAAGCACGGAAACGTTCACAAAGACATCAGTAGCTCACGCAGGGGGTTCCACCATTACTGTATCTTGCACACTCAATACTTTAGCCTCCTGGCTTACATTCTTGCCATACGGTTGATTCAGGCCTTTAGCCTAGGCCTTAAGTCTGCTCCTCAAACCCAAAATAGTTTCCTAGAGTGAAGCTCTCTCCTAGCTTACTCCTGCTGCTTACTACTTGCTGCTCTGTCACCAAGTACGTCTGCCTCCTGCAGACATGCATGCTCTGGCTGCCTCCTGCAGCCTCTGACTCCTCTCAGAGGAATGGGAGTCCACCTGACTCCCATGAACAGACTTCCTGTCTGTTGGGTGGAACCCTGAGCCATAGCCAGGTCACAACTAAATAGCCCAGCACACAGCTGTGCAATCAGCATGCCTTTCTCTCCAAAATCTGGTGTAAACCAGCAATATTCCAGGTAGCACAGGATCCCAATGCCACACTGGTGAATGAGTTGTCAGCTGGGGCACATCCCAGCATGTACACAGGTCTAAACAATTTCAACAATGAGGCTAAGTTCTTGTCTCTGACTGGATCATATGGACTGTTGTGAACAGTTGGACAAATTACCTTTTTTGAGACTTTTTGATGGTTTATCTGCAAGTATAAAGGTTCCTTGGATGTCTCAATCTGACACTTTACTGAATGTGTGAGCCATTAATGATATTATTAAAGTTACAAAGCTGAAGCACTTTTCTCACTTTTTCTTAACCCTTTAGATGCAATTTCCTGTACAATTGACCTTTGTTTAGGGGTCTAAATTTATGAGATTATTTTATCTTTCATTTGTATATTCACTTTTTAGTGATCACCTATAAAGTGAGACCTGGAGGAGAAAATGGACTGGTGGGCTGCATGACTAAGGGAGGAACAAGGTCAGGGAATGGTCAGCTAGGTCAGTGTGTTTGGTGTGTAAGGGGTGTAGCCCTTACCTGATTGGAAGCAGAGGTCGAAGGGGCAGGGTTCAGATTAGATGGTCTTTGTGGTGAGGTAGTTCTCTCACATTCCAAGGAGTCAGGAGAAGTGGCAGCTTTGGTCGCCCCCCCTGCTGGAAGAGAGAGACAGAATGAGTAAAGTAGAGGCCTTGTTGGGCCAGGTCAGGTCAGCAGTGGAGGATCGGGGCCCACAGTGGCTGCAGCAGCAGCAGCTATCAGACATGCTGGGGGTTCGGGAGCAGCTCCCTCACCTGCTACTTCCCCATCTGCTCAGAAATGTTCTAGGAGGGTTCCCCCTCCTGAGCGCCTGAGTCCTTCACCTGTCCCCATGTCCAGCATCAATATAGGAGCCCCTGTCTCAGGAAAACTCCAGGGCCTGCTGCTGGGCTTCCTGCTCCAAGTCCCACCGGTGGCCCCGGGAGGAATCCTCGCCATCGGCAGGACCCGAGGGGGCATCCTGCTCTTACTCCCCCTCCTCCCCCTCTCTTCAGATGCTGGAGTTTGCGGCTTCCCCCCCTGCTGAAGTGCCGAGTGGGGGGTGGCTCAGCATGGAAGATGATCGGGAACACGCAGTGGGGGGTGTCATGGCCCCTCAGCTGCTCCTGGCAAGAGATCATCTGCCTTGGATGCTGGAGGAGATCGCACGAAGGGGGGGGGGGCAGTTTACTCCCCTGCCTGCTCCCGCCGCGGGGATCTGGAGCCATCGGTACTCTCTGTGGCTTCATTGCAGAGAGGGGCTCGGCCAGCAATTAGATCAGCTATGGGCAGCAGGAAGGCTCGGGCGCCCTCTGCTGGCCCTCCAACACCGCAACAGCCTGGTAATGCCAGTGGAAGCAGGCCAGAGACTCGAGCTGGGGGATCCGCCCCCTTAAAGAGACAGCATGTCCCTGCTGCAGGTGAGGGTTCTAAGGTACCCGCTCATCATCCTTGGAAGATACGGCTGGGGCAGATGATGACGCTTCTGGGAGCCCTGAGCCAGAGTCACCAAAATGAAGGGCGCAAAGGACGCTGACGCAGTTGGAATATTCTGCAGCATCTGGTGAGGTCACCAGTGAAGATGATGACGGGCGATCGACTGAGAGGCGCCCTGCCTTGCGGAGCCAGCTGGGATCTGGATGAATGGCTGGTTGTGGTACAGCACAACTGCAGCCTGGTAAGTCACACTCTATGTCTTCTGATTGTTAGGGTGGGACGGTTAGTTTAGGGGTTCCACAAGGGGTTTTTCGGGGGTGTCAGGTAGGCGGGAGGTTCAGGTGCCCCCAGACTTGCGGCTTTCTTCAGGATCTGCTGTCGGGGCCTCAGTCGCCGTGCCGGTTTTGGATGCAATTTTTTGCAGGTTTTCGGGAGTTATTGGCCGGTTGTGACCTGGCTGGGGCTTCTTCCCCATCCCTGAGGCCCAAGGGTACATGGGCCCCTGCTGCTCCTGCATCAGGTAGTGTGGGCTTGGTGGTTCCTCCTTCACCTCTCTCAGTGGGGCTGATATCTACGGGGGGGAGGGACACAGCGGAGCCTGATTCGCAGGGCCGCAGAGATGCAGCTGTCAGGACTGAGGCAATCGCATCCTCCGTTTCCAGTGTTCTGTCTGCATCGCCGATAAAGACATCTGGGGGTCAGAACCCCTCAAGTGCAAAGGAGCCATGGAGGATTGTAGCGATTGGTAGATGCGGCAAAGTGAGAGATTTATGTGTGCTTTGAGGGCCCGCTGGGGGTCCAACTTAAGCAGGATGTCAGGGACAAAATCTGAAAGAGGGAATATGTTGAACTATTCTCCCTCTTGCCTTTGGAGAAATTTAATATAGAGAAGGGTAAGGTGGATGAAAGTAAGAAAGAGGAGGAGGCGAAGCACCGCTGGCAGCTTATCCCTCAAACTTTTTCTAATCGGCCTCAGGCTTTTGCCATCTTGGCCAGCGTCATTGGTGAAAAGGCACCGGAAAATTGTTCTCCACTTTTTACTATCTTGACGCCATTGGGGAAGCGTATAGAGTTTATGGGGGTACTGCTTGGCTGCGTTATGATGAGCAGTTCTGCTAGCGGAAGCCTGCTTGTGCTGTGATCATAAGGACATTGGGCTTTGGGTGAAGCTCATGGCTCAGGCGAGGGCTCCAGGGCAGCCCTTTCTCAGGGGGGCTGGCGGTGTGGGTGCTGCTGGACAGTTGGCCAACCTTAAAAGAGAGTTTGGCAGTTCAACGAGGGGTCATGCCGTCTTGCTTTGGCCTGTCATTTCCGCCATGAGTGCTCAGGTTGCGGGGGTCATATAGTTATGCCAAATGTTTTAAGAAAGGGAAGTCCCAACCCGGGGATTCTGCTTCAAAAAGGAGGGCACCGGTAAGCCTTCCCGCAATGGTGCCATATCTAGGTAGATATCCACAGAGGGAGGTGGCAAATTTCCTGGCTGATGGTTTTGCTCATGGTTTTTGCGTTCCGTGCTCTGTGCCTCGGTATTTGAAATCCATGTGGCATTTTCCTCAGGTTGTTTCTGACAAATTGGCAAAAGAGGTGGAACTTAGGAGAATGGCTGGACCATTCAACCTTCTGCCCAGTCCGTCTTTGCAGGTGTCTCCATTGGAGGTGATCCCCAAAAGGGAGCCCAACAAAAAACTAGGCTAATACACCATTTGTAGTATCCGAAGTGAGCTTCGGTGAACTATGCCATTTCTCCGGACTTGGCTTTGGTGTCGTATACATTGTTCAATGCCGCAGCCGGTTGGGTGCAATGGTATGGCCTTGGATTGTTGTTGGCAAAGACAGATATTAAATCTGCTTTTCGCCTGCTGCCGGTTCACCCTGGGAGCCAACATTTGCTGGGTTGTTTTGGGATGGGCAGTTCTTTCTGCTGTCTCCCGATGGGCTGTTCCATTTCTTGCGCGTCTTTTGAGGTTTTTAGAACCTTAGTTAAATGGGTTGTACGGGAGGAGATGTAGGTAAGATCGGTGATACACTATCTCAACGATTTCCTTTGCTTTGGCCCCCAGACTCCTCAGTTTGTTCTGAATCTATTGCAACACAGGGAGGGTACAGCCACGGTCATGCAATTCTGGGGTATTGTCATTGACATGCCAATGATGGAATGACACTTGTCGATTGACAAATTGGAAGATCTGCATCGGATGGTTGATGAGGTCTAGACAGCAAAGAGGGTTAGGCTTGAACAATTGCAGTCCTTATTGGTTATGCTTAGTTTTGCCTGCTGCATTATGCCTATGGCTCTAAGTTTCGGGATAGTCAAATTTGTTTTCATTGCGACAACATGGGGGTGGTGGAAGTTGTGTCCAGCCTGTCTTCCTCATTGCTGCTGGTGGTGCGCTTACTGCATCACCTTGTCTTGCAGTGTTTAAGTTTGAATTGTTTTGTGCAAGCTGTTCTTGTCCCAGGTGTTCTGAATTCCATTGCCAATTCATTGTCTCGTTTCCAGTGGGAGAGATTCCGAAGGCTGGCACTGGCAGCGGAACAGCAGGGGGGTTCCTTGTCCCGAGCAGCTGTGGAGACTGGTGTTGGAGTAGCAGGGGAGCTGTTATGTCGATTTGTGTGGAAAGGTATGTGGGCTGCATATTCGTTGGTTTGGGGTGAGTGGTCCGCTTTGGTAAGTTCGGTCAGTGGTTGATTTTTTTTATTGGGATGGAATTAGCCAGGGGCACATCAGTTTTGCAACTGAATAGGGGCTTGGCCACTTTAGCTTTCCTCTTCCGGATGCATGGCTTGAGTGATGTTACCAAAAAGTCTTTATGGTAAGACAGGCTATGAAGGATTGCACGGGAGGGTGAAGCTAGATACAAGGCCCCGTCTCAATTGATTTGGATCAGGAATTAGTGGAGGAGTTGCCCGGGGTCTGCACCTCTGCTTATAAGGTGCCGCTGTTCACTGTGGCTTTTGCACTGGCCTTTTTTGGGGCATTCGGGATTGGGTAACTGGTTAGAAAAAACAAGTGTTATGTGGGTGGGCTGCGAGCCTCAGATATGACAGTGGCTGAACTGCGTTCGGATTTATATGGGGAAATCTAAAACTGATTAGTTGGGAAAGGGGTTACTGTGTCCTTGTTTTGGGTGCTGCCAGCCTCCGTTTGCCCAGTCTCTTCTGTTCATCGGTTTGTCGAGGCGAGGGGGTCGGCACTTGGCAAAAGAGTCAGTGCCTTTTTTGCTGCACGAGGATGAATTGTCCTTGTCGCAATTTCAGTTTTTGGCTGTTTTTCGCTGTTGTTTGGCTGGGGCGGGCAGCAGGGTTTTTCCCAGTTCAATACTCATTCCTTTCATGTGGGGGCGGCTACGGAGACGGCCAAATGGGGTTTCGACCCTCAGGTTGTGAGACGCATAGGGAGGTGGGAGTCCAATTATTTTAAGATTTATGTTTGCCCTCAATTGCTCTGAAGTTGTCAGCTGTTCTTTTCATTGTAGGTTTTTGTGTGGCTCTCTGTTTTCTTTTGTTTTATTTCAGCTCTTCCTCCTGGGCTTGTCTGGATCTTGAAGGATTCCTATTTTTTGGGGGGCTGTGAGGGCTGAGGCTCATCCTGAGGGGAGGCAACTTGGCAGTTTAAGGAGTGAGGCTATTCTGAAATGGCTGGGGATTCGGGGCATGATGTGGGGCCGGGTTCTCCCTTCATTCCATTACTATTCTAGAGTCGACAGGCCCCCGGATGTTTTAGTTCTGCGGGTTGGGGGTACTGAGTTGGGGGTCTGGGCCACCAGGGACCTGGTGAGGAATTTCAAATTTGATGTTTGGGCATGATGCGCAATTTTTCCGGATGCATCATTATATGGTCAGATATCGTGGCTAAAAAGGTTTGGCATTTTGCTCACTCCATTGGTCGTCTGAACAAGGCGAGAATTAAGTTAAATAGGGAGGTAGGTGGGTTTGTTGCTAAACTCAGGGGGCAGGTGGCTCGAGAGCTGGAGGCTCAGTCTGTCTGCTATTGGAGGGATGATGGTGTTCGCCTGAATGCAGTAGGGACAGATATTTGGTCTTTGGCCCTACAGGAGGGAGTGCTGAGGGCGCTACAGGTGTGGAGGGATTTACTTGAATGAGGTGTCACTCAAGCTCATGGGGCGGGTCTTTGGGGGGTCAGTAATTACATGGTTACACAATTGTGGGGCCCATCTAAGATATGGCGCTTCCACTTGGTTAGCGGTGGTTCTCCCAGTAGCGAGGTTTCCTGGGGGAGGGGAATATGGAATTATGTGTGATGTCAGAACGTCTTCGAGCTGGTTGGGGCGTGGCTGAGGACATGGACGATTCCAGTTAAAATTGTGCCTTAAGGACACCCAAAGACCTCTTGTTGTTGTGCATTACATTGTTGAATTATCATATTATGTTATTGTATTCTTTGGTTAATAAAATTGACTGCTGTGGCCGTATAAAACCCATGTCACTCAGTCTGTGTCTTTATTCCAAATTTGTAAGGACCTAGGTTGACAAATCATTTAGTCATGTTTTACACATTGTTTTGGTAGAGGTTTCATTACTTCGACATGCCCCTACAGGGATTATCATATTATATTTTATATACCAAACACTTAGCTTATTGCTTCCACTTAGACTTTTCTCAGTGGACACTCTGATTGGTATGCATGGTTTATTGTGCTTTTTTTCAGTGCCGTCACATAGTAATCTAGACCGATGTGGAGCTGTATGAGCATTATGTGTCAGCAAAAATCCTCCACCCACAAAATTGAACACTAATCTGCATGCTTACCCACAAATACAAATTTCCCCCTGCTAAAATCCCCCCTCCAGGCACAAATCTTTGCCCCTTCCCCTAAATTCCCCCCAACACAAATACCCCTCCCCAAAAAAAGTCATGCATCCTACCACAAATCCTGTTATTTGTACTCAGTTGACATGGATACCATAGGTGTGCGCAGCCTATTGCATTAGGGTGTGCACCCCAAAGCTCAGACACGCATCTTTCACTGCAGCCTCAGTTGCACGGGACAGTGAATAAATGGGAAGTGCTCTGTGCGGAGTACTTCCTGGTTATTCACAAACAGTAGCATAGTAAATACTGTACATTGTATTATGCTTCAGTTATGAATGGACACAGTGAGCGAGCGTACTCACTGTGCTCATTTAGAAAAGGAAGGGGCTGGTAAGTTACATATTTACTAACCCCTTCCCCTGCTCTCCATCCTGAAACATACCCTGCAGCAGCCAGGGGGAGAGGAGAGGAAAGAAGCCAGCAGCACTATGGGGTGGGGGGCCAATAAGGTGGGGAAAGCCCAGGCAGTAGGGGGAATTGGCACCGCACTTAGTTATTAGGGTGTGCCCAGGCACCCCTGGCACACCCCCTGCGCACGCCTATGATGGATACCTTGTTTAGGAATCAACCTCTTTGTTTGTGATTGCAATATTGTACTACACTGTCCATAGTACTGTATAGTATTGTACTATTGGGAGATTCTTCCTTCTCATGTACTTGTATTTGCCATCTTGTAAACGGTATGTTCTATATAATCTCCCATGTGTGATGATTTAATAAAGATCACATTTTTCAATAACAACAAAAAAAACCATAGGCAAAGCTCTTTATGTCCTAGTGCCTGTGCTTCAGAAACTCTAATGCCCTGTACACACAATCGGATTTTCCGACAACAAATGTTGGATGTGAGCTGGTTGGCTGAAAGTCTGACCGTGTGTATGCTTCATCAAACATTTGTTGTCGGACTTTTCGCCAACAAATGTTGGCTAGCAGGTTCTCAAATTTTCCGCCAAAAAGCTTTGTTGTCGGAATTTCCGATCGTGCGTACACAAGTCCAACGCACAAAAGTTCACGCATGCTCGAAATCAAGCAGAAAGCGCCGCACTGGCTATTGAACTTCCTTTTTCTCGGCTCCTTGTACGTCTTGTACGTCACCACGCTCCCACGTTCGTAATTGTTGGCCAACATATGTGTGACCCTGTGTATGCAAGACAAGTTGGAGCAAACAACCTTCAAACAAAATTTCACAGTTTTGTTGCCGGAAAGTCCGATCGTGTGTACGGGGCATAAGACTGGATGTTATAGCCATGAAAGATGGTGTTTTCGGGGTTAAGGTCCAAATGTTGTGTAGCGCAGACCCCAAACCAGTCTCGCTGTTTGTTCCAGGTTATATTCCTTACAGGATGCATAGCAGCCAGGCACACAACAGTTTTCAATCTCACCATGCAATAACCAGGCAGAAAGTATCTTTTTAGAATTTATTGCCTGAATAACTTAAACAGGGTATAGGATGAGCCTTGGGATACTCCAAATATAGTGTACACTTTAACAGATGACACCCTCTAGTAGTAGGTAGCTTCTTCAAGGTAAATTTATAGTCTACCTCTGACCAGGGATTGGTTGAGGCTGCATGAATATTCAGTGCAGGGAGGGTCTGCCTCTTCCAACACACTATGTTCCAGAACTTTCCAGAATACAGGGGGAAGTAGTTGCAACCAGCAGAACCCAGAACAACCAAAATCCAATCCTGCTCCTGTAGAGTTACAGAGGAGCCAAAAACTAAATTTACCTAAACCTATTAGCAACCTAACTAGGGGGGTGCTATAGTTGGTATCTTAAAGAACAACATTCAAATCCCGCAATGTTCCAAAGCTCTCCTATTAAGGTGTACTCATCATATAGGCGTTAGAATTACATTTGGATGAAGAGCCTATCTGGTTGCTAAGAATGCTGACACGGCCAAAATATGAACTCTTAAAGTATTGTCCCCTAGATTCATATCTAGGCCACTTTGAAGGAAATTTAAAATTTGTTTTGCACCTGAATTGATTGGACTGAGTTTATGTTTTCCTATGTGGTCTATGAATGTGTCCCAGACTCTGGAATAAATGTTTATCAATATAATCGTGCCGTAGTAGAGATATTCCCTGAAGAACAATTAAATTTACAAATATATATTTCAAAAATATACAAATCTTTATTCACATTTCTCTTAACACAAACTAGATGACAAACACTTAAAAATATTTAAAATAAGATGTGTTGGATATGAAAGATCATGATTTGGCAGCAGATCTTTGTTGGTATGTTGAGACCGATAACAGTATATAACCACAACCACAAGTATTGCAGTTTTCTATAATTGTACACACCCATTAGCCATCCATACATGCCCTGGGGGACACGAATGCTTAAAAAATGTTTTTAAAAGAATTATTGTTTTTTCAGGAGTAGTGAATTTAATTATGCTCAAAGTGCAACAATAAAAATGAAAAAATCCTTTAAATATAGTGCCTGGGGGATCCCCTAAATGTGCCTGTAATTGGGAGCGCTGATTAGTGACATGTCACACACAGCCCCCCCCACAGTTAGAATCACTCCCTAGGACACACTAAAACACCTACAGCGCCACCTAGTGGTTAACCCCTGCACTGCCAGTGACATTTTTACAGTAATCAATGCAATTTTTTAGCATTGATCACTGTAATAATGCCAATGGTCCCAAAAATGTGTCAAAATTGTCCGATGTGTGCGCCATAATGTCGCAGTCACAATAAAAATCACTGCTCGCCGCCATTACTAGTAAAAAAAAAAATTATCAATAAAAATGCCATAAAACTATCCCCTATTTTGTAGACGCTAAAACTTTTGCGCAAACCAATCAATAAACGCTTATTGCGATTTTTTTTTTACCATAAATATGTAGAAGAATACGTAAAGGGATAGCAAGAGCCATTTACTGTGTTTGGATGTATTGTATGCTATGTGGTAAGAAATATCAAATAACATTAAAAAAATGCACACATTATATTGCCTCTTTGTTTTTTAGGGTGATAATATCACACTTTTTGGAGTTAATTTCCTAAAGACAAATAGACATTGCAAGGGAAGTTGTACTTTGCAAGGGAATTTTACCCTGCACTTAGCAAATAAGGTGAAGGTCTGCTGACTTCCATCATCTAATCACATGTAAGGAAAAAAGATATTTTTAATTTCTTTGTGCTTGATTAGGTATTCTTTGCAAAGTGAAATATCACCTCATTCACTAAGCTGTGGGGAAAATGCCCTTGCAAAGTGTAACTTCCCTTTCAAAGTCAACCGCCTTTTTGTCTTTAGTAAACCAACCCCATTGTCTTACCAGTTCAAGGAACAACAAGCAAAGACAAACATGTTATTTCAGTGACAATAGCTTGTCAAGCAGCCCTCCAGAGGACCTCATTTAAACATAAAATATGACCTCCTATTGACTGCAATGTAATTCAATTTCAAAATCCTAGTAAAGCACCCTCCAGTGTGTGCTGCTAGAAGTGAGATTAGCCACAATGTACGTCGGCATAATGGCACGGCTGGGCAAATGGGCGTACAGGTACATCCCCTTTAATTGGCAGCATAGTGGGCGCGCCGCGTACTCTGTGACCGTGCCCACGGGTCCCGCGGACTCTATGTCGTCCGGGGGCCTGCGATCATATCACGGAGCGGTAGAATGGGGAGATGCCCTTGTAAGCAAGTCATTTCCCCTTTATGCCTAGTGACATGACAGATCTACTGCTCCCTGTCATCGGGAGCAGTGATCATTTTCATGTAAGTGGTAGCCCATCCCCCCCACAGTTAGAATCACTCTCTAGGACACACTTAATCCCTTGATCGCCCCCTTCCCCGCCAGTGTCATTTACACAGTAATCAGTGCATTTTTATAGCACTGATCATTGTATAAATGACAATAGTCCCAAAATGGTGTCAAAAGTGTCCGATGTGTCTGCCATAATGTTGCAGTCATGATAAAAATCGCAGATCGCCACCATTACTAATAACAAAAAAAATTAATAATAAAAATGCCACAAAACTATCCCCTATTTTGTAGATGCTATAACTTTTGTGCAAACCAATCAATATACACTTATTGCGATTTTTTTAACCAAAAATATGTAGAAGAATGCATATCGGCCTAGACTTTTGGGGATATTTATTATAGCAAAAAGTAAAAAAATATTGCTTTTCTTTCAAAATTGTCGCTCTTTTTTGTTTATAGCGCAAAAAATAAAAACTGCAGAGGTGATCAAATACCACCAAAAGAAAGCTCTATTTGTGGGAAAAAAAGGACATCAATTTTTTTTGGGTGCAAGGTTGCACGACCGTGCAATTGTCAGTTAAAGCAACGCAGTGCCGAATCGCAAAAAGTGCTCTGGTCAGGAAGGGGGTAAATCCTTCCAGGACTAAAGTGGTTAGGCAAACTATAGTCTAGCCCAGGGATAAACCTGAGTCATTGGATCTAGGTCAGGGTTATTAGAGGCCAGGGCTGGATAGGCCTCTCATAGCAGCTCTCTGATGCCCCATCCTATTTCTAGAATGTTGGAGAACATTCTGGAAGATAGTGGGCGAAAGCTAGCAGGGTTTGCCTTGAATATTTAGGGGTCCTTAGCCAATCCCCAGGTTGGGGGCCTGGCAGGAAACTAATGAGCAATGCTAGCAGAGGAGTTGAGTGGCAGAAGGACAAGCAGTGTGGAAGAGAGTCTGTCAGTGGCCCTTGAGTGACCCCTGCCAGGAGGAGTTTTACCTTGGGCTGGAGCTTGGGAGGCTGGCCTGGAAGGATCCCATTACAGGAGTGGGAAGAGAAAGCAGCCAGGTGGGCTGGTGGCAGCCAGGTGGGCTAGCATTTCTGCAAGCAGTAGAACTGGGACAAGTGTCTACGAAGAGGCAGAAGATTGTGTGAGATGCTGTTCACTCCACATTGCAAGTTTACCAGGGGACTGTTCATAGCCTGTAATGAGCTATTGCTGAACTAACTAGGGACTGTTATTTCCCTCAGGAGTGAGCCAGCAGGAACTGTACAATGAAACCAAGTTTGTGCAGGTGGAAGGAAGAAGAGGAATCTGTAAATAGGGAGGAAGTTGTTCCTGGTTTTAATTGTTGGACGTTTTCAAGTTGGGTATCCCATAATCCCTTAACCAGGGCCATCTTAATGCAAGGGCACTCCTGGGCACTGCCCAGGGGCCCCAGGTGCTTTGGGGCCCTGCAATAATCTTGCATTACATCATATTTGCCAACTGTCTGGGACATTCATGCTTTTTACTAAACTGTCCCAAGATAGTCCCAGAACCTATACTGTGTCCTCCTGATCCCAGTATTATGCCTTCCTGACTGACCCCTAAGGTACTGTGACCCTCTGCATTTCCCACTGTACTGTGCTCTTTGTGTTGAATAGTCTTTGGTTTATGGAATGTTTTCCTTTTTGTAAAATGTATTTTATTCTATCTATTCTATCAACTATTTATACTTTATTACTTGAAAGTAGGTGCATAAATTGGGGCAAGCTGGTAGGGGCCCCACTGCATTACTTTGCCCAGGGGCCCATGATGCTATTAAGACAGCCCTGCCCTTACCCCATCTAAGTTATCATCCCCTAATAAAACAACAACAAAAAAGCCAAAGGGCTGATAACCGTTTCTAGATATAAGAGGGAAATGCTGTGTGACTGGCTGTGCAGTAGTGGGGAACCCTGCCATTAGCAAATCCTACGGGGTAGTGCTACAATAGTATGACAATTCTATTTTAACTTGTCAAATTACAGTCTAACTGAATTTTGGCAGAATTGCTTATCACACCACATCACTGTATATTGAAATATTTCCTGTAATGTCCATATTGTGTTTTTTTTTTCTTTCAGAGATCAACTTCAGGAGAAAGAAATGTGCCTAAGGTCATCTATCAGGCAGATTTTGAAATGTGATTTTGAACAGGAAAGCATAACTTCCCCGGTGCTACTACCACTTGCTGATTGTATTTTCAGTGCGTGTATACTGGAAATTATCAGTAAAAATGAAGGTGAATACATGAAGAATCTGGAAAAGACAATAAAGCTGCTAAAACCCGGAGGCCAACTGTTACTTATTGCGTTATTAGATGAAACTTACTGGGTTGTTGGAGCAGAACAGTTCCATTGTTTTAAATGTAATGAGGAGTTTGTGAAAAACGCCTTTGGTAAGGTGGGTTTAGTCGTTGATTACTATGCAGTGCAGAGGAGACGCAATGTCAGCGATCTCACTGATTATAAAGCTATTCTATTCATTGTAGGATGCAAAGGGGAGTAGATGATTGGAGCCAATAGCATTCATCTGGAGCTAAATCGAGTCAAATAGATTTATGTTGGCCTTTGGGATTTATTGCAGTCAGAAATCACAGCAGTTGCACTAAAGTCAGCAATGTTATTTTGCATTAATCTGTGTTAAATTGTGTCAACAAATATCACTATCTTAATAAAGATCATTCAGAATATAAATGTATACAACATATCTTTTTATCTATTTATTGATAACCAACGCATTTCAGCACATTTACTGTGTGCCTTTCATCAGAATATGGATACAGATTATATAAAAATACAATATCAGATACAGTATATGGACAATATATTAGAAAACATAAATATAATAACATTATCAGGTTCAATACCTAAATATTATTAAAAGTTTGTGAAGAGAAAAATATAAAAGAGATTAAATTGATAAGTGTTGTACAGGACGGCAGGGATGGGTCCTGGATGGCAGCTAGATTTCCCCACTATTTGGGTTGTGGTCCCTTTAATCACTTGCTTACTGGGCACTTTTACCCCCTTCCTGCCCAGGCCAATTTTCAGCTTTCAGCGCTGTCACACTTTGAATGACAATTCGAATGACAATTCAGCGCGGTCATGCTACACTTTACCCATATGACATTTTTATCATTTTTTCACACAAATAGAGTCTTTTGGTTGTATTTAATCAACACTGGGTTTTTAATTTTTTTCTAAACAAATGAAAAAAGACCGAACATTTTTCAAAAATATTTTTTTTTCATAGTTTGTTATAGGATTTGGCAAACTTAATTTTTCTCCTTCACTGATGACCATTATTAGGTTGCACTGATGGGCACTGATGAGGCAGCACTGATTGGCACTGATAGATGGCACTGATGTGCACTGATTGGTGGCACTGATGGACACTAATAGTTAGCACTGGTGGGCACTGATGAGGCTGCCCTGATAGGTGGCACTGATAGGTAGCACTGATGGGCTCTGATAGGTGGCACTGATGGTCACTGATTGGCAGCACTGGTGGGCACTGTTGGGACTGCATTGATAATCAGTATACTGATAATCAGTGGCCTTATTATTAGTGTTGATGTCCCTTTAACCACTTGACGACCGCCTCACGCCGATGTACGTCGGCAAAGTGGCACGGACAGGCAAAATCACGTACAGGGTACGTGATTTGCCTTCCGCGGGTGGGGGGTCCGATCGACCGAGGCGGTCGTCGTTTGTCCAGCGGCGATCGGTGATGAGGGGGAGACCATCCGTTCGTGGCCCCCCCCTCGCGATCGCCGCCGGCCAATGAGAATCTTCCTTTGCTGCTGTATGCTAAACAGCAGCAAAGGAAATGATGTCATCTCTCCTCGGCTCGGTAATTTCCGTTCCGGCCCGAGGAGAGAAGACATCAATGTGAGTGCACAAACACACACACACACAGTAGAACATGCCAGGCACACAAAACACCCCGATCCCCCCCGCGATCGCCCCCCGATCCCCCCCCAATCACCCCCCCCCCCCCTGTCACAAACTGACACCAGCAGTTTTTTTTTTTTTTTTTTTTTTCTGATTACTGCATAGTGTCAGTTTGTGACAGTAAGTGTGTTAGGGCAGTTAGTATTACCCCCCTTTAGGTCTAGGGTACCCCCCTAACCCCCCCTAATAAAGTTTTAACCCCTTGATCACCCCCTGTCGCCAGTGTCACTAAGCGATCATTTTTCTGATCGCTGTATTAGTGTCGCTGGTGACGCTAGTTAGTGAGGTAAATATTTAGGTTCGCCGTCAGTGTTTTATAGCGTCAGGGACCCCCATATACTACCTAATAAATGTTTTAACCCCTTGATTGCCCCCTAGTTAACCCTTTCACCACTGATCACCGTATAACCGTTACGGTTGACGCTGGTTAGTTTGTTTATTTTTTATAGTGTCAGGGCACCCGCCGTTTATTACCGAATAAAGGTTTAGCCCCCCGATCGCCCGGCGGTGATATGCGTCGCCCCAGGCAGCGTCAGATTAGCGCCAGTACCGCTAACACCCACGCACGCAGCATACACCTCCCTTAGTGGTATAGTATCTGAACGCATCAATATCTGATCCGATCAGATCTATACTAGCGTCCCCAGCAGTTTAGGGTTCCCAAAAACGCAGTGTTAGCGGGATCAGCCCAGATACCCGCTAGCACCTGCGTTTTGCCCCTCCGCCCGGCCCGGCCCAGCCCACCCAAGTGCAGTATCGATCGATCACTGTCACTTACAAAACACTAAACGCATAACTGCAGTGTTCGCAGAGTCAGGCCTGATCCCTGCGATCGCTAACAGTTTTTTTGGTAGCATTTTGGTGAACTGGCAAGCACCAGCCCCAGGCAGCGTCAGGTTAGCGCCAGTACCGCTAACACCCACGCACGCAGCATACGCCTCTCTTAGTGGTATAGTATCTGAACGGATCAATATCTGATCCGATCAGATCTATACTAGCGTCCCCAGCAGTTTAGGGTTCCCAAAAACGCAGTGTTAGCGGAATCAGCCCAGATACCTGCTAGCACCTGCGTTTTGCCCCTCCGCCCGGCCCAGCCCAGCCCACCCAAGTGCAGTATCGATCGATCACTGACACTTACAAAACACTAAACGCATAACTGCAGCGTTCGCAGAGTCAGGCCTGATCCCTGCGATCGCTAACAGTTTTTTTGGTAGTATTTTGGTGAACTGGCAAGCACCAGCCCCAGGCAGCGTCAGATTAGCGCCAGTACCGCTAACACCCACGCACACACCGTACACCTCCCTTAGTGGTATAGTATCTGATCGCATCAATATCTGATCCGATCATATCTATACTAGCGTCACCAGCAGTTTAGGGTTCCCAAAAACGCAGTGTTAGCGGGATCAGCCCAGATACCTGCTAGCACCTGCGTTTTGCCCCTCCGCCCGGCCCGGCCCAGCCCACCCAAGTGCAGTATCGATCGATCACTGTCACTTACAAAACACTAAACGCATAACTGCAGCGTTCGCAGAGTCAGGCCTGAGCCCTGCGATCGCTAACAGTTTTTTGGTAGCGTTTTGGTGAACTGGCAAGCGCCAGCGGCCTAGTACACCCCGGTCGTAGTCAAACCAGCACTGCAGTAACACTTGGTGACGTGGCGAGTCCCATAAGTGCAGTTGAAGCTGGTGAGGTGGCAAGCACAAGTAGTGTCCCGCTGCCACCAAAAAGACAAACACAGGCCCGTCATGCCCATAGTGCCCTTCCTGCTGCATTCGCCAATCCTAATTGGGAACCCACCGCTTCTGCAGCGCCCGTACTTCCCCCATTCACATCCCCAACCAAATGCAGTCGGCTGCATGAGAGGCATTTTTATGTCCTCCCGAGTACCCCTACCCAACGAACCCCCCAAAAAAGATGTCGTGTCTGCAGCAAGCGCGGATATAGGCGTGACGCCCACTATTATTGTCCCTCCTGTCCTGACAATCCTGGTCTTTGCATTGGTGAATGTTTTGAACGCTACCATTCACTAGTTGAGTATTAGCGTAGGGTACAGCATTGCACAGACTAGGCGCCATTTCACAGGGTCTCCCAAGATGCCATCGCATTTTGAGAGACCCGAACCTGGAACCGGTTACCGTTATAAAAGTTAGTTACAAAAAAAGTGTAAAAAAAAAAAAAAAAATGAAATAAAAAAAAATAGTTGTTTTATTGTTCTCTCTCTCTCTATTCTCTCTCTCTATTGTTCTGCTCTTTTTTACTGTATTCTATTCTGCAATGTTTTATTGTTATTGTTATTATGTTTTATCATGTTTGTTTTTCAGGTGTGTAATTATTTACACTTTACTGTGCTTTATTGTTAACCATTGTTAACCATTTTTTTGTCTTCAGGTACGCCATTCACGACTTTGAGTGGTTATACCAGAATGATGCCTGCAGGTTTAGGTATCATCTTGGTATCATTCTTTTCAGCCAGCGGTCGGCTTTCATGTAAAAGCAATCCTAGCAGCTAATTAGCCTCTAGACTGCTTTTACAAGCCGTGGGAGGGAATGCCCCCCCCCCCCACCGTCTTCCGTGTTTTTCTCTGGCTCTCCTGTCTCAACAGGGAACCTGAGAATGCAGCCGGTGATTCAGCCAGCTGACCATAGAGCTGATCAGAGACCAGAGTGGCTCCAAACATCTCTATGGCCTAAGAAACCGGAAGCTACGAGTATTTCATGACTTAGATTTCGCCGGATGTAAATAGCGCCATTGGGAAATTGGGGAAGCATTTTATCACATCGATCTTGGTGTGGTCAGATGCTTTGAGGGCAGAGGAGAGATCTAGGGTCTAATAGACCACAATTTTTTCAAAAAAGAGTACCTGTCACTACCTATTGCTATCATAGGGGATATTTACATTCCCCGAGATAACAATAAAAATGATTAAAAAAAAAAATATGAAAGGAACAGTTTAAAAGTAAGATTAAAAAAGCAAAAAAATAATAAAGAAAAAAAACAAAAAAAAAAATAACACCCCTGTCGCCCCCTGCTCTCGCGCTAAGGCAAACGCAAGCGGCGGTCTGTCGTCAAACGTAAACAGCAATTGCACCATGCATGTGAGGTATCACCGCGAAGGCCAGATCGAGTGCAGTAATTTTTCCAGTAGACCTCCTCTGTAAATCTAAAGTGGTAACCTGTAAAGGCTTTTGAAGGCTTTTAAACATGTATTTATTTTGTTGCCACTGCACGTTTGTGCGCAATTTTAAAGCATGTCATGTTTGGTATCCATGTACTCGGCCTAAGATCATCTTTTTTATTTCATCAAACATTTGGGCAATATAGTGTGTTTTAGTGCATTAAAATTAAAAAAAGTGTGTTTTTTCCCCAAAAAATGCGTTTGAAAAATCGCTGCGCAATTACTGTGTGAAAAAAAAAATGAAACACCCACCATTTTAATCTGTAGGGCATTTGCTTTAAAAAAATATATAATGTTTGGGGGTTCAAAGTAATTTTTTTGCAAAAAAAAAAAACTTTTTCATGTAAACAATAAGTGTCAGAAAGGGCTTTGTCTTCAAGTGGTTAGAAGAGTGGGTGATGTGTGACATAAGCTTCTAAATGTTGTGCATAAAATGCCAGGACAGTTCAAAACCCCCCCAAATGACCCCATTTTGGAAAGTAGACACCCCAAGCTATTTGCTGAGAGGCATGTCGAGTCCATGGAATATTTTATATTGCGACACAAGTTGCGGGAAAGAGACAAATTTTTTTTTTTTTTTTGCACAAAGTTGTCACTAAATGATATATTGCTCAAACATGCCATGGAAATATGTGAAATTACACCCCAAAATACATTCTGCTGCTTCTCCTGAGTACGGGGATACCACATGTGTGAGACTTTTTGGGAGCCTAGCCGCGTACGGGACCCCGAAAACCAAGCACCGCCTTCAGGCTTTCTAAGGGCGTGAATTTTTGATTTCACTCTTCACTGCCTATCACAGTTTCGGAGGCCATGGAATGCCCAGGTGGCACAAAACCCCCCCAAATGACCCCATTTTGGAAAGTAGACACCCCAAACTATTTGCTGAGAGGTATAGTGAGTATTTTGCAGACCTCACTTTTTGTCACAAAGTTTTGAAAATTGAAAAAAGAAAAAAAAAAAATGTTTTTTCTTGTCTTTCTTCATTTTCAAAAACAAATGAGAGCTGCAAAATACTCACCATGCCTCTCAGCAAATAGCTTGGGGTGTCTACTTTCCAAAATGGGGTCATTTGGGGGGGTTTTGTGCCACCTGGGCATTCCATGGCCTCCGAAACTGTGATAGGCAGTAAAGAGTGAAATCAAAAATTTTTACCCTTAGAAATCCTGAAGGCAGTGATTGGTTTTCGGGGTCCAGTACGCGGCTAGGCTCCCAAAAAGTCCCACACATGTGGTATCCCCATACTCAGGAGAAGCAGCTAAATGTATTTTGGGGTGCAATTCCACATATGCCCATGGCCTGTGTGAGCAATATATCATTTAGTGACAACTTTATGAAAAAAAAAAAAAAAAAAAAGTGTCACTTTCCCGCAACTTGTGTCAAAATATAAAATATTCCATGGACTCAATATGCCTCTCAGCAAATAGCTTGGGGTGTCTACTTTCCAAAATTGGGTCATTTTGGGGGGTTTTGTGCCATCTTGGCATTCCATGGCCTCCGAAACTGTGATAGGCAGTGAAGAGTGAAAGCAAAAATTTACACCCTTAGAAATCCTGAAGGCGGTGATTGGTTTTCGGGGCCCCGTACGCGGCTAGGCTCCCAAAAAGTCCCACACATGTGGTATCCCCATACTCAGGAGAAGCAGCAGAATGTATTTTGGGGTGCAATTCCACATAGGCCCATGGCCTGTGTGAGCAATATATCATTTAGTGACGACTTTTTGTAAATATTTTTTTTTTTTTGTCATTTTTCAATCACTTGGGACAAAAAAAATAAATATTCAATGGGTTCAACATGCCTCTCAGCAATTTCCTTGGGGTGTCTACTTTCCAAAATGGGGTCATTTGGGGGGGTTTTGTACTGCCCTGCCATTTTAGCACCTCAAGAAATGACATAGGCAGTCATAAACTAAAAGCTGTGTAAATTCCAGAAAATGTACCCTAGTTTGTAGACGCTATAACTTTTGCGCAAACCAATAAATATACGCTTATTGACATTTTTTTTACCAAAGACATGTGGCCGAATACATTTTGGCCTAAATGTATGACTAAAATTTAGTTTATTGGATTTTTTTTATAACAAAAAGTAGAAAATATCATTTTTTTTCAAAATTTTCGGTCTTTTTCCGTTTATAGCGCAAAAAATAAAAACCGCAGAGGTGATCAAATACCATCAAAAGAAAGCTCTATTTGTGGGAAGAAAAGGACGCAAATTTCATTTGGGTACAGCATTGCATGACCGCGCAATTAGCAGTTAAAGCGACGCAGTGCCAAATTGGAAAAAGACCTCTGGTCCTTAGGCAGCATAATGGTCCGGGGCTTAAGTGGTTAACAAAAGCCAGTTATTGGCTTCCTTCTTCTCTCCTAGTGTTGTCAGTGTGAGGAAAGAAACACAGATAAACGGTTTGTATTTACATCCGTGATCAGCTGTCATTGGACACAGCAGATTACGTGGTAAAGGACCGATGTGATTGGCCCTTTACCGAAAAGTGTGATCTTTAAGTCTGAACCCAAGGGAGAGAAGAGGACTGACTTATGGTACCCTCTGGATCGATAAGTCCTCATTTGTGACCCGAAATTTGGAGTTTCAGAGAGATATTTGGGTGAGAAAGAACTTCCATCCCTCATTACAGGGACTTTTACCCTAAAAGGGTGTATCCGTTTACATCAGAGTCCAGAAAAGGAGGAGCAAACACTCAGTGCCAGTCTGTGAGGTGACGTAGAGATGAAACACAGGTTGGTTCTATACTCTGCCTCTCAACCCTAAGAATAGGCCCAACCCCTCTGGCACACCTACTTGATAATGTTAGTGTGTAACCCAGCAATAGAGAGGAAACACAGTAATGATAAACCATGAAGTATATTTACCGAGGCCCTGGGTTCCGTCACGTCACCAGTTGTGGTAGTAAATAGAGACTCACACAATATCAATGAACCACTCAGAAATGTTTACTTGAGATAAAGAATAGACATAATAAAATGGCATGAACACACAAGCTAAAACTGACAGGAAAATATCACTTCATTCCAATATATAGAATGTGTACCTTCACTACCTGAAAAGGTATATGTGAACAGGTACACAGGAAGCAACTGAAACTTTGTTCATTAAATCTGCTTTTAAACGTACTTCACCATGGAGAGTTTATTACTTTATTCTGGGTGGTATACTGACGATGTGGACTTCGTGTAATGAGGACGTATCAAGGTGCTTCTTGCCAGCTATATGTCAGTTCCTAACCTAATAAAAGCCTGTGTATCACCGTGAGTCGGTAAGCACAATCTACAGCCACGGTGGTGGGGTTTTTCACTTCCCTCCCCCCCTGTTTTTGGTTGTTTTTATGTGCACACCTGGGTGATTGGTATGTTCGTATGTCCATGTCCAGCATTTAACGTACTACACTATGGCCAGTCTTTTTCTTGTGTTTGCTTCTTTCCTGTATCCATTGAGGGGATTTTGATCTGACCACAGACGGTGCTGTTTGGTCCAATACCCCAGAGGCCCCGGCAAGGGTTTTTTGCCATCCGCTTATTTCTTTGGAGTTCTGGTAAGAGCAATCATAGCTCATTTGGATCAGCATTTACATTTATACTGAATATCTACCACGTGGGAAATTTGGACTTTATTCATTTGATTTGTGTATTTTGATAATTTTTTTTTTTTGTTGGTGATAGATCACATTATTTATCTACCCCAACACATATAACCTTTGTTTAGCGCAGTTTATATATTTTTTCTCCCATATATATATATATATATATATATATATATATATATATCCACTTTATCCAGTTTAGCTAGATCTGGCTGCAGTCCATTCCTGGTGTACTGATATACTTCAGGCAGGCAGGTGATTCAGTTAGCTGCAGTGTATTTAATAATATATATATATATATATATATATATATATATATATATATATATATATATATATATATATATATATATATATATATATATATATACACATATATATATATATATATACATATATATATATATATATATATATACATATATATATATACATATACATATATATATATACATATATATATATATATATACATATATACATATATATACATATATATATATATATATACATATATACATATATACATATATATATATATATATATATATATATATATATATATATATATATATATATATATAGCGCTGGTAGATTTTCAATCTACCGCTGATAGGTACATTTTGTGGGTTGCTTGTTAGGTGAAGTTAGATTTGCCTCTATTCCAGCTTGGCTGAGTTGCGTGTAGTTCCACCCTGTGGCGGTGGGTGTCATTGTCACCATGGGCTGGTGGTGGAAAGGCAACGCGTTGAAGCGTATGAGTGCTCCTCTGTCCTGGAGACAACTCGGTGGAGGTGGTCCTCCGAGATGCATTCTGGGAGAGGATATTTATGGGACAGACGCCATGTTTAGGGGTTCATTTACCAGCCATCTGCTGGCCTTCCTGACCGACAGGTATGCGTTAGGAGTACCACCTCGTGGTCCTCTGTTCGGGAGGCCCACGCGGCTGCAGCGTGTGGGTGGGCCCAGAAGCCTGTTGAAGGCCTACCACAGCAGCAGAGGAATGGTCCTGAGCTGTCTATCCAGAGTGAAGAAGCTGGACAACCGAGGAGATCCCAGGGGAGGACTCGTCATGGAAGGATCATGCAGAGTGCTGGTCTAGAGAGGGGCCTGGTGACTCGGTTGGAGGACATATCCTGAAGTAGTCTTACTGCATAGTACTGCCGGGTTGGCTTAAAGGTTCAAGTACTGTGTCTGACATTCATCGCAAACCAATACATCCTGTGGCAGAGGATCGTACGGGTTTTGTTCTAAACAAGTCTGTGGCAGAGACTTTTGTTTGTGCTAGGTACTGGCTGCTAGGCAAGTGAGAGAGGCCTATCCAGACGGGCAAAGATTGGATCCCACAAGGGGAGTGCATTCAACTACAAGTGGTCAATTCCAAAGAATGTTCTAAAGAATACTAAGGAAAGGTATTTGAGCTTCCCTGCAACTTTCCTTCTGCCTCTTTCCTGCTACTTCCTTTATTACTTGTTCATTAAAGCATTGGAAAATATACTCAAGTGTTTGGTGTCTACATCGTCCAGAGGTAAACTCAACGGGACCCTAGACCCGTTCCCGGTGAAACAGAGGTATCGAGAGTGAAGGTAGCCTGCTTTAAACCAGCAGCTCCACCGAGAGTTAGTGCCCCATGTGGGCGCGTAGTCCAGGATTTGTTGGCCATCAGTTCTCGTAACCTGGAGAAGTGTTTCACCGGGAGTTTACGGTTAGAGCTGGACTTTGTCAATTTCTCAGGAGAAGAAGAGGTTAAAAGCTGCAGGACTTTATTTCTGACTGCATACGTGGCGGGCGCCAGTAGAAGCCCGGGAGCTACATGATCAGAGGAACAAGTGGGAGGAGCCTAGCCTACTTGATACCGCGTGGGACGCGTGTGTGTGTGTTGGCGCCAGAGAAGAAGAGAGGCCTCGTGATCGTGCTGAGAGGATCAGAGTGTGGCCATGTCCTTTTCGGTGATGCAACCTACTGTGGGGCCTAAGATGTTTCCTACCAGCACCGCTGCAGGTGCTATGCTGACTGGAACCTTGCTTACAGACACCAGCATTCGTCTGAAACCGCAGGGGAGGTTTGTTCTTTATACAATTGGAGATATTGAAGGACTGGGCATGCTTTGTCACAAGTGTGAAGGACTGGTCATACATCTCCGTCCATTTGTTCGCTGATCGCAATGTGCAGAATATTTGTTTGTGGCGGAGCAACCTACCATGTCGCCCTGTGCTTATCGTATGGACTGGGCTACAGGTGTCGCCACAGTAGAAGCTGCTACTACTGCTGAAAAGGAACAGCAGGCCGTGATTTTGCCTGTTGTCACGAAACACAAAAGTGTTCCTGAGAGAGATGCTGCGCTAACCGACTCACTAGCAGACATTACCTTGATTTCCGCGTCCACTACACCTATCCCTGTTGTACCTGTCCAGAGGAACGTGGGATATGTAAAGGCTTCCCGCGGCCGCGGTCAAGGCCTACCCCAGAGACTGCCCGAACCAGAGAAGTCCACGTCAGGAACGGGTGAGAGTTCACAGGGGAATGTATGTGGGACTTTGTGAAAATATTTGCCAGCAGAAGAGTTGAGAGATTCGGAGATAGATTCCATGTTGGATCTCTCCGGTGATGATGATTTATTTGAGACAATGTCGCAAAAACTGTTATGGGCCCAGGGTGAAGATGTTGCTTCTGCCTTGACTTTCTAGGAATGGACAGCCCTGAATTCTGGGAGAACATCACCTTCTGTGGAGCCACACAGTACTGTTGGGGAGACATTGCCTAAAGTTTCTACTTTGTTGCCGACACCCGTCGGGTCTATGGTGAGCAAGTCATTGAACTCTTGTGTGCCCCCTGGTTTGGGGAAAAATAGATTGTTGCCCAAACTTGCACGTTTGCAGAGAATAGGGATGAGCTTCGTGTTCGAGTCGAACCCATGTTCGACTCGAACATCGGCTGTTCGACCGTCCGTCGAATTGCGAACGATATGGGCCGTTCGCGCCAAATTCGTGTGGCGCGTCACGGCCCATAATTCACTGCGGCATCGCAGTGCATTGCTGGCTGATGATTGGCCAAGCATGCACTATGACCCGCATGCTTGGCCAATCACAGCGCCGTCAGTAGAGAGAGCTGTAATTGGCCAAAGCCAGGGTGGCTTTGGCCAATTATGGCTCAGGGGATTTAGTACACACCCCACACTATATAAGGCCGCCTGCACGGCGGCCCTGTGTAGTGTGTGTTCCGGTGTGCTGCTGAGAGATAGAGAGAGAGAGAGACAGTGTCATTTGATTTGAGTTAGATAGATTAGGCAGAACAGTCAGTCAGTTAGCTGCACTTACAGTGTATTGTGTATATATATGCATCCCAGGTGTTGCATATATATATATACACTGTATTCAGTTTAGCTAGATCCGTTCCTGTTATCTTCTATCTAGACTATTTACATTTAGTGCAGTGTGTCCTGCTCACAGTGTTCAGCTAGATCCGTTCCTGCTATTTACATTCAGTGCAGTGCGTCCTGCTCACAGTGTTCAGCTAGATCCGTTCCTGCTATTTACATTCAGTGCAGTGCGTCCTGCTCACAGTGTTCAGCTAGATCCGTTCCTGCTATTTACATTCAGTGCAGTGCGTCCTGCTCACAGTGTTCAGCTAGATCCGTTCCTGCTATTTACATTCAGTGCAGTGCGTCCTGCTCACAGTGTTCAGCTAGATCCGTTCCTGCTATTTACATTCAGTGCAGTGCGTCCTGCTCACAGTGTTCAGCTAGATCCGTTCCTGCTATTTACATTCAGTGCAGTGCGTCCTGCTCACAGTGTTCAGCTAGATCCGTTCCTGGTATTTACATTTAGTGCAGTGCGTCCTGCTCACAGTGTTCAGCTAGATCCGTTCCTGCTATTTACATTCAGTGCAGTGCGTCCTGCTCACAGTGTTCAGCTAGATCCGTTCCTGCTATTTACATTCAGTGCAGTGCGTCCTGCTCACAGTGTTCAGCTAGATCCGTTCCTGTTATCTTCCTACTGACAGGCAGGCTTGTCTGGTTACAGTATATAAAGCTACCTGAAGAAAATTACAGGTGTTCTTTTTGATCCTATTAGTACCACGGTCAGGCAGCTAGACTATTTACATTTAGTACAGTGTGTCCTGCTCACAGTGTTCAGCTAGATCCGTTCCTGTTATCTTCCTACTGACAGGCAGGCTTGTCTGGTTACAGTATATAAAGCTACCTTAAGAAAATTACAGGTGTTCTTTTTGATCCTATTAGTACCACGGTCAGGCAGCTAGACTATTTACATTTAGTACAGTGTGTCCTGCTCACAGTGTTCAGCTAGATCCGTTCCTGTTATCTTCCTACTGACAGGCAGGCTTGTCTGGTTACAGTATATAAAGCTACCTTAAGAAAATTACAGGTGTTCTTTTTGATCCTATTAGTACCACGGTCAGGCAGCTAGACTATTTACATTCAGTGCAGTGCGTCCTGCTCACAGTGTTCAGCTAGATCCGTTCCTGGTATTTACATTCAGTGCAGTGCGTCCTGCTCACAGTGTTCAGCTAGATCCGTTCCTGGTATTTACATTTAGTGCAGTGCGTCCTGCTCACAGTGTTCAGCTAGATCCGTTCCTGGTATTTACATTCAGTGCAGTGCGTCCTGCTCACAGTGTTCAGCTAGATCCGTTCCTGGTATTTACATTTAGTGCAGTGCGTCCTGCTCACAGTGTTCAGCTAGATCCGTTCCTGCTATTTACATTCAGTGCAGTGCGTCCTGCTCACAGTGTTCAGCTAGATCCGTTCCTGCTATTTACATTCAGTGCAGTGCGTCCTGCTCACAGTGTTCAGCTAGATCCGTTCCTGCTATATACATTTAGTGCAGTACGTCCTGCTCACAGTGTTCAGCTAGATCCGTTCCTGTTATCTTCCTACTGACAGGCAGGCTTGTCTGGTTACAGTATATAAAGCTACCTGAAGAAAATTACAGGTGTTCTTTTTGATCCTATTAGTACCACGGTCAGGCAGCTAGACTATTTACATTTAGTACAGTGTGTCCTGCTCACAGTGTTCAGCTAGATCCGTTCCTGTTATCTTCCTACTGACAGGCAGGCTTGTCTGGTTACAGTATATAAAGCTACCTTAAGAAAATTACAGGTGTTCTTTTTGATCCTATTAGTACCACGGTCAGGCAGCTAGACTATTTACATTCAGTGCAGTGCGTCCTGCTCACAGTGTTCAGCTAGATCCGTTCTTGCTATTTACATTCAGTGCAGTGCGTCCTGCTCACAGTGTTCAGCTAGATCCGTTCCTGGTATTTACATTCAGTGCAGTGCGTCCTGCTCACAGTGTTCAGCTAGATCCGTTCCTGCTATATACATTTAGTGCAGTACGTCCTGCTCACAGTGTTCAGCTAGATCCGTTCCTGTTATCTTCCTACTGACAGGCAGGCTTGTCTGGTTACAGTATATAAAGCTACCTGAAGAAAATTACAGGTGTTCTATCCCAGCTTAGTGCAGCTACAGGCCATTAGTATGTCTGGAAGGCCAAGAAGGAGAGGCAGACAGTCACAAGCCAATAAGAGAGGGCAAGCAGGCTCTGTGTCTAGTGCTGGTCGTGGAGACGGTGCATCCTCATCAGCACGTGGCCATGGGACACGCTTGGCCTTTTTTTCGGCAGCTGGCCGTGTTGAGCCGCAACATGCAGAAGACTTGGTCGAGTGGATGACCAAGCCGTCCTCATCCTCCTCATCCTCTCTCACCCATGCCCAGGGTGCTTTGTCTGGCAAAGCAGCGGCCTCTTCCCTCAGCTCAATGTCATCAGTGACTCCTTCCCTAGCTCCACCATGTCCTCATGAGGATTCCCTCGAACTGTTTGACCACAGTGTTGGGTACATGCTCCAGGAGGATGCCCAGCGTTTGGAAGGCTCTGATGATGATACTGAGCTCAATGAAGGCAGTAACATGAGCACGGACAGAGGGGGTGCCCAAGAAGGACAGCAATCTGGCAGTCATGCTCCCCCTGCTGCAGCATACTGCCAGGTTTGCTCCAGTGATGAGGAGGGAGGGGATGATGAGGTCACTGACTCAACGTGGGTGCCTGATAGGAGAGAGGAGGAGGAGGAGGAGGAGGAGGAGGAGGTGGCACATCACCAACTAGGCAGGATGCCCTCCAGGGGCCAGCCTAAGGGCAGCACATTGACTGCATCACACCCCAAAGCTCCACATGTGCAGGGCGCTGCAGTCTCTGCGCGTTATTCAAAAAGTTCTTTGGTGTGGGCCTTTTTTGAGACGAGTGCATCAGATCGCACCGCTGCTATTTGCAACATATGTCTCAAGCGTATCTCGCGTGGCCAAAACATCTCCCGCTTGGGTACCACATGCTTGACCAGACATATGTTGACCTGCCATGCAGTTCGTTGGCAAGCGTATCTAAAAGACCCACACCAAAGAACAAAGACGATCTCTCCTTGCTCCTCATCAGCTGAGATTTCCAACCCCACTAGACCTTCAGTCCTCTCTGCGACCTGCAGTGAGAGGAATGAAGGTGTAGAATTAGGTGTGTCACAGCCAAGTACTTGTGGGCAATCTGCTTTTGGTACACCGGCGTCAGATTGTACCAGGCAAATTTCCCTGCCCCAGCTGCTGCACCGCCGAAAGAAGTTTGCTCCCAGCCATCCACATGCCCAGCGGTTGAATGCTAGCTTGGCAAAATTGCTAGCACTTCAACTGCTGCCTTTTCAGTTGGTAGACTCTGCCCCCTTCCGTGAGTTTGTGGAATGTGCGGTTCCTCAGTGGCAGGTACCCAAACGCCACTTTTTCTCACGGAAGGCGATTCCGGCTCTCTACCGGCATGTGGAAGGCAATGTCCATGCCTCGCTGGACAGGGCGGTCAGCGGTAAGGTGCATATTACCGCTGACTCATGGTCCAGCAGGCATGGACAGGGACGTTACTTAAGTTTCACGGCGCATTGGGTGACTCTGCTGGCAGCTGGGAAGGATGCAGGACAAGGTGCAGTAGTGTTGGAGGTTGTTCCGCCACCACGCCTCCAAAATGCTGATTGTGACACACCTCTCTCCTCCACCCCCTCCTCTTCTTCTTCCTCCATGGCCTCTTCCTCGGAACCAGCGGTGCTCCGTAGGCGTTCAAGGGGCTACGCAAGTACGCAGGCCAAAAGATGCCATGCGGTGCTTGAGCTGGTGTGCTTGGGGGACAGGAGCCACACTGGGGCAGAGGTTCTGTCAGCTCTGCAGGGGCAGGTTCAGAGGTGGTTGACGCCACGCCAACTTAAGGCAGGAATGGTGGTTTGCGACAATGGCACCAACCTCCTCTCTGCCCTCCGACAGGGACAACTGACCCATGTGCCCTGTTTGGCTCACGTCCTTAACTTGGTGGTGCAGCGGTTCTTGGGCAGGTACCCGGGCTTACAGGATGTCCTGAGGCAGGCCAGGAAAGTCTCTGTGCATTTCCGCCGGTCATATAATGCCAGTGCTCGGCTGACGGACCTCCAAAAGGAGTTTAACCTGCCCAAGAACCGCCTAATCTGTGACATGCCCACCAGGTGGAACTCGACGTTGGCCATGCTGCAGCGGCTGCACACGCAGCAGAGGGCCATCAATGAGTACCTGTGCGACTATGGCACCAGGACAGGGTCAGGGGACCTTGGTTTTTTTTTCCCACGCCAGTGGGCCATGATCAGGGATGCATGCACTGTCCTGTCACCATTCGAGGAGGCCACGAGGATGGTGAGCACTGACAGTGCATGCATCAGTGACACTGTCCCCCTTGTCCACCTGTTGGAGCACACGCTGCGTGGAATAATGGACAGGGCACTTGAGGCAGAACAGAGGCAGGAAGAGGAGGACTTCCTTAGCTCTCAAGGCCCCCTTTATCCAGACAGTGTTCCTGTGTGCCCGCCGATCACACAGGAAGAGGACGAGGAGGAGGAGGAGGAGGAGGAGGAAGATTGTGTCAGTATGGAGGTGGAGCCTGGCACTCAGCATCAGCAGTCTTTAAGGGATCAGTCCCAAGGAACACATGGACTTGTACGTGGCTGGGAGGAGGTGGCTGCGGACGTTGTTGTCCTTAGTGACCCAGAGGACTCCGGACCGAATGCCTCAGCAAACCTACGCTGCATGGCCTCCCTGATCCTGCAAAGCCTGCGTAAGGATCCTCGTATTCGTGGTATCAAGGAGAAGGACCAATACTGGCTGGCAACCCTCCTTGATCCACGTTACAAGGGTAAGGTTGCGGACCTTATCTTGCCATCGCAGAGGGAGCAGAGGATGAAACATCTTCGGGAGGCCTTGCAGAAAGGTCTGTGCAACGCGTTCCCAGAGACTGGGAGGTTACAAACTCCTGTTTCTGGACAACGTGTTGCTGAGGCTTCGGTCAGTCAAAGAAGGAGCGGTGGAGAAGGTGGCCGTCTGACCGATGCGTTCAGACAATTTTTTGGTCCGCAGCCCCAAGGTATGATCGGTTCCAGCAACCATCGCCAGCGTCTGTTTTACATGGTGCAGGAATACCTAGGGGCAAGATCAGACTTGGACACCTTTCCCACCGAAAATCCTCTGGGTTACTGGGTCTTGAGGATGGATCACTGGCCAGAGCTTGCACAGTATGCAATTGAGCTACTGGCCTGTCCTGCATCCAGCGTTCTTTCGGAACGCACATTCAGTGCTGCTGGAGGCGTGGTAACCGATCACAGGGTGCGTCTGTCCACCGACTCGGTCGATCGGCTGACCTTCATAAAAATGAATCAGTCTTGGATCACCACCAGCTACCAAGCACCTGATGCAGATGTAACCGAATAATTTTTTTTGAAATCTCAGATCCCTTCAAAGACTGCCTATGCTGAGTGACTATCCCTGAGTAATTATCCTCTTCCTCCTCAATCATCACGCTGATAGCTTGTAAGAACATTTTTGGTTCTGGGCGCCACCACCAGTGCCTAAGGCACAATTTTTCAGCCCCTGTTTAACAGGGGCGTGTAATTACAATTTTTGATGTAATACTTTGCAGCAGGGCTCGTTCCTGCATTCCAACTAGAGTGTCTGTGAGGGGTTGCAGTGTTGTGGCACCAGCACCAGTGCCTAAGACCCAATTTTTCAGCCCCTGTCTAACAGGGGCGTGTAATTACAATTTTTGATGCAATACTTTGCAGCAGGGCTTGTTCCTGCGTTTCAACTAGAGTGTCTGTGAGGGGTTGCAGTGTTGTGGCACCAGCACCAGTGCCTAAGACCCAATTTTTCTGCCCCTGTCTAACAGGGGCGTGTAATTACAATTTTTGATGCAATACTTTGCAGCAGGGCTCGTTCCTGCGTTCCAACTAGAGTGTCTGTGAGGGGTTGCAGTGTTGTGGCACCAGCACCAGTGCCTAAGGCCTAATTTTTCAGCTCCTGTTCAACAGGGGCATGTAATTACAATTCTTGATCTAATATTTCACAGCAGGGCCCTGTGAGGGCTTACAGTGTTTTGGCCACAGCAACACCTAAGGCCCAAATTTCTGCTGAGTATATAGGGCAGGACCCTACTTTCAAACATCTAACTTACAAACGACTCCTACTTGCAAACGGAAGGAGACAACAGGAAGTGAGATGAAATCTACCCCTAAGGAAGGGAAATTCTCTCCTGTAAGAGTTAATATGGGAAAACAATTTCTCCTTTCCACTGATGCTTTCCAATCCTTGTTCCACAAAAAAACCCAAATTTTCCAAAAACATTTTTCATTGGGACTAAAAAGTGAGGTGAAATCTTCTGAAGAGGAGGAAAGACGCAAAACAAATGTCACAGGGGTGATAACCCTTCCCTATGTTTTCCAAAAAGCTTAGAAAAGATTTTTTGGCTGGAGCTAAACACATTAAAAATGTTCAAAATTACAAACAGATTCTACTTAACAACAAACCTACAGTCCCTGTCTTGTTTGCACCGCCTGAATACTGCTGTTCAGAGTATATAGGGACCTTTCCTTATTTTAATTTGGGTGCGGGGTTCCCCTTAATATCCATACAAGACCCAAAGGGCCTGGTAATGGACTGGGGGGTACCCATGCCGTTTGTCTCACTGATTTTCATCCATATTGCCATGACCCGACATGACATTAAACCCGCAAGCAGTTTTAAATGAGATTTTTTCCTTTAAAAATGACATTTGGTGCAGGGACTGTTCTAAACATGGGAAACACGCGTCACTTTACAGGCATACTATAGACACCCCCCAGGTACGATATTTAAAGGAATATTTCACTTTTTTTTTTTTACTTTAAGCATCATTAAAATCACTGCTCCCGAAAAAACGGCCGTTTTTAAAAGTTTTTTTTGCATTGATACATGTCCCCTGGGGTAGGACCCGGGTCCCCAAACCCTTTTTAGGACAATACCATGCAAATTAGCCTTTAAAATGAGCACTTTTGATTTCGAACGTTCGAGTCCCATAGACGTCAATGGGGTTCTAACGTTCGTGCGAACTTGCGGTCCGTTCGCGGGTTCTGGTGCGAACCGAACCGGGGGGTGTTCGGCTCATCCCTAGCAGAGAATACTTAACAAGCGTGTGGCCAGGGAATATGGTTTGGAGTTTCCATATGTTACCCAGGACATTATGCAAGAGATCGAAGCCAACCGGGAGCTTTGGTACAGTGAAGCTGTTTGGGACTATTTGTCTGTGCCTAAGCCTTTCCGGAAAACTGGATATTCTGTCGCTATGGATGAACACTTCAGTGGATGTTTCCTACACTGGAACTATGGTCGGCACATTATTGCTGACAAAGTGGTCATTCGCAGACCCGGAAAAGATGAAAATAGGGATGGACTTCTAAAGTTTCTTTAGTTTGTTTCTTTAAGAGGAGAAAATATACGGGAAGAAAGTGTCATTCTCCTGCTGGAATGAGACTTTGCTCCCAAAACTGTTATTGAGGATATTGTACATATTAAGTGTGTGTCTAACTTTGTTTTTTTTCAAGCTGTTAGGATTTTCAGCTAGATAGATAGTGGGGTTGTGACAGTCATAATTAGGGATGAGCCGAACACCCCCCGGATCGGTTCGCACCAGAACCTGCGAACGGACCGAAAATTCGCACGAACGTTAGAACCAAATTGACGTCTATGGGACTCAAATGTTCGAAATAAAAAGTGCTAATTTAAAGGCTAATTTGCATGGTATTGTCCTAAAAAGGGTTTGGGGACCCGAGTCCTGCCCCAGGGGACATGTATCAATGCAAAAAAAACTTTTAAAAACGGCCGTTTTTTCGGGAGCAGTGATTTTAATGATGCTTAAAGTAAAAAAAAAAAAAAGTGAAATATTCCTTTAAATATCATACCTGGGGGGTGACTATAGTATGCCTGTAAAGTGGCACGTGTTTCCCGTGCTTAGAACAGTCCCTGCAGAAAATGTCATTTTTAAAGGAAAAAAAAGTCATTTAAAACTGCTTGAGGCTTTAATGTAATGTCGGGTCCTGGCAATATGGATGAAAATCAGTGAGACAAATGGCATGGGTACCCCCCAGTCCATTACCATGCCCTTTGGGTCTTGTATGGATATTAAGGGGAACCCCGCACCCAAATTAAAAAAGGAAACAGCAGTATACAGGCTCTGTACTCTGAACAGGAGTATTACAGGCGGTGCAAACAAGACAGGGACTGTAGGTTTGTTGTTAAGTAGAATCTGTTTGTAATTTTGAACGGGTACATTTTTAACGTGTTTAGCTCCAGCAAAAAAATCTATTTTAAGCTTTTTGGAAAACATAGGGAAGGGTTATCACCCCTGTGACATTTGTTTTGCTGTCTGTGCTTCTCTTCAGAAGATTTCACCACACTTTTTGTCCCAATGACAAATGTTTTTTTGAAAATTTGGGGTTTTTTTGTGAAACAAGGATTGGTGATAAAGCATCAGTGGAAAGGAGAAATGTTTTTCCCATATTAACTCTTACAGGAGAGAATTTCCCTTCCTTGGGGTAGATTTCATCTCACTTCCTGTTGTCTACTTCCGTTTGCAAGTAGGAGTCGTTTGTAAGTTGGATGTTTGAACGTAGGGGCCTGCCCTATATACTCAGCAGAAATTTGGGCCTTAAGTGTTGTTGTGGCCACAACACTGTAAGCCCTCACAGGGCCCTGCTGTGAAATATTAGATCAAGAATTGTAATTACATGCCCCTGTTGAACAGGGGCAGAAAAATTGGGCCTTTGGTGGTGGTGGTGCTGGTGCCACAACACTGTAAGTCCTCACTCGCTCTTGGTGGGCGCAGAAACGGGCCCTGCTGTGAAATATTAGATCAAGAATTGTAATTACATGCCCCTGTTTAACAGGGGCTGAAAAATTGGGCCTTTGGTGGTGGTGGTGCTGGTGCCACAACACTGTAAGCCCTTACTCGCTCTTGGTGGGCGCAGAAACGGGCTCTGCTGTGAAATATTAGATCAAGAATTGTAATTACATGCCCCTGTTGAACAGGGGCTGAAAAATTGGGCCTTAGGCACTGGTGCTGGTGCCACAACACTGCAACCCCTCACAGATACTCTAGTTGGAACGCAGGAACGAGCCCTGCTGCAAAGTATTGCATCAAAAATTGTAATTACACGCTCCTGTTAAACAGGGGCTGAAAAATTAGGCCTTAGGCACTGGTGGCGGCGCCCAGAACCAAAAAGGTTCTTACAAGCTATCAGCGTGATCATTGAGGAGGAAGAGGATAATTACTCAGGATAGTCACTCAGCATTAGCATAGGCAGTCTTTGAAGGGATCTGAGATTTCAAAAAAATTATTCGGTTAAATCAGCATCAGGTGCTTAGTAGCTGGTGGTGATCCAAGACTGATTTATCTTTATGAAGCTCAGTCGATTGACCGAGTCGGTGGACAGACGCACCCTGTGATCGGTTACAAAGCCTCCAGCAGCACTGAATGTGCATTCCGAAAGAACGCTGGATGCAGGACAGGCCAGTAGCTCAATTGCATACTGTGCAAGCTCTGGACAGTGATCCATCCTCAAGACCCAGTAACCCAGAGGATTTTCGGTGGGAAAGGTGTCCAAGTCAGATCTTGCCCTTAGGTATTCCTGCACCATGTAAAACAGACGCTGGCGATGGTTGCTGGAACCGATCATACCTTGGGGCTGCGGACTAAAAAATTGTTTGAACGCATCGGTCAGATGGTCACCTTCTCCACCGCTCCTTCTTTGACTGACCGAAGCCTCAGCAACACGTTGTCCAGAAACAGGAGTTTGTAACCTCCCAGTCTCTGGGAACTCGTTGCACAGACCTTTCTGCAAGGCCTCCTGAAGATGTTTCATCCTCTGCTCCCTCTGCGATGGCAAGATAAGGTCCACAACCTTACCCTTGTAACGTGGATCAAGGAGGGTTGCCAGCCAGTATTGGTCCTTCTCCTTGATACCACGAATATGAGGATCCTTACGCAGGCTTTGCAGGATCAGGGAAGCCATGCAGCGTAGGTTTGCCGAGGTCGGTGAGTCCTCTGGGTCACTAAGGATGACATGGTCCGCAGCCACCTACTCCCAGCCACGTACAAGTGCATGTGTTTCTTGGGACTGATCCCTAAAAGACTGCTGCTGATGCTGAGTGCCAGGCTCCACCTCCATACTGACACAATCCTCCTCCTCCTGCTCCTCTTCCTGTGTGATCGGCGGGCACACAGGAACACTGTCTGGATAAAGGGGGCCTTGAGAGCTAAGGAAGTCCTCCTCTTCCTACCTCTGTTCTGCCTCAAGTGCCCTGTCCATTATTCCATGCAGCGTGTGCTCCAACAGGTGGACAAGGGGGACAGTGTCACTGATGCATGCACTGTCACTGCTCACCATCCTCGTGGCCTCCTCAAATGGTGACAGGACAGTGCATGCATCCCTGATCATGGCCCACTGGCGTGGGAAAAAAAACAAGCTCCCCTGACCCTGTCCTGGTGCCATAGTCGCACAGGTACTCATTGGTGGCCCTCTGCTGCGTGTGCAGCCGCTGCAGCATGGTCAACATTGAGTTCCACCTGGTGGGCATGTCACAGATTAGGCGGTTCTTGGGCAGGTTAAATTCCTTTTGGAGGTCTGCCAGCTGACCACTGGCATTATATGACCGGCGGAAATGCACACAGACTTTCCTGGCCTGCCTCAGGACATCCTGTAAGCCCGGGTACCTGCCCAAGAACCGCTGCACCACCAAGTTAAGGACGTGAGCCAAACAGGGCATATGGGTCATTTGTCCCTATTGGAGGGCGGAGAGGAGGTTGGTGCCATTGTCACAAACCACCATTCCTGCCTTAAGTTGGCGTGGCGTCAACCACCTCTGAACCTGCCCCTGCAGAGCTGACAGAACCTCTGCCCCAGTGTGGCTGCTGTCCCCCAAGCACACCAGCTCAAGCACCGCATGGCATCTTTTAGCCTGCGTACTTGTGTAGCCCCTTGAACAGCTAAGGAGCACCGCTGGTTCCGAGGACAAATCACAGGAAGAGGCCATGGAGGAAGAAGAAGAGGAGGGGTGGAGGAGAGAGGTGTGTCACAATCATTAGTAGTGGCATTTTGGAGGCGTGGTGGCGGAACAACCTCCAACACTACTGCACCTTGTCCTGCATCTTTCCCAGCTGCCAGCAGAGTCACCCAATGCGCGGTGAAACTTAGGTAACGTCCCTGTCCATGCCTGCTGGACCATGAGTCAGCGGTAATATGCACCTCACCACTGACCGCCCTGTCCAGCGAGGCATGGACATTGCCTTCCACATGCCGGTAGAGAGCCGGAATCGCCTTCCTTGAGAAAAAGTGGCATTTGGGTACCTGCCACTGAGGAACCACACATTCCACAAACTCACAGAAGGGGGCAGAGTCTACCAACTGAAAAGGCAGCAGTTGAAGTGCTAGCAATTTTGCCAAGCTAGCATTCAACCGATGGGCATGTGGATGGCTGGGAGCAAACTTCTTTCGGCAGTGCAGCCGCTGGGGCAGGGAAATTTGCCTGGTACAATCTGACGTTGGTGTACCAAAAGCAGATTGCCCACAAGTACTTGGCTGTGACACACCTAGTTCTACCCCTTCATTCCACTCAGTGCAGGTCTCAGAGAGGCCTGAAGGTATAGTGGGGTTGGAGATCTCAGCTGATGAGGAGCAAGGAGAGGTCCTCTTTGTTCTTGGGTGTGGGTCTCTTAGATACGCTTGCCAACGAACTGCATGGCAGGACAACATATGTCTGGTCAAGCATGTGGTGCCCAAGCGGGAGATGTTTTGGCCACGCGAGATATGCTTGAGACATATGTTGCAAATAGCAGTGGTGCGATCTGATGCACTCGTCTCAAAAAAGGCCCACACCAAAGAACTTTTTGAATAACGCGCAGAGACTGCAGCGCCCTGCATATGCGGAGCTTTGGGGTGTGATGCAGTCAGTGTGCTGCCCTTAGGCTGGCCCCTGGAGGGCATCCTGCCTCGTTGGTGATGTGCTTCCTCCTCCTCTCTTTTATCAGGCACCCATGTTGAGTCAGTGACCTCATAATCCCCTCCCTCCTCATCACTGGAGCAAACCTAGCAGTATGCTGCAGCAGGGGGAGCATGACTGCCAGATTGCTGTCCTTCTTGGGCACCCCCTCTGTCCGTGCTCACGTTACTGCCTTCATCTAGCTCAGTATCATCATCAGAGCCTTCCAAACGCTGGGCATCCTCCTGGAGCATGTACCCAACACTGTGGTCAAACAGTTCGAGGGACTCCTTAGGAGGACATGGTGGGGCTAGGGAAGGAGTCACTGATGCCATTGAGCCGAGGGAAGAGGCCGCGTTGACAGCTGCTTTGCCAGACAAAGTACCCTGAGCATGGGTGAGAGGGGATGAGGAGGATGAGGACGGCTTGGTCATCCACTCGACCAAGTCTTCCGCATGTTGCGGCTCAACATGTCCAGCTGCCGAAAAAAAGGCCAAGCATGTTCCACGGCCACGTGCTGATGAGGATGCACTGTCTCCACGACCAGCACTGTTGCCTCTAGACACAGAGCCTGCTTGCCCTCTTTTATTGGCTTGTGACTGTCTGCCTCTCCTTGTTGGCCTTCCAGACATACTAATGGCCTGTAGCTGCACTAAGCTGGGTTATATATATATATATATATATATATATATATATATATATATATATATATGTACCGATACTGCATCTAGCAAAATCAACTGCCTGCCTGTAGTATGAGAACACCACCAACCTCCTACAGGTAGCTTTAGCTGAACACTGTGCAGAGCTCGCACTAAACTAACTTGTATCTTATTTAGCTGCCTGCGGTAGTGATAAGATCAGGAAAACACCACCAACCTTCTACAGGTAGCTGTTGCCTCTAGACACAGAGCCTGCTTGCCCTCTTTTATTGGCTTGTGACTGTCTGCCTCTCCTTGTTGGCCTTCCAGACATACTAATGGCCTGTAGCTGCACTAAGCTGGGTTATATATATATATATATATATATATATATATATATATATATATATATGTACCGATACTGCATCTAGCAAAATCAACTGCCTGCCTGTAGTATGAGAACACCACCAACCTCCTACAGGTAGCTTTAGCTGAACACTGTGCAGAGCTCGCACTAAACTAACTTGTATCTTATTTAGCTGCCTGCGGTAGTGATAAGATCAGGAAAACACCACCAACCTTCTACAGGTAGCTTTAGCTGAACACTGTGCAGAGCTCGCACTACACTAACTTGTGGCTTATTTAGCTGCCTGCGGTAGTGATAGGATCAGGAAAACACCACCAACCTTCTACAGGTAGCTTTAGCTGAACACTGTGCAGAGCTTGCAAAAAAATTACTTGTAGGTTTAGCTGAACACTGTGAGGAGGACGCACTACACTAACTTGTAGCTTTAGCTGAACACTGTGTAGAGGTTGCACTACACTAACTTGTAGTTTTAGCTGAACACTGTGAGGAGGATGCACTACACTAACTTGTAGCTTTAGCTGAACACTATGCAGAGCTCGCACTACACTAACTTGTATCTTATTTAGCTGCCTGCGGTAGTGATAGGATCAGGAAAACACCACCAACCTTCTACAGGTAGCTTTAGGTGAACACTGTGCAAAGCTCGCACTAAACTAACTTGTATCTTATTTAGCTGCCTGCGGTAGTGATAGGATCAGGAAAACACCACCAACCTTCTACAGGTAGCTTTAGGTGAACACTGTGCAGCGCTTGCAAAAAAATAACTTGTACCTTATTTAGCTGCCTGCGGGAGTGATAGGATCAGGAAAACACCACCAACCTTCTACAGGTAGGTTTAGGTAATCACTGTGCAGAGCTCGCACTACACTAACTTGTATCTTATTTAGCTGCCTGCGGTAGTGATAGGATCAGGAAAACACCACCAACCTTCTACAGGTAGCTTTAGGTGAACACTGTGCAGCGCTTGCAAAAAAATAACTTGTACCTTATTTAGCTGCCTGCGGGAGTGATAGGATCAGGAAAACACCACCAACCTTCTACAGGTAGGTTTAGGTAATCACTGTGCAGAGCTCGCACTACACTAACTTGTAGCTTATTTAGCTGCCTGCGGTAGTGATAGGATCAGGAAAACACCACCAACCTTCTACAGGTAGCTTTAGCTGAACACTGTGCAGAGCTCGCAAAAAAACAACTTGTAGATTTAGCTGAACACTGTGAGGAGGATGCACTACACTAACTTGTAGCTTTAGCTGAACACTGTGCAGAGGTCGCACTACACTAACTTGTAGTTTTAGCTGAACACTGAGAGGAGGACGCTCTACACTAACTTTTAGCTCTAGCTGAACACTGTGCAGAGGTTGCACTACACTAACTTGTAGCTTATTTAGCTGCCTGCGGTAGTGATAGGATCAGGAAAACACCACCAACCTTCTACAGGTAGCTTTAGGTGAACACTGTGCAAAGCTCGCACTAAACTAACTTGTATCTTATTTAGCTGCCTGCGGTAGTGATAGGATCAGGAAAACACCACCAACCTTCTACAGGTAGCTTTAGCTGAACACTGTGCAGAGCTCGCACTACACTAACTTGTGGCTTATTTAGCTGCCTGCGGTAGTGATAGGATCAGGAAAACACCACCAACCTTCTACAGGTAGCTTTAGGTGAACACTGTGCAGAGCTCACAAAAAAATAACTTGTAGATTTAGCTGAACACTGTAAGGAGGACGCACTACACTAACTTGTAGCTTTAGCTGAACACTGTGCAGAGGTCGCACTACACTAACTTGTAGTTTTAGCTGAACACTGAGAGGAGGACGCACTACACTAACTTGTAGCTTTAGCTGAACACTGTGCAGAGGTTGCACTACACTAACTTGTAGCTTATTTAGCTGCCTGCGGTAGTGATAGGATCAGGAAAACACCACCAACCTTCTACAGGTAGCTTTAGGTGAACACTGTGCAAAGCTCGCACTAAACTAACTTGTATCTTATTTAACTGCCTGCGGTAGTGATAGGATCAGGAAAACACCACCAACCTTCTACAGGTAGCTTTAGCTGAACACTGTGCAGAGCTCGCACTACACTAACTTGTGGCTTATTTAGCTGCCTGCGGTAGTGATAGGATCAGGAAAACACCACCAACCTTCTACAGGTAGCTTTAGGTGAACACTGTGCAGAGCTCACAAAAAAATAACTTGTAGCTTATTTAGCTGCCTGCGGTAGTGATAGGTTTAGGAAAACACCACCAACCTTTTACAGGTAGCTTTAGGTGAACACTGTGCAGAGCTCGCACTACACTAACTTGTAGCTTTTTTAGCTGCCTGCGGTAGTGATAGGATCAGGAAAACACCACCAACCTTCTACAGGTAGCTTTAGCTGAACACTGTGCAGAGCTCGCAAAAAAATAACTTGTAGATTTAGCTGAACACTGTGAGGAGGACGCACTACACTAACTTGTAGCTTTAGCTAAACACTGTGCAGAGGTCGCACTACACTAACTTGTAGTTTTAGCTGAACACTGTGAGGAGGACGCACTACACTAACTTGTAGCTTTAGCTGAACACTGTGCAGAGGTCGCACTACACTAACTTGTAGTTTTAGCTGAACACTGTGAGGAGCTACACTAACTTGTAGCTTTAGCTGAACACTGTGCAGAGGTTACACTACACTAAGTTGTAGCTTTAGCTAAACACTGAGGAGGACGCACTACCCTAACTTGTAGCTTTAGCTGAACACTGTGCAGAGGTCACACTAAACTAACTTGTAGCTTTAGCTGAACACTGTGAGGAGGACGCACTACCCTAACTTGTAGCTTTAGCTGAACACTGTGCAGAGGTCACACTAAACTAACTTGTAGCTTTAGCTGAACACTGTGAGGAGGACGCACTACAATAACTGTAAATAAATAGTCTAGCTGCCTGACTGTGGTACTAATAGGATCAAAAGAAATCCAGCAATTTTCTTCAGGTAGCTGTAAATACTGTAACAAGACAAGCCTGCCTGTCAGTAGGAAGATAACAGGAACGGATCTAGCTAAACTGAATACCGTGTATATATATACAACATCTGGGATGCATATATATATATATATATATATATATATATATATATATACACAATACACTGTAAGTGCAGCTAACTCACTGACTTTCCTGCCTAATCTAGCTAACTCAAATGAAATGACACTCTCTCTCTCTCTAAGCACGCCGGAACACACTACTACACTAGGGCCACCGTGCAGGTGGCCTTATATAGTGTGGGGCATGTTCTAAACCCCCTGAGCCATAATTGGCCAAAGCCATCCTGGCTTTGGCCAATTACAGCTCTCTCTACCGACGGCGCTGTGATTGGCCAAGCATGCGGGTCATAGTGCATGCTTGGCCAATCATAAGCCAGCAATGCACTGCGATGCCGCAGTGAATTATGGGCCGTGAAGCGCCACAGGAATTTGGCATGAATGGCCCATATCGTTCGCAAATCAGCGAGCGATCGAACAGCCGATGTTCGAGTCGAACATGGGTTCGACTCGAACATGAAGCTCATCCCTATTCACTGGTGACAGCGGTCCCATCATGGCTACAGAACGGCACTCTCCGCCTCTTAACTCGCTGAGCTTGGTTACCATTCCATGTTGCCAGCACACAGCACAGACACTTCCCCATCCTGGGCTGTTATCACCCCATGCTCCTCGCCATTCAGAAAATGGCTCACAGCTTCTCCCCAGCCAATAACAGAGGGGTGTGGACCAGTGGCGGCTGGTGAAGTTTTAGGATGGGGGCACCAGGCCCCGCCCTTCCTTTTTGACCCCTCCCACTTGGTAAAAATGGGCGTGGTTTCAGCTAAATAGTGGGCATGGCTCTAAGGTGGTGTGGTTAGTGTCTGAGTTTAACGAGGGATGGAGGGAGAGGGAGAAAGGGATGGAGGGACAGCAGGCTCAGATCCTATACAATAGAAATATATGTATTCTAGAAAGTTTAACAATCAGCAGATAAAGATACTCCAAACACCTGGTGTTAGCACTTTAATCATCCCGGCACCATGGTTGTTATGGTGTCAGGATGATTGAAGCGCATTATTTCTATTTTTACATTGTAATATAAAATGAAATCATTCAACTCACCATAATGCAGAATCAGTGGGAGCCCCGAGCATGTCACTAGCCACGTCGCCTGCCACCAGATGCCATCAGGTGTCCGCAGCTGAGTCCCTCCTTACATCAGGTGCCCCCAGCGGAGTCCCTCCTTACATGCAGCCTGTGTCACATAAAATGCAGCCTGTGTCACCACCAAATTGCAGCAGCCTGTGTCACCAAATTGCAGCAGCCTGTGTCACCACCAAATTGCAGCAGCATGTGTCACCACCAAATTGCAGCAGCACGTGTCACCACCAAATTGCAGCAGCATGTGTCACCACCAAATTGCAGCAGCATGTGTCCCCAAATTGCAGCAGTGTCACCAAATTGAAGCAGTATGTGTCCCCAAATTGCAACAGTGTCACTAAATTGCAGCAGTATGTGTCCCCAAATTGCAGCTGTGTGTGTCCCCAAATTGCAGCAGTATGTGTCCCCAAATTGCAGCAGTGTCACCAAATTGCAGCAACATGTGTCCCCAAGTTGCAGCAGTGTCACCAAATTGCAGCAGTATGTGTCACCAAATTGCAGCAGTATGTGTCACCAAATTGCAGCAGTGTCACCAAATCGCAGCAGCATGTGTCACCAAATTGCAGCAGTGTCACCAAATCGCAGCAGCATGTGTCACCAAATTGCAGCAGTATGTGTCCCCAAATTGCAGCAGTATGTGTCCCCAAATTGCAGCAGTGTCACCAAATTGCAGCAGTGTCACCAAATTGCAGCTGTGTTCCCAAATTGCAGCAGTGTCACCAAATTGCAGCAGTATGTGTCCCCAAATTGCAGCAGTGCCACCAAATTGCAGCAGTGTCACCAAATTGTAGCAGTATGTGTACCTAAATTGCAGCAGTGTCACCAAATTGCAGCAGTATGTGTCCCCAAATTGCAGCAGTGTCACCAAATTGCAGCAGTATGTGTCCCCAAATTGCAGCAGTATGTGTCCCCAAATTGCAGCAGTGTCCCCAAATTGCAGCAGTGTCACCAAATTGCAGCAGCATGTGTCACCAAATTGCAGCAGTATGTGTCCCCAAATTGCAGCAGTATGTGTCCCCAAATTGCAGCAGTGTCCCCAAATTGCAGCAGTATGTGTCACCAAATTGCAGCAGTGTCACCAAATTGCAGCAGTATGTGTCCCCAAATTGCAGCAGTGTCACCAAATTGCAGCAGCATGTGTCACCAAATTGCAGCAGTAGGTGTCCCCAAATTGCAGCAGTAGGTTTCCCCAAATTGCAGCAGTATGTGTCACCAAATTGCAGTAGTGTCCCCAAATTGCAGCAGTGTCACCAATTGCAGCAGTATGTGTCCCCATATTGCAGCAGTGTTACAAAATTGCAGCAGTATGTATCCCCAAATTGCAGGAGTGTCATAAAATTGCAGCAGTATGTGTCCCCAAATTGCAGCAGTGTCATCAAATTGCAGCAGTATGTGTCCCCAAATTGCAGCAGTATGTGTCCCCAAATTGCAGCAGTGTCCCCAAATTGCAGCAGTGTGTGTCCCCAAATTGCAGCAGTATGTGTCACCAAATTGCAGCAGTGTCACCAAATTGCAGCAGTATGTGTCACCAAATTGCAGCAGCATGTGTCACCAAATTGCAGCAGCATGTGTCACCAAATGTCAGCAGTATGTGTCCCCAAATTGCAGCAGTGTCACCAAATTGCAGCAGTGTCACCAATTGCAGCAGTATGTGTCCCCATATTGCAGCAGTGTTACAAAATTGCAGCAGTATGTATCCCCAAATTGCAGGAGTGTCATAAAATTGCAGCAGTATGTGTCCCCAAATTGCAGCAGTGTCATCAAATTGCAGCAGTATGTGTCCCCAAATTGCAGCAGTATGTGTCCCCAAATTGCAGCAGTGTCCCCAAATTGCAGCAGTGTGTGTCCCCAAATTGCAGCAGTATGTGTCACCAAATTGCAGCAGTGTCACCAAATTGCAGCAGTATGTGTCACCAAATTGCAGCAGCATGTGTCACCAAATTGCAGCAGCATGTGTCACCAAATGTCAGCAGTATGTGTCCCCAAATTGCAGCAGTGTCACCAAATTGCAGCAGTATGTGTCCCCAAATTGCAGCAGTGTCCCCAAATTGCAGCAGTATGTGTCACCAAATTGCAGCAGTGTCACCAAATTGCAGCAGTATGTGTCCCCAAATTGCAGCAGTGTCACCAAATTGCAGCAGTATGTGTCCCCAAATTGCAGCAGTGTCATCAAATTGCAGCAGCATGTGTCACCAAATTGCAGCAGTAGGTGTCCCCAAATTGCAGCAGTGTCCCCAAATTGCAGCAGTATGTGTCACCAAATTGCAGTAGTGTCCCCAAATTGCAGCAGTATCACCAATTGCAGCAGTATGTGTCCCCAAATTGCAGCAGTGTTACCAAATTGCAGCAGTATGTGTCCCCAAATTGCAGCAGTGTCATCAAATTGCAGCAGTATGTGTCCCCAAATTGCAGCAGTGTCACCAAATTGCAGCAGTGTCCCCAAATTGCAGCAGCATGTGTCCCCAAATTGCAGCAGTATGTGTCACCAAATTGCAGCAGTGTCACCAAATTGCAGCAGTATGTGTCACCAAATTGCAGCAGCATGTGTCACCAAATTGCAGCAGCATGTGTCACCAAATTGCAGCAGTATGTGTCCCCAAATTGCAGCAGTGTCACCAAATTGCAGCAGTATGTGTCCCCAAATTGCAGCAGTGTTCCCAAATTGCAGCAGTGTCAACAAATTGCAGCAGTATGTGTCCCCAAATTGCAGCAGTGTCACCAAATTGCAGCAGTATGTGTCCCCAAATTGCAGCAGTATGTGTCCCCAAATTGAGCAGTGTCACCAAATTGCAGCAGTGTCCCCAAATTGCAGCAGTGTCACCAAATTGCAGCAGCATGTGTCACCAAATTGCAGCAGTGTCACCAAATTGCAGCAATATATGTCCCCAAATTGCAGCAGTATGTGTCCCCAAATTGCAGCAGTGTCCCCAAATTGCAGTAGTGTCCCCAAATTGCAGCAGTGTCACCAAATTGCAGCAGTATGTGTCCCCAAATTGCAGCAGTGTCACCAAATTGCAGCAGTATGTGTCCCCAAATTGCAGCAGTGTCATCAAATTGCAGCAGTATGTGTCCCCAAATTGCAGCAGTATGTGTCCCCAAATTGCAGCAGTGTCCCCAAATTGCAGCAGTATGTGTCCCCAAATTGCAGCAGTATGTGTCCCCAAATTGCAGCAGTGTCACCAAATTGCAGCAGTATGTGTCACCAAATTGCAGCAGCATGTGTCACCAAATTGCAGCAGCATGTGTCACCAAATGTCAGCAGTATGTGTCCCCAAATTGCAGCAGTGTCACCAAATTGCAGCAGTATGTGTCCCCAAATTGCAGCAGTGTCCCCAAATTGCAGCAGTATGTGTCACCAAATTGCAGCAGTGTCACCAAATTGCAGCAGTATGTGTCCCCAAATTGCAGCAGTGTCACCAAATTGCAGCAGTATGTGTCCCCAAATTGCAGCAGTGTCATCAAATTGCAGCAGCATGTGTCACCAAATTGCAGCAGTAGGTGTCCCCAAATTGCAGCAGTGTCCCCAAATTGCAGCAGTATGTGTCACCAAATTGCAGTAGTGTCCCCAAATTGCAGCAGTGTCACCAATTGCAGCAGTATGTGTCCCCAAATTGCAGCAGTGTTACCAAATTGCAGCAGTATGTGTCCCCAAATTGCAGCAGTGTCATCAAATTGCAGCAGTGTGTCCCCAAATTGCAGCAGTGTCACCAAATTGCAGCAGTGTCCCCAAATTGCAGCAGCATGTGTCCCCAAATTGCAGCAGTATGTGTCACCAAATTGCAGCAGTGTCACCAAATTGCAGCAGTATGTGTCACCAAATTGCAGCAGCATGTGTCACCAAATTGCAGCAGCATGTGTCACCAAATTGCAGCAGTATGTGTCCCCAAATTGCAGCAGTGTCACCAAATTGCAGCAGTATGTGTCCCCAAATTGCAGCAGTGTTCCCAAATTGCAGCAGTGTCAACAAATTGCAGCAGTATGTGTCCCCGAATTGCAGCAGTGTCACCAAATTGCAGCAGTATGTGTCCCCAAATTGCAGCAGTGTCACCAAATTGCAGCAGTATGGGTCCCCAAATTGAGCAGTGTCACCAAATTGCAGCAGTGTCCCCAAATTGCAGCAGTGTCACCAAATTGCAGCAGCATGTGTCACCAAATTGCAGCAGTGTCACCAAATTGCAGCAATATATGTCCCCAAATTGCAGCAGTATGTGTCCCCAAATTGCAGCAGTGTCCCCAAATTGCAGTAGTGTCCCCAAATTGCAGCAGTGTCACCAAATTGCAGCAGTATGTGTCCCCAAATTGCAGCAGTGTCACCAAATTGCAGCAGTATGTGTCCCCAAATTGCAGCAGTATGTGTCCCCAAATTGCAGCAGTATCTGTCACCAAATAGCAGTAGTGTCCCCAAATTGCAGCAGTGTCACCAAATTGCAGCAGTATGTGTCCCCAAATTGCAGCAGTATCACCAAATTGCAGCAGTATGTGTCCCCAAATTGCAGCAGTGTCATCAAAATGCAGCAGTATGTGTCCCCAAATTGCAGCAGTATGTGTCCCCAAATTGCAGCAGTGTCACCAAATTGCAGCAGTGTCACCAAATTGCAGCAGTATGTGTCCCCAAATTGCAGCAGTGTCACCAAATTGCAGCAGTATGTGTCCCCAAATTGCAGCAGTGTCACCAAATTGCAGCAGTGTCACCAAATTGCAGCAGTATGTGTCCCCAAATTGCAGCAGTGTCCTCAAATTGCAGCAGTGTCACCAAATTGCAGCAGCATGTGTCACCAAATTGCAGCAGTATGTGTCCCCAAATTGCAGCAGTATGTGTCCCCAAATTGCAGCAGTGTCCCCAAATTGCAGCAGTATGTGTCACCAAATTGCAGCAGTGTCACCAAATTGCAGCAGTATGAGTCCCCAAATTGCAGCAGTGTCACCAAATTGCAGCAGTATGTGTCCCCAAATTGCAGCAGTGTCATCAAATTGCAGCAGCATGTGTCACCAAATTGCAGCAGCAGGTGTCCCCAAATTGCAGCAGTGTCACCAAATTGCAGCCGTATGTGTCCCCAAATTGCAGCAGTGTCATCAAATTGCAGCAGTATGTGTCCCCAAATTGCAGCAGTATGTGTCCCCAAATTGCAGCAGTGTCCCCAAATTGCAGCAGTGTCACCAAATTGCAGCAGTATATGTCCCCAAATTGCAGCAGTGTCACCAAATTGCAGCAGTATGTGTCCCCAAATTGCAGCAGTGTCACCAAATTGCAGCAGTGTCCCTAAATTGCAGCAGTGTCACCAAATTGCAGCAGCATGTGTCACCAAATTGCAGCAGTGTCACCAAATTGCAGCAGTATGTGTCCCCAAATTGCAGCAGTATGTGTCCCCAAATTGCAGCAGTGTCCCCAAATTGCAGCAGTATGTGTCACCAAATTGCAGTAGTGTCCCCAAATTGCAGCAGTGTCACCAAATTGCAGCAGTATGTGTCCCCAAATTGCAGCAGTGTCACCAAATTTCAGAAGTATGTGTCCCCAAATTGCAGCAGTGTCATCAAATTGCAGTAGTATATGTCCCCAAATTGCAGCAGCATGTGTCCCCAAATTGCAGCAGTATGTGTCACCAAATTGCAGCAGTGTCACCAAATCGCAGCAGCATGTGTCACCAAATTGCAGCAATATGTGTCCCCAAATTGCAGCAGTGTCACCAAATTGCAGCAGTATGTGTCCCCAAATTGCAGCAGTATGTGTCCCCAAATTGCAGCAGTGTCCCCAAATTGCAGCAGTATGTGTCCCCAAATTGCAGCAGTGTTCCCAAATTGCAGCAGTGTCACCAAGTTGCAGCAGTGTCACCAAATTGCAGCAGAATGTGTCCCCAAATTGCAGCAGTGTCACCAAATTGCAGCAGTGTCACTAAATTGCAGCAGTATGTGTCCCCAAATTGCAGCAGTGTCCCCAAATTGCAGCAGTATGTGTCACCACCAAACTCCCCTCCCCCATTACTTACCTTGCTATGTGTTGTCCTCTCCAGCGGTGTCTCCTGTGGAGAGCTCCGTTCTTCTCATACTTCCTGTTTCCTCTCTCTCAAGAGAGAGAGAGAGAGAAACAGGAAGTGACATCATACTCAGATGTCAATCAAACCGCCCGGCGATAGTAATAGATACTGGCGGCGGGCGGAAGCTACTTGGCGCTTCGCAATCTCGTGATTGCATAATTGCATAGACATGGCGCTTCCCATAAGTGCACTGTGTCTGGCGTCGCACTGTGTCCGGCGTCCGAACACAGTGCACTTAAGGACCGTTTTTTGTATTTTTTTTTTAAAGGGCCAGCTTTAAAATAAAATAAAAATTTGACATTTTTTTTTGTGACTGTCTGGAGGGGGGAGGGGGGTGGCGCCGCCTTTGGTGTGGACTGTGGAAGGCAAAGTGTAAGCCCAGTACTGGAGCGTGGCTGTGGGGCCCTGGGGCAGATCAGAGCTGGACTTTGTGGAGGATATGATAATATGACAGGGAGGCTGCAGGGGCCCCCTGGAGCGAGGGAAGGGGTTGCGATTGTGACCCCTGCAACCCCTTATGCTATGCCCATGCCTGCAGAGATGATGCTTCAGGGGTTTATAGAAGTGGCTTCACCTGTGACAGGCAGTTCTTCTCCACTTGTAGAAGTCTTAGTATCAGTTCCCACACTGAAAAGCACTATGTGAATGGAGGAGGCAGACCTTTTATTCATTTGCCCATCCTCCATTCATAGAGCACTTTTCACTGTGGAAAGTGAAAGAATGGCTACTATGCATGGAGAAGGGGGAGGAAAGAGGGGGCATAGCATGCACATTTTCATGAGTGCCTGCTACAGGTAAAGCCACTGGTATTAACCACAGCAGTACCAGAAGATGACTACTACAGGGATATCCAGAGAGCAGATGATGGAAGATTTAAAAGAAAAGAGTAGCCATCAGCTTTAATGGCTACAGTTTTATAAAGAAGGACAATAGTAGGTTCTTAATTCACTAAAGAACATAAGATAGATAAAGTGAGGGTAGCTAAGCTGTCTGCAAAATGGCATCTGCATTAGCTTCAGGCAGAAGTTGCATAGCAGCTGATTACAAAATTTTCTGAGCAGGATATTTGAAGCCACGTAAATGGAGCCATGCAAGTAAATCATAATACTTCAAAAAAAATTTTAATTGTCTTCTTCACAAAGCAGAACATACAGGGTTATGTTAGAGAATAAAAATCAAACCACATGGGTTAAATTAGATGGTCTTGTGTATTTTTTTTCAACATTATAAACTGTGTAACTATGTAACTAGGAACAAAAATTAAGGCGAATACAAGGTGCAATAGGCCAGGCCTGGACTTATCTATAACTATTTGCCAATGCTGTATCTTAGGCCAATGGAATTGTGAAAACAAATGATCAAAGTATTCTCTATCTCATGGAGTTGGTCATGTCTGAGGTACTGCACTCAGCACCATCTTAAAAGAGAGCAGTGAAATTGAAAGCAACAGTCCTCATTTTCTTTAACCTATGGTGATGCACGGGAGGATAAAAAGGCCAGCTAGGAAGTGCAACACTAATCCAACAGTGTGGCCAAAGCCTTGATGAAAGAGGCTGATTATGTTGCAGCCTTTTCATAAATTGTGAACTAGCTCACAGCAACCTACCCACTCCTTGTCCCTGCTGCACCCATGGGTTGTGGGAACCTTCTCCCGCAGCCCACAGCAGGTGGTGTAACAGCCCCAAAACAAAAAAAATCTGCACACAGCCTCAGAGGCTGTGTACCATTACAATGCATACAATGGAGAGACATTATTGGTCAAAACTTTGCCTATCCTGGTGGGAGGGTCACCTGGATGAAAAAAAAGATGATGGAAACACCCTCTCCATTTCTTGGCCCTACTACAGATAAGAAGAACAAATCAGTAGGGATGAGCCCGATGTTCGAGTCACACGTAAGTTCGACTCGAACATCGGGTGTTCATCGAACAGCAAACATTATGCGGTGTTCGGCAAATTCGAAAGCCGCAGAACCCCGTTAAAGTCTATGGGACACTAACATGAAAAAAGTGCTAATTTTAAAGGCTTATATGCAAGTTATTGCCATGAAAAGTGTTTGGGGATCCGGGTCCTGCCCCAGGGAACATGTATCAATGCAAAAAAAGTTTTAAAAACAGACGTTTTTTCAGAAGCAGTGATTTTAGTCATGCTTAAAGTGAAACAATAAAAATGAAATATTCCTTTAAATATCGTGCCTGGGGGGTCTCCTTAGTATGCCAGTAAAGTGGCACATTTTTCCCATGTTTAGAACAATACCACAGCAAAATGATATTTCTAAAGGAAAAAAGTCATTTAAAACTGATCGCGGCTGTAATGAATTGTCAGATCCCGCCGATATGCATAAAATTCATTGTAAAAAACGGCATGGGTCCCCCCCAGTCCATTATTAGGCCCTTTGGGTCTGGTATGAATATTAAGGGGAACCCCACACCAACATTTTTTTTAAAATTGTGTGGGGGGTCCCCCCAAAATCCATATCAAGCCCTTCAGGTCTGGTATGGATTTTAAGGGGAACCCTGCGCCAAAATAAAAAAAATGACGTAGGGGTACCCCCAAAATCCATACCAGACCCTTATCCGGGCACACAACCTGGCAGGCCGCAGGAAAAGAGGGGGGACGAGAGGGCCCCCCTCCTGAACCATACCAGGCCACATGCCCTCAACATTGGGAGGATGTTTTGGGGTCCCTCCCCAAAACACCTTGTCCCCATGTTGATGGGGACAAGGGCCTCGTCCCCACAACCTTTGCCCAGTGGTTGTGGGGGTCTGCGGGTGGGGGGCTTATCGGAAACTGGAAGCCCCTTAAACAAGGGGGCCCCCAGATCCCACCCCACCTATGTGAATGGGTATCGGGTACATTGTACCCCTACCAATTTACCAAAAATGTGTCAAAAATAGTAAAAATGACAGGAGACACTTTGGGACAAGTTCTTTATTAAAAAAATAAATAAATAAAAAAGTCCCGCGACCTAAATCCATCTTCGATGACAGCGCCCGACGGACCGAAAAAAGAAAAAAAGAAGCAACAACTCCGCCTCCATGGGAGGCGGACGCACACTGCAGGCTTCTCAATTTGACAGCTGTTATATAGCTGAGGGCAGGGTGGGGCCACTCAGTGACATAAATGTGTGACCCCACCTTCCTCTGATGTCATGTGGCCCTGCCCTCAGTTATATAACAGCTGTCAAAGTGAGAAACCTGCAGTGTGCGGGCTTCTTTTTTTTTCTTTCGGGCGCTGTCATCAAAGATGGAATTACATCGCAAGACATTTTTATTTTTTAATAAAGGACTTGTTCCAAAGTGTCTCCTGTTATTTTTACTATTTTTGACACTTTTTTGGTGAATTGGTAGGGGTACATTGTACCCGATACCCATTCACATAGGGGGGCCGGGATCTGGGGGCCCCTTGTTAAAGGGGGCTTCCAGATTCCGATAAGCCCCCCGCCTGCAGACCTCCACAACCACCAGGCAAGGGTTGTGGAGACGAGGCCCTTGTCCCCATCAACATGGGGACAAAGTGTTTTGGGGGGACCCCAAAACATCCTCCCCATGTTTAGGGCATGTGGCCTGGTATGGTTCAGGAGGGGGGGCCCTCTCGTCCCCACCTCTTTTCCTTCGGCCTGCCAGGTTGCGTGTTCGGATAGGGGGCTGGTATGGATTGTGAGGGGGACCCCACGCCATTTTTAAAAAAAAAATTGGCGCAGGGTTCCCTTTAAAATCCATACGGATTCTGGGGAGACCCCTACACCGTTTTTTTTTATTCTAATTGGCACAGGGTTCCCCTTAATATCCATACCAGACCTGAAGGACCTGGTATGGATTTTGGGGGGACCTCCACGCAATTTTTTATTTTTATTTTGGGTTTGGGCTCCCCTTAATAACCATACCAGACCCAAAGCTGTTTTTTTCAATGAGTTTTATGTATAATGCCGAGATCCGACAATTCATTACAGCCATCAGTTTTAAATGACTTTTTTTCCTTTATAAATGTCATTTTGCTGTGGTATTGTTCTAAACATGGGGAAAATGTGCTACTTTACAGGCAAACTAAGGGGACCCCCCAGGCACGATATTAAAAGGAATATTTCATTTTTATTGTTTAACTTTAAGCATTATTAAAATTACTGCTCCTGAAAAAATGGGCGTTTTTTTTGCATCGATACATGTCCCCTGGGGCAGGACCCAGGTCCCCAAACACTTTTTATGGCCATAACTTGCATATAAGCCTTTAAAATTAGCACTTTTGATTCTTCATTTTCGTGTCCCATAGACTTTATCAGTGTTCATACAATTTTTTTGCCTGTTCTGGCGCAAACCAAAGTGGGGGGGGGGGTCGGCTCATCCCTACAAAGCAGACACACATATTTAGTATCGCTGCAATCGTCAGGAGAAGGAGAATATATTTTGTGGGGTTTTTTGTTGGTAGGTCATCGAAATAGCATAAAAATATGAAGCTAAGATTTTTAAAAAAATATGTCTATACTCTTTTGGGACAGTTTTCCTTTCATGCTAAAAAAATCAGGAAATAGCCATTAACACTTCACACCAAATCCCAATCTGTCCTGAAAAAAACAAAGTATAGTCTACCTGTATACACGTAGTTGTGATGATATGTACAGTTTTACTAACACATGTCAAACTTGCAAAAATTTGGTTTGGGCATTAAGGTTTATTTCGACCCTGGTCATGAAGGGGTTACACAAAGAAAATACATCAGTATCACATGCTTACCAACAAACTCTTAAAGCATCAAAGAGATGACAGTGTACAAATATTAAGTTGACATAATAGGCTTCAGTATAGTCACATGCAATCCCTGGGAAAAACAAATGACTCACCTTGAAATATGTAACGTGGATAGATATTTACCTGCATCTTACTTGTGTTTTTGAATGTTATTACTGAAAAATAATTCATAAACTCAACATGGGCAACATAAGACCAGAGAAAGCATTTTCAAAAAAACAGGACAGACCAAGGACGTCAGACCCCAGTAAAAAAATCAAGAAATTTTCATAAAGGCACAAAGAGGAACTTTTTTTGGCTAATATAAATTACAGCAGGCATTCTGCGGTGTCTGCTTTTGGATAGAACTTTTAGAGCAAAAGTTGTATCACAAGATCGCATAAAGCCTAGGTTCACATATATGCGGCACTGGAAACGCAGCGATCCCTGTGAGTTTTCAGCACCACATTGTTTGTTATCCGCTATGGGTATCAATACAAAGTTGTGTATAGTAGGATATCTGCGCTATACCCCTATAGAAATATATATGATATGTGTAAAAACACTTAATATATATATATATATAAATATATATATATATATATATATATATATATATATATATATATATATGTGATTAGAACAGGTGCTGCAATTAAAAAACCTAAATATTCAGTTCATATAAGTGTGTAACAAAAATAATTGCACTACCCAAACAAAGTGAACCTGTTACTGTCCAAAGACAATTGTGCAAAAATATAAATACCAGAATTAACATATGGTAAGAACACAAAGTGCTTATGAAAATATGAATCTAATAGTCCATTGAAGCTATTTGGTGCCCAGTGACAAATCAGAATCAAGAAAACGGATTGTCAGAAGATTAATCATATGTTCTGTTCATCAAACACACAACAATCGTGGCCGCTTACCGAATAGGGTGGATCTCAGGTTATAGAGATCAAACAGGCACAAAGGCACATCAGAGAGCTCAGCCAGCCAAGGGCGGAATATCCAAAGATTCCTCTAATGCCGTGTACACATGACCGGACTTTTTGATCAAACTGGTCTGACAGAACGAATCCGTCGGACATTCTGATCGTGTGTGGGCTTCATCGGGCCTTCATTGGACCTTTTGTGTCGAAAATTCCGATGGACCTAGAAATAGAACATGTTTCAAATCTTTCCGACGGACTCGAGTCCGATCGAAAAATCAGTTCGTCTGTATGCCAATCTGACAGACAAAAAAGAACGCAAGGGCAGCTATTGGCTACTGGCTATGAACTTCCTTATTCTAGTCAGGTCGTATGTCATCACGTTCGAAACTATCGGACTTTGGTGTGATCATGTGCAGGCAAGTCCGTTTCGTTGGAACTCCGTCGCAACTCTGTCGGAACTCCGTCGAAAAAGTCCTTCGGAGTTCAGGCGGACGAGAGGTCCGCTCGTGTGTACGCGGCATAATGGTAACTTCTCCTTCCACTGCTGCTTGTGCTCCTTCTGCGATGTTTCTTCACACAATGGTAAGTAGGTAAGGTAACAATGACTTCCATGGCCGATATTAGGAAGGATAAAGAAGAAAAAACTTCATGGTGCAGTAATTGGTTTGGTTTCAACGTTTTTTTTTAAAAACACGATACTGACATCCAAAACAAACAAAGTTTTCTAAAAACACAGCCGCGGCTCACAGCCAGATCAGCTGGTGCATGGTGACGTCAGAGACTATCGCTCCACCCGATGCGTTTCCCCGTAGAAGGCATCAGTTGGGAAAGGAGATCGTATCTCAACGTCACACACCACACTATTTAACTAAGAAAAACAGGAGAGACACCGGAAGCACAACTGGGCTGATCATCCAGTGGTGATACCGGTGTAACACATACACCACAAGTGCCGGGAATCACTTCAAAGAAGGGGGTTCTGTTAATCTAACCAGGCACCCGAGGGTAGGTGTATTAACAAAAAACATTGGAAATGCATATCAATTCATTTACATATTGTTTACATGCATAAAAAATAAATAATTATTATAAAAAACATGTGTCCCATTCACTATTAGAAATAAAAAATGAATGTCACGTGTTTATGTATTGTATACAAAATTATGTAAAAGTAAATAAAAATAAAAAATAAAAAGCATACCATATAGAAATATTATTGTCATGGTTATGCAATAGAGTTTGTCGATCAGCATACCTGTCTCCATGTGTTCATCTCTAGAGACCAGCTGACCCTCACCTGACTGCTTTTGTAACCTTTCCTCTAAGCATGGCCCCACCCCAGGCCCTATCAGGGAACCCTATATTAACCTGTGCACTGCAAGCCAGCAGTGCTGATCAACCATTGTGTGTTAGCCTCTGTGTGTACTTGCTGTATTTCCTACGTCTGATTCCTGTTACCGACTTTGGCCTGTTCTTAACTATTCCTGTCTGCTCGTGACCCTGACCTTTGGCGTGTTCCCGACCATCCCTGTTTGCCTGTGACCCTGAACCTTGGCGTGTACTCTGTTGTCCTTGTCTGCTTGTGGCCCCGACCTTGGCTTGTCCTTTACTTTCCTTGTTGTTCCAGCCTGCTGCCTCCTTCCTCTTCTCCTGTAGTCTACCGTGAGCGTGAGCTGTGAGACCCTGGGGGCCGCGACCCTGGAGCCAGACTGCAGCTCTGTCCATCCTTACCATTAAAGGCTCTGGTGAACACCTGCTGGCTCTTAGACTCCGCACCCTGGGGAATCTATGCTGTAGCTCCCAGTGGGATCTGTGTCAGTGATCCAGTAGACCTGCTTCCTGAACCTCCCAGAGTTCAATCCGCAGCAGTCGGCCGTAGGGTCCACTACCTTGCGGTGCACTCCTGATCCCAACGGAGTGCATCTGTCACCTGGATACAGGTGACCTGACAATTATGCTGTTGGCAAAAAAATGGATAGATAGCTCAAAAGGTTCAAGAAACGGTACCGCTTATACCCTGCCCAGAATTAAAATTAAATTAAAATCAAAAGATTGAACAGTTCAAGCAAATAATTGAAAGGACATAAGATCCACATAGGTCTCTCAGACCTTTAATGTTTACATATTCCTCTCAATAGAATCCTCATAAGGACAAATAATTCAGCAACATATTAAAAAATATTTTAAAACACAGATAATTAATATATCACCTAAAGTGTCTATTCACCCCCCCCCCCCCCCCCCCACCAGGGAAGGACAGAGAAAAGCAGGGTATGAACAGGCACTCTCGGAGGTGTGGAGCTAGCTATTATCAATATAGCAATTGATGTCCCAGGTGATTATAACACTGGATGTCAAAAATCCATCTGGTTTCCCTATGTTAAATGAGTGTCTCTTGGCACTTTCACCAACACCATAACTGGGACCCTTCTTTGCTCCAGGTCATAGCTATTGAGAGGTTTGGCCCCCATTGGAGAGGGAGTAACCTAAAGAGACACATTTAACGTAGGGAAATCAGATGGATTTTTGACATCCAGTGTTATAGTCCCCTGGGACTCAACGTGGAATGGGACATCAATTGCTATATTGATAATAGCTAGCTCTACACCTCCGAGAGTGCCTGTTCATACCCTGCTTTTCTCTGTCCTTCCCTGGCGGGGTTATGAATAGAAACTTTCGGTGATATATTAATTATCCGTGTTTTAAAATGTTTTTTAATATGTTGCTGAATTATTTGTCATTATGAGGATTCTTTTGAGAGGAATATGTAAGCATGAAAGGTCTGAGAGACCTATGTAGATCTTATGTCCTTTCGAAGATTTGCTTGAGCTGTTCAATTTTTTGATTTTAATTTAATTTTAATTTTGGGCAGGGTAAGCGGTATACCTATCTATCCATTTTTTTGCCCACAGCATAATATTTCTATATATGGTATGCTTTTTATTTTTTATTTTTATTTATTTCTACATAATTTTGTATACAATACATAAGCATGTGACATTCAATTTTTATCTCTACTAGTGAATAGGACTCGTTTTTTATAGTAATTATTATTTATTTTTTATGTAGGTAAACAATCTGTAAATTAATTGATATGCCTGATTAGATTAACAGAACCCCCCTTGTAATATTACACTCCTTGAAGTGGTTCCCGGCACTTGTGGTGTATGTGTTACACCGGTGTCACCACTGGATGATCAGCCCAGTTGTGCTTCCGGTGTCTCTCCTGTTTCCGCGCTCTTTTCTTAGTTAAATAGTGTGGTGTGTGACGTTGAGATACGATCTCCTTAACCAGCTGATGCCTTCTACGGGGAAACGCGTCGGGTGGAGCGATAGTCGCTGATGTCACCACGCACCAGCTGGTCTGGCTGTGAGCCGCGGCTGTGTTTTTAGAAAACTTTGTTTGTTTTGGATGTCAGTATCGTGTTTTTAAAATAAAACTATGGACCCGATTCCTGCACCATGAAGTTTTTTCTTCTTTATCCTTCCTAATATCGTCCCTGGGAGTCATTGTTACCTTACCTACTTACCATTGTGTGAAGAAACATCGCACCAGGAGCACAAGCAGGAGTGGGAGGAGAAATTACCATTAGAGGAATCTTTGGATATACCGCCCTTGGCTGGCTGAGCTCTCTGATGTGCCTGTTTGATCTCTATAACCTGAGATCCACCCTATTCGGTAAGCGGCCATGATTGTTGTGTGTTTGATGAACAGAACATATGATTAATCTTCTGACAAGCCGTTTTCTTGATTCTGATTTGTCACGGGGCACCAAATAGCTTCAATGGGCTATTAGATTCATATTTTCATAAGCACTTTGTGTTCTTACCATATGTTAATTCTGCACAATTATTTCTGTTACACATCAATACAAAGTAACCACTTAAGGACCGAGCCTCTTTTTGAGATTTGTTGTTTACAAGTTAAAAACATTTTTTTTTGCTAGAAAATTACTTAGAACTCCCAAACATTATACTTTTTTTTTCTAACACCCTAGAGAATTAAATGGCGGTCGTTGCAATACTTTCTTTCACACCGGATTTGCACAGCGGTCTTACAAGAACACTTTTATTTGAAAATATACACTTTTTTTAATTAAAAAAATAAAACAACAGTAAAGTTAGCACAATTTGTTTTTATATTGTGAAAGGTAATGTTACGCCGAGTAAATTGATACCCAACATGTCACGCTTTAAAATTGCGCCCGCTCGTGGAATGGCGACAAACTTTACCCTTAAAAATCTCCATAGGCGATATTTAAAAAATTCTACAGGTTGCATTTTTTAAGTTATAGAGGAGGTCTAGGGCTAGAATTATTGCTCTCGCTCTACTGATCGCGGCGATACCTCACATATGTGGTTTGAACACTGTTTTTCATATGCGGGTGCTATTCACGTATGCGTTCGCTTCTGCACGCGAGCAGACGAGGCGCGTTTAAAAAAAAATAACAAATTATTTATTTTACCTTTTATTTTTTATTTTTACACTGTTCTTTTTAAAAAAAAAAAAGTGCACTTTTATTCCTATTACAAGGAATGTAAACATCCCTTGTAATAGAAAAAAGCATGACAGGGCCTCTTAAATATGAGATCTGGGGTCAAAAAGACCTTAGATCTCATATTTACACTAAAATGCAATAAAAAAAAAAAAAATGTTGTCATTTTAAAAAAAAAGTTAAAAAATGGCCCTTTAAGAGCTATGGGCGGAAGTGACGTCGCTTCCGCCCTTCAATGATATGGAGACAGGTGGGGGCCTCACTCGTCTCCATGTCAGGTGGGGGCCTCACTCGTCTCCATGTCACACAAGGGACAGCATCCGATCGCCTCCACCGCTGCCGATGGCTCCGGTAAGCGGCAGAGCACACCGGAGCGCAGCGGGAGGGGGGGCCCCTCTCCCGCCGCCGATAAAAGTAATCTCATGGCGAATCTGCTGCAGAGACCTCTATTATTGGAAACCGGACCGCCGGCCAAAGAAGAGGATACCGGGGTTATGGCAGCTAGCTGCTGCCATAACAACAATATTCCTCTTCAACGTTAGGACATATATCGGCGTGCGGTGGTCCGGAAGTGGTTAAAGACACCAAAAAGGGATAACAAACACAGTACGGTTTGCCTGCACTGGATTGCATGGTACAAAATGAGCGGTTGCTTTGCAGCTCCAAAAAAGGTGCAATACGTTGCAATTTGAGCCCATTCAAAATTCCCCTGAACCAGTGCCTATTTTCACATTAATTGTCATTTACAGTCAGGTCCATAAATATTGGAGCATCGCCACAATTCTAATCTTTTTGGCGCTATACACCACCACAATGGATTTAAAATGAAACAACCAAGATGTGCTTTAACTGCAGACTTTCGGCTTTATTTTGAGGGTATTTACATCCAAATCAGGTGAACTGTGTAGGAATTACAACAGTTTGTATATGTGCCTCCCACTTTTTAAGGGACTAAAAGTAATGGGACAGATTAACAATCATCCATCAAACATTCACTTTTTAATACTTGGTTGCAAATCCTTTGCAGTCAATTACAGCAATTGAAGTCTGGAACGCATACCAGATGCTGGGTTTCATCCCTGTCTCATAGTTGCCAATATTGCAGAAAAAATTTGTGGGACACTTTTTTGGCTGTAGGCGGAGCTGTATATTAATTAGGGGGTGGGGCATGCGTTTGTAGGCGTGGCATAGCAAAAAAGAAAATTGTGCCGCGCAAAGCACGCCGCTGCGCAAAATGGGCGTGGTTTATGTGAAATAGTGGGTGTGGCTTAAATGGGCGTGGCTCAAAGGGGGTGTGGTTAGAGTCTGAGATGAATGAGGGATGGAGAGGGAAAGGGGGAGAGAGGAATGAAGAGACAGCAGCCCCAAGATCCTACACAACAATAGAAATATGTGTATTCTAGAAAGTTTAACAATCAGCATATAAAGATACTCCAAACACCTGGTGTTAGCGCTCCAATCATCCTGACACCATGATTGTTATGGTGTCAGGATGATTGAAGCGCATTATTTCTATTATTACATTGTAATATAAAATGAAATCTTTCAACTTACCATAATGCCGAATCAGTGGGATCCCTGAGCGTGTCACTAGCCACGTCGCCTGCCACCAGCAGAGTCCTTCCTTGCATCAGGTGCCCCCAGCAGAGTCTGTCCTTGCATCAGGTGCCCCCAGCAGAGTCTGTCCTTGCATCAGGTGCCCCCAGCAGAGTCTGTCCTTGCATCAGGTGCCCCCAGCAGAGTCTGTCCTTGCATCAGGTGCCCCCAGCAGAGTCCGTCCTTGCATCAGGTGCCACCAGCAGAGTCCGTCCTTGCATCAGGTGCCACCAGCAGAGTCCGTCCTTGCATCAGGTGCCCCCAGCAGAGTCCATCCTTGCATCAGGTGCCCCCAGCAGAGTCCATCCTTGCATCAGGTGGCCCCAGCAGAGTCCGTCCTTGCATCAGGTGGCCCAGCAGAGTCCGTCCTTGCATCAGGTGCCCCCAGCAGAGTCCCTCCTTGCATCAGGTGCCCCCAGCAGTGTCCGTCCTTGCATCAGGTGCCCCCAGCAGAGTCCCTCCTTGCATCAGGTGCCCCCAGCAGAGTCCGTCCTTGCATCAGGTGCCCCCAGCAGAGTCCCTCCTTGCATCAGGTGCCCCCAGCAGAGTCCGTCCTTGCATCAGGTGCCCCCAGCAGAGTCCGTCCTTGCATCAGGTGCCCCCAGCAGAGTCCCTCCTTGCATTAGGTGCCCCCAGCAGAGTCCCTCCTTGCATCAGGTGCCCCCAGCAGAGTCACTCCTTACCAATGTTCCCAGCCTCAGTCCTTACATCAGTGTCCCAGGCAGAGCCATAGTTACCCCCCCTGTACATAGTTACCCCCTTCCCCAGTACATAGTTTCCCCTCTCCCCCTAGTTAACCCCTGTACATAGTTACCCCCTGTGCATAGTTACCCCCCCTGTACATAGTTACCCCCCTGTACATAGTATCCCCTGTACATAGTTCCCCCCCCCGTACATAGTAACCCCTTCTGTACATAGTTAACCCTCCCTCCTGTAAAGAGTTACCCCCCTCCTGTAAATAGTTAACCCCCTCCTGTAAATAGTTAACCCCCCTCCTGTACATAGTTAACCCTCCCCCCTCCTGTATATAGTTAACCTCCCTCCTGTATATAATTAACCCCCCTCCTGTACATAGTTAACCCTCCCCCTCCTGCATATAGTTAACCCCCCTCCTCCTGTATTTAGCTAACCCCCCTCCTCCTGTATATAACTAACCCCCCTTCCTCCTCGATATAGTTAACCCCCTCCTCCTGTATATAGTTACCCCCCTCCCCCTGTATATAGCTAACCCCCCCTCCTCCTGTATATAGCTAACTCCCCCTCCTGTATATAGCTTACTCCCCCTCCTGTATATAGTTAACCCCCCTCCTCCTGTATATAGTTACCCCCCCTCCTCCTGTATATAGTTAACCCCCCTCCTCCTGTATATAGCTAACACCCCTCCTCCTGTATATAGCTAACCCCCCTCCTCCTGTATATAGTTAACCCCCCTTCTCCTGTATATAGCTAACCCCCCTCTTCCTGTATATAGTTAACCCCCCTCTGCCTGTATATAGTTAACCCCCCTCCTCCTGTATATAGCTAACCCCCCTCCTGTATATAGTTAACCCCCCTCCTCCTGTATATAGTTAAACCCCCTCCTCCTGTATATAGTTATCCCCCCTCCTCCTGTATATAGTTAACCCCCCCTCCTCCTGTATATAGCTAACCCCCTCCTCCTGTATATAGTTAACCCCCCTCCTCCTGTATATAACTAACCCCCCCCCCTCCTGTATATAACTAACCCCCCTCCTCCTGTATTTAGCTAACCCCCCTCCTCCTGTATATAGCTAACCCCCCCTCCTCCAGTATATAGCTAACCCCCCTCCTCCTGTATATAGCTAACTCCCCCTCCTGTATATAGCTAGCTCCCCCTCCTGTATATAGTTAACCCCCCTCCTACTGTATATAGTTACCCCCCCTCCTCCTGTATATAGTTAACCCCCCTCCTCCTGTATATAGCTAAACCCCCTCCTCCTGTATATAGTTAACCCCCCCTCCTCCTGTATATAACTAACCCCCCCTCCTCCTGTATATAGTTAATCCCACTCCTCCTGTATATAGCTAACATCCCTCATCCTGTATATAGCTACCCCCCCTCCTCCTGTATATAGTTAACCCCCCTCCTCCTGTATATAGCTAACCCCCCTCCTCCTGTATATAGCTAACCCCCCTCCTCCTGTATATAGCTAACCCCCCCTCCTGTATATACTTAACCCCCCTCCTGTACATTAAAGTTAAATTGCTGCAGAGACAAGAGCAGAAGGTACATGGCATGAGCGGCCGGCGCCGTGTGTTCAGTGGAGAGGGGAGGGCCGATCCGTGCAGCTAACCCCGGCTTCAGTATTGTGAGAGGAGAAGCCGATTCATTGGCTGCACGGATCCAGCCCCCTTCCTCTCTCCACTGAACACAAGGGGGAACGATCTAGCGGCGGCGCCAGCGGCCATTTTGCTGAAGCCAGCTGCTCCAAAAATGAAAAAAGCAAACATTCCCGATTTCCCTGGGCAAAATCCCGAATCGGGACAGCCTCCGATCGGGACGAGGGTCCCAAAATCGTGATTGTCCTGGGAAAATCGGGACTGTTGGCAACTATGCTGTCTTCAGTTCCAGCTTGTTCTTGGGGCGTTTTCCCTTCAGTTTTGTCTTCAGCAAGTGAAATGCATGTTCAATCAGATTCAGGTCAGGTGATTGACTTGGCCATTGCATAACATTCCACTTCTTTCCCTTAAAAAACTCTGGTTGCTTTCACAGTATGCTTTGGGTCATTGCCCATCTGCACTGTGAAGCGCCGTCCAATGAGTTCTGAAGCATTTTGCTGAATATGAGCAGATAATATTGCCTGAAACACTTCAGAATTCATCCTGTTGCTTTTGTCAGCAGTCACACATCATCAATAAATACAAGAGAACCAGTTCCATTGGCAGCCATACATGCCCACGCCATGACACTACCACCACCATGCTTCACTGATGAGGTGGTATGCTTTGGATCATGAGCAGTTCCTTACCTTCTCCATACTCTTCCCTTCCCATCACCCTGGTACAAGTTGATCTTGGTCTCATCTGTCCATAGGATGTTGTTCCAGAACTGTGAAGGCTTTTTTAGATGTTGTTTGGCAAACTCTAATCTGGCCTTGCTGTTTTTGAGGCTCACCAATGGTTTACATCTTGTGGTGAACCCTCTGTATTCACTCTTCACTCTGTATTCAATTCTCTGGATTGTTGACTTTGACACACATACACCTACCTCCTGGAGAGTGTTCTTGATCTGGTCAACTGTTGTGAAGGGTGTTTTCTTCACCAGGGAAAGAATTCTTCGGCCATCCACCATAGTTGCATAAAGAATTAAGAACAAAGATTTTATCCACCACAGTTGTTTTCTGTGGTCTTCGGGGTCTTTTGGTGTTGGTGAGCTCACCGGTGCGCTCTTTCTTTTTAAGGATGTTCCAAACAGTTGATTTGGCCACACCTAATGTTTTTGCTATCTCTCTGATGGGTTTGTTTTGTTTTTTCAGCCTAATGATGGCTTGCTTTACTGATAGTGACAGCTCTTTGGATCTCACATTGAGAGTTGACAGCAACAGATTCCAAATGTAAATAGCACACTTGAAATGAACTCTGGACCTTTTATCTGCTCCTTGTAAAGGGGACAATGAGGGAATAACACACACCTGGCCATGGAACAGCTTAGCAGCCAATTGGCCCATTACTTCTGGTCCCCTAAAAAGTGGGAGGCACATATACAAACTGTTGTAATTCCTACACCGTTCACCTGATTTGGATGTAAAAAAGATTATAATTGTGTTGATGTCCCAATATTTATAGACCTGACTGTATATGGGCTTTTAAGGCCTTTTACATTTGACCAGGGCTTTTTTCTCAGAGAATAGGTTCAGGAACTCCCCTTTTTTAAGTCACCCCTTGTCTTCGCCCCCTATCCAACTCTAAGCACTGTCCTTTGGTTCCATCCTCTACCCACCTTCTTCTACGGCCCTTTTTAGAGAATACAGAACCAAGTATCATTTTGTGGTGCTAAGTAATTTGTATAGATTTTATTAATAAGCATTAAGATATACACCCTTCTTTCAACAATAGATCCTCCCTTTCAATAATAGACCCCCCACAACAAAATTACCCTCCAGTAACAAAAGATCCACCCTAGTAACAACCGAAACCCCCCTAAGCAACAATAGACCCCTGTCAGCAACAACAGATCTCTCACCAGCCAACATCAATATACCCTCCAGCAGCCAGCAACAATAAACCCCTCTCTCATCAGTAGATCCCTCCCAGCATCAATTTACCCCCAGCAACGATATATCCCCAAGCAGCCAACAACAATAGAGCCTTCCCTCAACAGTAGATTCCCCCCATCAACAATAGATCTCCCAGCCCCTAGCACACCCCAGCACCCTTTGCTATTACATACATTCAGTGCAGGAGGTGCCGTAACTGCGTTCCCCCACGTTCCCGCTGAAAAAAGCCCTGCATTTGACTATGTTGTTTTTTAACCATAAGAAAATCAGATATAAATAAAATGTTGATATAAGGCATTAAGACAATAATACTTAAGGGGATGCTAAACTATACTGCCCCATATACAGTAGGGATAATAAGGAGGTCTCCTAAGGTAGCAATACACAAGTGAGCAGACCAAAAGGTTAGAAACAACAAAAAAGTAAAAATCAACATACTGAAAACGTGATCATCAAAAAATAAAACCATGAGGTTTATCTGCTTTATCATGGGGATAACCCAGAATCCATCTACTTCTATACAGTAAGGCCTCATGTACACTTCTGCTGTTAAACGGACATTTAGGAGCAGTTGGGCATTTTTTTCAACTGCTCCTGAACTCTCCTCTATGTTATCTTATCAGTACATGTACACAGGGTCGTTTATAGTGGTTTCTGGGCAGTTGCGTTTAGAGGCTTTTTTTGGAACCCAAAAAAATGCGTTCCGAAGCTGTGTTTAGAGGCATTTCAAACGCGGCCAAACACGGTAACTCGCGTTTAGCTGCATTTCATTTACAGTTTCATTTTTGGTTTTTGGAAAAAAAACATTTTTTTCAAACGCTTCTAGACACAAACGCGGCTAAACTCGACTAAACGCGGCATGTAAATGAGGCTAAACGGCCGTTTTTAGATGCTGGTTTCTAGCTGTCAAGTTAAATCATTCAGGAGCGGTTGAACAACGTCCCGTCATAGGCATCCGCAGAACTTTATTCGGGGGGGAATAATTTTCGGGTCACCCATGCACCGCCCCTTTTCAACAATAATGTCATTATCACATTATCATGATCAGAGACTGCAGACGTAGTACAGTCCCTAGGATAAGTAATGGATAATGGCCAACAGACCCTTTTACCAGACCCAGCGAAACGACAGCAGTGATTCCTCCGGCTGGACTATCGCTCACTCTGGGTTCCCGGGGGGCGACTCTGGTCAGTAGTGTAGCATGTCTGTACCCTGGTAGTGTCTCAGTCTTTCTCTCTCTCATGGCGCTGGGCAGCATGGCTCTCTCTCTGGCTTCCGCCCAGCACACTCCTCGTTCTTGGTCCTGTAGCACTCTCTCCCTCAGCTTTTTTCCAGGCCACAGTCCCTCAATCTTGATCGAGCTGTAGCCTCCTCCCCGTTGAAAATGGGGCCACCAATCTGTGGGGCTACATGTCCCATAATGCTCTCCTCTCCTAGTCTCCTTTGATTGGCCCTCAGTTATGGCCAATAGGGAAGGAACGGAGCGGGCAGGAAGCTGGGCGGGGAACCTGGTGAGAGCCGCCGTCTCTTCTCCCTGACAGGAGAAAGGGGTCGCGAGCGGGGGAAACCTCTGATAGCCCGCAGCTCGCCTTTCTCCTGTCACAGCGCCGCCGAGTTCTCTGCTGGACTGAGCAGGGAAAAGAGTCCGAAGTCAGATTACACTGATGGGTGGGCTTGACAGCACCTTGATGGTGTTACCCCACTGGCAGTTGGCACCTGGGTGCGGGCTACTCGCACCCCGATAGCGAAGCAACTGTACTGAATTTAGGATCCGATCCCTGATTTCAGGGGGGGGGCACTTGACCCCCCTTGCCCCTACCTGCGGACGCCCATGCGTCCCGTGTACATGAAGCCTAAGTCTAGTAAGTTATTTTGTGCAACCTAAGGCCTCATGCCCACGGACATTTTTACAGCCGTTTTTATGAGCGTTTTTTGCGGCTTAAAAATGCCTCTTCATGTTAGTCTATGGCCCATGCCCACTATGAGGTTTTTGAGCTCTAAATGGCATAGGCGTTTTTAAGCTGCAAAAAAAACCCAGGACCAGGGCATTCTGAGGCGTGGTGCTAGAGCTGTAAAAACGCCAAGTGTGGAAAAACGCACAAAAACGCTGCATCGCCGATTTTGTGCGTTTTTGAGCTTTGGCTTTTTAAGCTGTAAAAAGTTTATTGGACACTGTAATCTCTGTAAAAACAGGAAATTCCTGTCTGGACATTATATTACCCAACAGTCCTTTGCACAGCCGTGTGACTGTGGGTAGGACAGAGGAGAGACCAAAAAAGGTGGCAAGTGCTGTGTCTCAGGTGGACCTGATTAATGCTTTTGAGGCCCATCCTGAACTGTGGGATGTGGAACATCCACTACATGAGACAATCAAAAGGATTGCCTCATCTATCTTCTGGACGACAGGAGCCATACGAAAAACTCGGAAATATCACCTAAATGCAAAAAGACTCCAACAAACTGATTGGCCGCTCAGTCACCTGGGACCTGTAATGGGTCCCAGATGATTGACAAGAGGGAGGGAGCAGAGCTGAGCCCTTCCTGTGCCGAGACAGAAGTGATGTCACCAGACCAGGCACTGAAAGAGGCAGACTACGAGGGATCCCCTAGCAACAGGCATTTAGAGGTGAGTAAAAAAAAAAAAATATCCAAATGTTTTTTTGTATTTTTTTTTTTTTAGGATTTTTCATGTATGTTTTCTTTTTTTTGGGTGGAACACCACTTTAAGTTAAAATCAATATTTTTTGCTAGAAAATTACTTGGAACTCCCAAACATTATATATATTTTAGCAGAGACCCCAGGGAATAAAATGGCAATTGCTGTAATATTTTATGTCACACTGTATTTGCCCAGCGGTCTTTCAAATGCAATTTTTTAGGAAAAAATACACTTCAATGAATAAAAGAAAAAAAAAAACCGAAACAGTAAAGTTAGCCCAATTTTTTGTTTTGTTTTAATGTGAAAGATGATGTTACGCCGAGAGAATCGTGATCTATCTTCTAAGCAAAAAAATTGTGATTCTCATTTTAGCCAGAATCGTGCAGCTCTAGTATGCATTGCCTTTTTTTTTTTTTTTTGTTTGCTTTTTTCATTAACCACTTCTGGACCACCCACCGCACATATACTACAGCAGGGTTTACCGGCTGCGCAAGCTGACGTACCTGTACATCCGTTTGTGCATTAGATACAGTGGTGAAGAGAGGCAGAACGGGTATATGCCAATGTAAACAAGGCGGATCCCGGTTCTTACAGAGGAGGAGAGAGAGAGATCAGCTGTTCCTAGTGATCAGGAACAGCTCTCCCTGTCTGTCTGTTCCCCTAACAGTTAGAAACCCCTCCCTAGGGAACACAGTTAACCCCTAGCGTTAACCCCTTCCCTGCCAGTGCCCTTTATGCAGTGATCAGTGCATTTTTATAGCACTGGTCATCAAAATAGTGTCACTTGGGGTCAGATTTGTCCGCCGCAATGTCCCTAAATCTTTCCCCTTTTTTGTAGATGCTATAACTTTTGTGCAAACCAATATACGCTTTCTGCGATGTAGCAGAATACATATTGGCCTATATGAATGAATTAAAAAAAATATATATATATATAATTTTAGCAGAAGGTAAAATATATATATATATATATATATATATTTTTAAATTGTTGGTATTTTTTTGTTTATAGCGCAAAAAATTAAAAACCGCAGAGGTGATCAAATACCAGCAAAAGAAAGCTCTATTTGTGGGTAAAAAAAGGACATCAATTTTATTTGCGTACCACGGCGCAATTGTCAGTTAAAGTGATGAAGTACCGTATCACAAAAAACAGCCCTGTCATTAAGGGGGAAAATCCTTCGGGGTTAAAGTCGTTGTATTGTCCACTTGGTGACTTTTACCTACAGGTAAGCCTATAATAAGGCTTACCTGTAGGTAAAAAGAATATCTCCTAAACCTGCACGGTTTATTGCCGCTTTAATCGTTTTACACCTTTAACATATATTTAGACGTTTCACATTGAAAAAGCGCAACATTAAAAAAAAAAAAAAAAAAAAAAAAAGAAAATTACTTTTATTTAATTTGTAAACTAACTTTTTCAATGCTTTCTACCATTACCGACAGCTGAAGTGTAAACAAGAGTTGCGGTAGGTATCGGTAATTGGTCAAGTCAAGTCAAGCTTTATTGTCATTCTACTACACGTAAGAACATACAGTAGAACGAAATGTCGTATCTCACAGGGCCACGGTGCTACATGGTATAGGCGATTACTAAAAAACAAAAAGACCCTAATATAACTTGAGCCCACGTTCACATGGCATGCGATTTCATATGTCAAATAGGCGGCTATTGCTGGTGTTCTGCCGAGAAAGGTCCCCCGTCGGATTGTGTCTGCCCTGTACTGCGCAGTGCTTGCGCAGTACGGAGGACAAAGGAGACGCCGAAAGTCTCCGAACATGAACAAGCTGTTCATGAGCTGTACACGGCGCCTGCGCAATTAAGATTACATTGTGCCACACGCTCCCGATGCTCGTGCAACTTTGCAAGGGGCAGGTGTAGGGGCGGATGCATACAGAAGAGGCCGCATGATGGGCAGATCTGCCAAACCCACCCTTCAGTTGTGTAAACACGCCCCGCAAAGATCCGCCCATTTGAGAAATCCACCCCCACTAGCATCGGGAGCGTGTGGCACACTGTACTCTTAATTGCGCAGGCGCCGTGTAGAGCTCATGAACAGCTGTTCATGTTCAGAGACTTTTCTTCGTCTCCTTTGTCCTCTGTACTGAGCAAGCGCTGCGCCTGCGCAGTACAGGGTGGACACTATCTGATGGGGGACATTTCTCGACAGGACACCGGCAATAGTAACTTCCGAAATGGCGCAGCGCCACACAGATTCCCAAAAGTAGCTCCTGCACTACTTTTGGCGACTTCGAGGGCGATTTGAATAGACTTCTGTGCATGAACCCGCTAATGGTAATTGTTTTTTTTCTTATTTCTTTACACATTACATTATTTTTCATTACATTTCTTTATTGATTGACGCAAAGAGTATTATGTCTTATTTTATTGCCATCTTGTTTGATGACCTCATGTTCAGGGGTTGTAAATCTTTAAAATAAGAAAGTTCTTCAGAATCGTGATCTTTATTCTAAGCAAAAAAAATGTTAGATTCTCATTTTATCCAGAATCGTGCAGCTCTAATAATTACTGTGTAACTATGTATTGACTATACCTGGCCGATGCCCCTGGAAGCTGGAAATCTCTGTAGTAGACATCAATACTCCAATGATCTCCAGTTCCTTCCGGGTCCTGTGCTGGGTGGCTGCTTTGCTGCATTGTAAACACAGGAGGTCGAACGCTCAGCATTGGCTACCATTTAGAGAATGCTTTGCAAATTGCGTCCATTCTCTGATTGGATGAAGTGGAGCAGTGAGACTTCGTTCACACCTGTGCGATTTGCCATGCAATTTGACAGTTTCAAATCGCATGACAAGTCGCACCTCATTGTCGGCAATAGAATCCTTCAAATTGCTGCGACTCAGAAAAAAGGTTCCTGCACTCCCCCCCCCCCCCTCGAATTCTATAGACTTAAACCAAAAGTATTGGGACACCTGCCTTTACACGCACATGAACTTTGGACCCCCATTCACACCTATGCGAATTAGATGCGGCTTACACTGCATCCAATTCGCAGGACATTTTAAAATACATTCATTTGAATGCATCTGGTTCACATATGTGCGTTGCATTCGCACTGCGCATTGCAGAAAAAACGCGTGCGTTTTCTGGGCATTGCGGTGCGAATTACAAGCACATTATCTTCTATGGAAATGCATCTGATGTTTACAGATGCATTCCGTTCTGAACACAAATTCTCTCCTTCTCCTCACTACACCTCCCCCCTCTCCCCCCTCTCCCTGATCCGCAGCTAAAACACAGAGGAACCTCTGAACAACTGATTTTGATCTTCGCAGTGAAACCGGAGCTTCAATTCGCAACACACATGTGTGAACCCGGCTAAAGGCATCCCAGTCTAACACCCCACACACACTACTACATTTTCTGCAGATTTTTGTCTTTAGGTTTACCAAAACCATATAATATGAGGTCAAACCTTAAGAGTTTCAATTTGTATGCAATCAGGCAGGCCCTTGTACTACATGGTTTCGGTAAATCGAAAGACAAAAATCTGCAGAAAATCTAATAGTGTGTATGGGGTCTTCGTCTGTAGTAGGGTTCAATATTGAGTTGGCCCACCCTTTGCAGCTATAACAACTTCAACTCTTCTGGGAAGGCTGTCCACAAGGTTTAGGAGTGTGTCTATGGGAATGTTTGACCATTCTTCCAGAGGCGTATTTGTGAGGTAAGGCACTGATGCTGGACGATAAGGCCTGGCTCGCAGTCTCTGCTCTAATTCATCCCATCACTACGATAGCAAGCCTTTCTTGCATCAAAAGCTTGTAGTGCTAAGAACCGGGTAAGAGATAAAAGCGATCTGGGGGCGTGGCCGGAAGCTGAGGGGATGGCAGCCTAAGGAGAGAGCTCCGTGAGAATCCAGAGTAATCCAGCGACCAAAAGCAACACAGAAAGGCAGCAAATGGTGATATCGATAGCCTAAACCCTCAGCTATCATCTGATACCAGTATGTTTAAAAGAAAGCCCGAGCGGGGCCCCAGGAAGCTGACAGACTTTTTTTGCCTAGCCACGAGCTACGGACCTCAAGATGGCGGTGCAGCCTCCTCCTCACGGCGCAGCCATGGAGTCAGAGGAGGCTCAGGGAACGATCACCAGCATCTGGCATCCTCCCCAGGAGCAAGCAGCAGATCCTCACCGAGCAGGACCCCTGTGCACAGCCCACAGAAGGCAACACAAAAAGGTCAGTGGAGCATACATATCTGGGCGAGCTGTGGGGGACATGATACTTCACAGGACAGTACAAAAGAGTTCATAGAACAAATGCATGACTTCCCCACCCTGGATCAGCCACTAACTGACACTATGATGAAAGATATGCTGGTAACATTAAGGGGACTCACTGCACAGGGATCCCATGGAATGCACGACTCAATTAAAAGCTGAAGTTGTCGCTATAGGAGACAGAGTCTCTCATACAGAGGACAAAATGGGGGAATTTGCCACGGCCCATAACGAGCTAGTAGTATGCCTATAATGAAGCAGAGGATGAAATACTAGCGATTAAAAACAAAATGGCAGGTTTAGAAGACCGCTTAAGGAGGAAGGGAGGGGGAGGCGATTGTAGATCGTGCACACCGCTTACCTAAACCTAAGCACTTGCCCGACAGAGTACCAAGAGACATTATTGCACGTATTCACTTTTTTCATGTGAAAGAGAATCTGATGAGATACACTAGGAAGAATTCACCCTTACCTGACCCATATGCGGACATTTCTGTATATTCCGACATCTCACAGCATACTATGCTGGCTAGGAAAAACCTTGCCACACTGACAAAGCTGTTTCAAAACCACAAGATACCCTATACCTGGGGGTTTCCAACCAAAATCCTCATTACAAGGGAAAACAAAACTGCATCAGACTCTACAGAAAAGGACTATACGTACTATTCGGCCCCTCATAACTCCTACTCAAGGATCGACTTGATACTATCTGACCTCAATACTGTACAAAACATTATAGAGGTGAAAATTCACTCGACTACGTGGTCAGATCACGCCCCAGTGACAATAACAATACATGAAAAGAACTCGTGCAACCCCGTGTACCTTTTGGAGAAATAATGTTTCGATACTCTCTAACCCGCTCCATAAGGTACAACTCTCTAAATTGCTTACAGAATATTTTCAATATAATGACAATGCAGAAGTGAATGTGATGTCATTGTGGTGTGTTCACAAGGCTTATAGTAGAGGCTTGCTGATCCAAGCTGCGGCTAGGGAAAAGAGGCAGAAAACTAAAATGCTCACTAATTTACTATCGAATTTAACCACATTAGAGACCCATAACAGAGTCCATCCCCTACCACACAATCAGCACTTATAGAATGCAGACAAAAGCTTAGGTCAGCCCTATTAACAAAACATACAACCTCTCTGCATCGCTTTAAAGCTACTTACTATGCACACGGCAACAAAGCAGGCAAACTCCTAGCTAACTACATAAGGAAAAAACAACAAAACTTTAAATTACCATATATACTCGAGTATAAGTCGTTCCGAGTATAAGTCGAGGCCCTAATTTACTACAAAAAAAATGGGAAAAACTTATTGACCCGAGTATAAGACGAGGGTGAGAAATGCACAGCTACTGTAAGTGGAAAAGAGGGTCAACAATGCCCATTTGCAGCATCACTGTGCCCATTTGCATGCCTCACTGTGCCCATTTGCAGCCATAGGTCCCCTGAACTTCAAACTCAGTAGTTAAGGGTTCCTAGCTGCAGCCAAAATTTGGGGTCTCTGAACCCAAAGGGTCCTGAAATGACATTGCTGCAGATGGACACAGTTGACCGAATTTGGGGCCCCGTATCTCGGGGCCACTTAGTACTAGGAACCCCAAATTTGGTGTGCAAACCCAGTGGAACTAGCACCATAAAATTTCCAAAGCTGGGGTTTCTAGCACCAAGTGGCCCCGAGATACAGGGCCCCAAAAATCAGTTCAGAAAATGTCAAGCACTATTCTGCAGCAGAGAATGACATTTTCTGAACCGGGTTTGGGGCCCCGTATCTCAGGGCCACTTGGTGCTAGGTACCAGTTCCACTGGGTTTGCACACCAAATTTGGGGTTCCTAGCACCAAGTGGCCCTGAGATATGGGGCCCCAAATTCGGTTCAGAAAATGTCAAGCACTTTTCTTCAGCAGAGAATGACATTTTCCGAACCAATTTTGGGGCCCCGTATCTCGGGGCCACTTAGTGCTAGGATCTTCATCTTTGGATATGTTGTGGAACCAGTTCCACTGGGTTTGCATACCAAATTTGGGGTTCCTAGCATCAAGTGACCCTGGGATACGGAGCCCCAAAGTCGGTTCGGAAAGTGAAATTTTTTGCTGCAGAAAAGTGCTTGACTCAAGTATAAGTCGAGGGGGGCACTTTCAGCATAAAAAAATGAGCTGAAAAATTCGACTTATACTCGAGTATATACGGTAAGCTCTATCACTGACCCTCATACAGGCCAAACAGTTTATCACCCAACTAAAATTCCCAACGCATTCCAGAAATACTATAGGGACTTATACAACCTGAAATTTGACCTAAACACTCCACAACCAACTGACCTCCATATAAACACCTTTCGTAATTCAGTAAACCTGCCCAAATTAAATGAGGAAACTTTAGAAACGCTTAACACACCGATATCAGAAACAGAAATTTTAGACACAATCAAATCACTCCCAGCACATAAATCTCCTGGCAGTGATGGGTTCTCTGCAGAATACTATCAAACATTTGCAAAAATCCTTTCTCCGCATTTAAAAAAATGATTTAACCCTTTCATGACTAAGCCTATTTTTGAAATTTGGTGTTTACAAGTTAAAATCCGTATTTTTTGCTAGAAAATTACTTAGAACCCCCAAACAATATATATATTTTTTTAGAAGAGAATCTAGAGAATAAAATGGAGATTGTTGCAATATTTTTTAGCACACGGTATTTGTGCAGCGGTGTTTTAAACGCAAATTTTTGGAAAAGTGACACTTTCATGAATTTTAAAAAATCCAAACAGTAAAGTTACCCCAATTTTTTTGTATAATGTGAAAGATGATGTTACGCCGAGTAAATAGATACCAAACATGTCACCCTTTATAATTGCACGCACTCGTGGAATGGCGACGAACTACGGTACCTATGAATTTCCATAGGCGACGCTTTAAAAATTTTTTACGGTTACCAGGTTTGAGCTACAGAGGAGGTCTAGGGCTAGAATTATTGCTCTCGCTCTGACGATCGCGGCGATACCTCACATGTGTGATTTGAACACCGTTTACATATGCGGGCGCGACTTCCATATGCGTTTTTTTTCGCTACGCGAGCTCGCGGGGACGGGGGCACTTTAAAAAATTTTTTTTTTTTTTTATTTATTTTTGTACTTTTATAAATTGCGTTTTAAAATTTTTTTTTTTTTTTTACTTTTATTGCTGTCACAAGCAATGTAAACATCCCTTGTGACAGTAATAGGTGGTGACAGGTACTCTTTATGGAGGGATGGGGGGTCTAAAAGACCCCCCATCCCTCCTTTACACTTCAAAGTATTCAGATCGCCGAAAACGGCGATTCTGAATACTGTGTACTTTTTTAAATTCGGCGCCATTGGCAGCCGAGTAAACGGGAAGTGACGTCATGACGTCGCTTCCGCGTTTTCAACAAGAAGGCTGGAACGAAGCCGCTCGCAGCTTCGTTCCAGTCCGCCCCCAGCCGCCGAAGGCAGCCGAACGGACACCGGGACTCCCGATTGCACGGGAGGCCCGGTAACAGCGGCGGGAGGCGGCGGGAGGGGGGGGATGTCCCCTCCCGCTCCTCCGGTATAACAACCGAGCGGCTTTTAGCCGCATCGGTTGTTATACTCGGGTAGCCGATCGCCCGCTGAAAACAACGGTACCGGGATGATGCCTGCAGCTGCGGGCATCATCCCGGTATAACCCCGGAAAGCCGAGTACGCATATGTGCGTACGGTCGGCGGGAAGGGGTTAACTACACTGCCTCAACTGCCTCTTTTCCCGATGAAATGCTGGAAGCCACAATTGTAGCCCTACCAAAACCAGGGAAGAAGCCGGACTGCCCACAAAATTTTAGACCAATTTCGCTGCTCAATACAGACTTGAAAATTTATGCAAAACTAATAGCTAACCGCCTTGCAATAGTAACCCCCCAACTAGTCAAAACGGACCAGGTAGGCTTGTAAAGGGACGTCAGTCTCCAGATGGTACACGTAGACTATATAATTTGATACACCATAACAGAAATTCGTGGAACCCCGACTGTAGTCCTGGCGATAAATGCCGAAAAGGCGTTTGAAAGGGTGCACTGGGGGTACCTAAGTGCAACATTGAATAAGTTTGGCATAACTGGTCTTATGTACTCTGCAATAATGGCTTTGTACACTAAGCCCTCAGCTAAAGTATTTACCTATAATGTTCTGTCAGACAAATTTTACATTACCAATGGTACCCGACAGGGCTGCCCTTTATCGCCCTTGATCTCATTAGTGATGGAGCCCCTGGCGGAGACCATTAGAGCTTGTAATGCAATATCGGGAGTCAAGATTATAGTCCCATAAAATTGGACTATTCGCCTATGATGTTGTTTTAACACTAACTAGTCCGGCTTCCTCACTGGAACCCATCAGGTCTGGTATGGATTTTAAGGGAAACCCCGCGCCAAAATTTTTTAAAAAATGGCGTGGGGTCCCCCCAAAAATCCCTACCAGGCCCTTAGTTGAGCACACAACCTGGCAGGCCACAGGAAAAGAGGGGGGACGAGAGAGCGCCCCCCCCTCCTGAACCGTACCAGGCCACAGGCCCTCAACATTGAGAGGGTGCTTTGAGGTAGTCCCCGAAAGCACCTTGTCCCCATGTTGATGGGGAGAAGGGGCTCATCCCCACAACCCTTGCCCGGGGGTTGTGGGGGTCTGCGGGTGTGAATTCCCTGTGCGTCAGGAGGGTGGGGTCACCGGGTGGCCCCGCCCTCCGTTATATAAGCAATGTCAGAAGAAGCGAAACGTCACACGGCTGAAGACTCCCACTAAGGCAGATCGTGCGGACGGAGCAGAGAAGAAGCCTGGAGGAAGATGCGGGACGAGCAGAGGAAGAAGAAGATTGAGGAGAAGAAGAAGAACACAGAAAGAACACCAGAAGAAAGAAGATGGAAGAAGAAGAAATGAATAAAGGGCTTTAATAAACCGTCTCTTGTGTTTTTTAACCTTTTTGACACTTTTTTTGTGAAATGGTAGGGGTACATTTGTACCCCATTACCAATTCACACAGGGGGGGCCATGATCTGGGGGTCCCCTTGTTTAAAGGGGGCTTCCAGATTCCGATAAGCCCCCCACCCGCAGACCCCCACAACCACCGGCCAAGGGTTGTGGGGATGAGGCCCTTCTCCCCATCAACATGGGGACAAGTTGCTTTGGGGGGCTACCTCAAAGCACCCTCTCAATGTTGAGGGCATGTGGCCTGGTACGGTTCAGGGGGGGGCGCTCTCTCGTCCCCCCCTCTCTTTTTTCCTGCAGCCTGCCAGGTTGCGTGCTCGGATAAGGGTCTGGTATGGATATTTTGGGGGATCCCATGCCATATTTTTTTTTTTTTTTAATGTTGGCGTGGGGTTCCCCTAATATCCATACCAGACCTGAAAGGCCTGGTATAGAATTTAGGGGGACCCCCATGCATTTTTTAAAATTTTGGTTGGGGGGTTACCCTGTGGGGAAAACCCATGTTGTTTTTATCAATGAACTTTTATGTGCATTGTCGGACCGACAATTCTTTAATAGCCGCGAGTAGTTTTAAATGACTTTTTTTCCTTTTGAAATGTCATTTTGCTGTCAGACTGTTCTAAACACAGGAAACATGTGCCCCTTTACAGGCATACTATAGACACCCCCCCCCCCCCCCAGGTACGAAATTTAAAGGAATATTACACTTTTATTGTTTTACTTTAAGCATTATTAAAATCACTTCTCCCGAAAAACGGCCCTTTTCAAAACTTCTTTTTGCATTGATACATTTCCCCTGGGGCAGGACCCAGGTCCCCAAACACTTTTTATGATAATAACTTGCATACAAGCCTTTAAAATGAGCACTTTTGATTATTCATGTTCGTGTCCCATAGACTTTAACAGTGTTCGCGTGTTCGAACAAATTTTTTGCCTGTTCACAAGTTCTGCTGCGAACCAAACCGGGGGGGGGGGGGGGGGGTGTTAGCACACAGATATTTGAGGCAAGAAATAGGAATATGAAACATTGCTTGGATGTGTCGTACAATTGTCTGTTTTGGCAGAGTTCAAAGCTGAAGACATTGTTTTTTCCCTTTTACAAAGCTGGAATACTTTAACAAAAAAGGTAAGTATCACACATGTAGAGACCCCTAGTATCCACTGTAGCACCTGTATGGGACACCCTAAAAAGTTTGTTCTGGTGTCCCACACTAGTGCTCCTGCGTCCAGATGTGTAAACGGCTTCCAATCTTCCTTCAAGGCTTCCTTCCACCTCAGCTGGGGCTTCTGACGTCCAACCTGGGCCTTCCAGCCAGGAAGAAGTGGAGGAGCCCAGGTTGAGCCAGGTATTGCATTGTTCAACATATTTCTAGTGAAATAATTAATGATGTTAACTAGATGTTGTTATTGATCAGTAATTTCTGATTTTATGAAGTGTTTTACATATCAATAGACAATAGTAGCCACAAATGATTGGGACAAGAATGAAAAATGCTGGGGTCAGAATGATAGCCTTTTCTATTTATTAACATTCAATTTGAAACAGTCATGAGCTGAAAATTGTGTGTGATTGATGAACCAAAAACTAAAACTATGTCCCTTTTTCATACACAGGAAAGTCTCAGCCAGGAGCTGGCGGGGGTAAGTGGCAGCCAGGAGGTGGCCGGGCCCAGTAGCCTGCCCCAATCCCAGGTCCCTTCCCTCCGCCTTCCACAAAAAAGTCCCAGGAAGAGGAGTAACCTGGAGGAGGCAGCACTTGGCCTATTTCGGGAAGGCTACTGCGGCCCTCAGAACCCACCCCCCCAACAATCAAGAGGACTATGCCTACATTCTGTACTCCTACTCCTACTACTATTCTGTACTCCTACTCCTGGACCTTTCTGCTGCCTTTGATACGGTTGACCACCCCCTCCTCCTCAAAAAACTACACACCTTTGGTCTCCGTGACTGTACACTTCGCTGGTTCTCTTCCTACTTCAACCACACCTTTTAGTGTTTCTTACAACTCTACTTCCTCCTCTCCTCTTCCTTTCTCTGTTAGGGTCCCCCAGGGTTCTATTCTTAGACCTCTCCTATTTTCAATCTACACCGCCTCCCTGGGTCAACTGATAGCCTTCCATGGCTTCCAATACCACCTCTACGCTGAGGACACCCAAATCTATTTCTCTACCCCTCAGCTCACTCCCTCTGTCTCCTCACGTATCACTAATTTACTATCAGATATATCAGTCTGGATGTCACACCACTTCCTCAAACTCAATCTATCCAAAACCGAACTTATAATTTTTCCTCCCCCATATGCCCCTTCCCCTGATCTCTCTGTCAAAATCGATGGTACAACTATAATCACATCCCCACATGCCAAGGTTCTAGGTGTAGTCCTAGACTCTGAACTCTCCTTCAAGCAACACATCCAATCACTGTCCAAATCCTGCCGCCTCAACCTCCGCAACATCTCCAAAATACGCCCCTTTCTAACCAATGACACAACAAAGCTCTTAATTCACTTGCTGGTCATCTCTCGCCTCGACTACTGCAATTCCCTTCTCATTGGCTTACCTCTACATAGTCTATCACCTCTTCAATCCATCATGAATGCTGCTGCCAGACTCTTCCACCTTACCAATGGCTCTGTGTCTGCCACTCCTCTCTGTCAATCCCTCCTCTGGCTTCCGCTCGGCCAAAGAATTAAATTCAAAATTCGAACAACTACGTACAAAGCCATCCACAATTTCGCTCACAGCTACATCACTAGCTTAGTCTCTAAATACCAACCTACTCATTCTCAAGACCTCCTGCTCTCTTGCTCCCTCATCACCTCCTCCCACGCTCGCCTCCAGGACTTTTCCAAAGCCTCTCCAATCCTATGGATTGCCCTACCCCAATCTGTCCGCTTATCTCCTACTCTATTAGCTTTTAGACGATCCCTGAAAACCCTTCTCTTCAGAGAAGCCTACCCTACCCACACTTAACAACTGTATTTTCATTTTTTCCATCAGCTCATCCCCCACAGTTATTACCTTTTTTGTTTCCACTTGACCCTCCCTTCTAGATTGTAAGCTCTAATGAGCAGGGCCCTCTGATCCCTCCTGTACTGATTTGTATTGTATGTGTACTGTCTGCCCTCATGTTGTAAAGCACTGGGCAAACTGTTGGTGCTATATAAATCCTGTATAATAATAATACATGGCAGCCTGCAATATGCAGGAAATGGAGGAGGGCCAACGCCTCTTATGTGAGGAAGTTATGTTACAAGCCCTAAATAAGGGGTAGAGGGGTGAACTCACAAGCCAAAGCCACGTTTGTGAGTTCAACCATGGTCCTCCTCCTCCTCCTCCACCGCCTGCCACAACTACGACATCAGAGCCACAGCCTGGAAGCAAGCATGCAAGTAAGACAATAGAGTGATGGCCTGGGTTTGGTTTGGTCTGACAAAAGACGCAGGCTGTTGTAAGACTGCAGCCTGGGGACATATATATCATCTACTGCTGTTCCTGATCTCTTGTAGTCCTGGACCGGATTGTGCTCACTATTATATGGACTCCTCAGGCCACCAATTTTGACTGTAAAATAATTGATATGTGCCCTGGGGTACAAAGGCTTTGCAAACTTCACCAGTTTCTCCAGCGTTGCCTTCCTCTTTATTTTGTTCTAACCCATAATAAATGGCTATTTGTTTTTCACAAATACTTGCCTATGTGTTTAACTTCAAAAAGGTCAGTTTGTTTGCGAGTAGGCAGGTACATTTCAAAAATACAATGTCAAATTAACAAAGGGACACCAGCACCAACCACCTTGAGGTTAAAAAATACAAGATAATAATGGTGTTGTGGTAACTTGACACAAAACGAAAGAAAAAATTATGGAGATCACTATAAAAAAAAATAGGAGATCTGGATAAAAAAAAAAAAACACTATAACCAAAAATTCTAAACATTATTATGGAGATCTGACGAAAAAAACCCCAAAAAAACAATTATTCATGAGATCACGAGAAATAATAAAGAAATCAGGTTGTCAGAACTCTGTGTGAAATATGAGCAGTAAAACAACTTCATTATTCTAGCATTCTAAAGAAGAAGAGAATGCTACATTAACTGCTTGCCAACCGTATGCCGCAGTTATACTACGGCAGAATGGCACAGGCAGGCGAATCGCCGTCATGGTACGTCGGTACCATAGACGGCCACTAGGGAGTACGCACGCCCCCTGCTCACCTACGGAGCCGATGCAAGTGCCCAGAGGTCTCGATCACTGCCGGGCTCCCACGATCGCTCAGGGCACACGGAGAACCGCGAGCTGTGTGTGTGTAAACACACAGTTTCCGGTTCTCTGAGGGGAGAACTGACAGATCCTCTGTTCATACGGGGTATGAACAGGCGATCTGTTAGTTTCCCTGCACAGTCCACATCCCGCTTCAGTTAGAACACTTCCTAGGACTAACATTAACCCCTTCACTGCCCCCTATTGTTAACCCCTGCACTGCCAGTAACATTTTTACAGTAATCAATGCATTTTTAATCGCACTGATCGCTGTGTTAATGCCAATGGTCCCAAAAATGTGTCAAAAGTGTCCAATGTGTCCGCCATAATGTCGCAGTCACAATAAAAATTACTGATCGCCACTATTATTAGTAAAAAAAAAATATATTAATAAAAATGCCATAAAAATATCTCCTACTTTGTAGACGCTATAACTTTTGCTCAAACAAATCAATATACGCTTATTGCAATTTTTTCCCTTTACGTCATTCAGGACAGCCACTATTGAGAGATAGTCTCCTCCTCTTCCTCTAGGAAACGCTGCGCCAGCCCATAAAACTCTCACTTCTCCTGCCGGACCTCAGTTAATAGTGTTTCCTCCGGTGGGGAGATACTGTGCAAGGAACCAGGATTATACAGTCAGGGAGATTGTGGCCTCTCTCAAACATCCCCAGGGAAGCAGGGGCTTCCAGCGTAAGGATGGTGGTACATACCCGCAAACAGCAGCCACCCCTCTCTTGTCGAGCGTGGCATCAGGTTGTGGGAGACCCCTATCGCGTCCACAGGGCCGCAGCAAGGAGACAATCCGCTCTCCCTGTATGCTGTACAGGCCGCATTTTTTGTTTGGAACCGGCGGGCAGGACGATGGGCGACGTCATTTCCGGCGGAGGGCGGACGTCCCCCTTTTGACCCGCAGCTTCTGGTTCCGGGTTGCGGTGCTGATAGGGGGCCGGGCTCAGGCTGGAGTGAGTCGTTTACACGTGCAGACAGCGTGAGACTCAACACAGGCAACCACCTGCAGTCATGTCTGAGGCAGATGCTGCAACTCATGCGGACGCTATCTCCAGCCTTCTGAAGAGTTCCCTGGGGAGGGGTCCTCTCTACCTAGGATTGTCCCCCCTCATGTATGGTTCCTTACTTAGAGGGGGGAAAGACCCCCTGGGTGGTCAGGGGGTGGGGGTGACTCAGATCCCTACAGGTGGGTCGGGTGCACTCCCAGGGTTGTTTCCGTTAAATCGCTGAAAGTAATATGCTTTCTGTATGTAATTTCAGAAATCTACAGAAAAGACAAAGTCCACTCATGTCTCAAAAAAGAAGTGTGCCTCTTGTAGAGACAGTTTAGGGGAAGCTTGGATCAAGGTTTTGTGTAAAGAATGCATAGACTCCCTGGTGAAGGAAAGGGAATCTGAACAGCATTCCGGATTGGCAGCCTCTCTGAAAGAGCTGTCATCCACTTTTTCATCTTTTAAAACGCTTTTTGAAAAATTTCAGCTTCCCTCTAATCCCATTCAGCAGGATACAACCCCGCCTCATGCTCAGGGCTCTGCACCTGCCAGATCTACTAATATAGTTATGGCAGAGGAGGTTTCAGGCCCTTCCGGGGTGGAGCATAGGCAACCAGACAGTGGCACTTCTGAATCCCATGAGGAATCAGAGGGGGAGGACCAGGACGGGGAGTCCAGGAAAATCTCCAGGTATAAATTGTCCTTAGAGGTGGAAGATCTCCTAGGGGCAATATATACAACCCTCGGTATACACGAGGATAAAAAACCCCTTTCACTCCATGACCTTATGTACAAGGGCTTAGGAGATCAAAAGAAAAAAGTTTTCCCAGTACATGAGGTTCTGGTGGAAACGATTAAAAAGAGTTGCAGGATCCTGAAAGAAAGCCCTTTTTCTCTAGCTCCCTTAAGAGAAGATTCCTGTTTTCAGAGGATCCAGCATCCATTTGGAATAAAAATCCCAAATTGGATGCGGCCTTCTCTCAGGTCTCTAGGCACACAGACCTGGCATTCGAGGATATGGGGGCCTTATCGGATGTCATGGACAAAAGGATAGACTCACTGCTGAAAAAGACGTGGGACTCAACAGTCGGTAACTTAAAACCAGAAATGGCTGATACTGTTGTAGCCCGTAATTTAGAACACTGGCTTTTTCAGATTCAAGAGCATATTGAGGCTGGCACGGCTAAAGAGACTATCCTAGCTTCTTTCCCCACGATTCTGCGAGGAATCGCATACATAGCAGAATCAGTACGTATGTCAGCCAGATCAGCGGCTCTGGCTAACTCGGCCAGAAGAGCCCTCTGGCTGAAGACTTGTCTGGGCGACACCGCCTCTAAGGTGAAGTTATGTGGGATACCCCTGACAGGTGATCTACTCTTTGGTCCTGGGTTAGATACAGTCTGGGACCGTACAGAAGACAAAAAGAAGTCCTTCCCACTCAAACGAAAAATCCCAGCTCTGACTAAGAGGGGGTTTCATCCGCAAAGGTGCAGGCAAGCCCCTAAACAAGGGGGGCAAAAGAAAACTTTGGGCCAAAGAGGCAAGGGCAGAGGAGGGGTGATTTTTTGCCCTCCTGAAAAAGCCCATAAAGCTCGATGACTCTTTAAGTACGGTGGGAGGAAGACTGGGGGCCTTCCTTCCACAGTGGGAGACCATCTCCTCCAATCAGTTCATCCTATGGATCATAAGAAAGGGGTAGCTCCTGGAATTCACAATGCCCCCCCCCCCACAAAGGTTCCTTGTCATGCAGCTTTCCAGCTGCACAACAAAAGCCAAGGCCTTGTTAGACGCCCTGAAGGAGTTAGAATTGCAGAACCTAGTTCGCAGAGTACCAAAAGGGGAGGAAGGAGAGGGGGATTATTCCCATGTATTTATGGTAAAAAAACCCTCAGGGAAATTCAGATTGATTCTGAATTTAAAGGCCTTAAACAGGTCAATTTGCTACAAAAGATTCTGCATGGAGTCAATTTTTACGGTCAGGGCTCTGCTACAGCAGAAGGGTTTCATGGTGTCTCTGGACCTCAGGAGACGCGTATTTACACGTCCCTATTGCAGAAACCTCTCAGAAGTTTCTCCGTTTAGCAATAGACCTGGACGGTGCAATACTGCACCTACAATTTCAGGCCCTGCCTTTCGGGCTATCCTCCTCGCCCCGAATATTTACCAAAATCCTGGCAGAGGCCATGGCCTTCCTGCGACTGCAGGGAGTGTCAGTTATAGCCTATCTGGACGAACTGCTCCTATTTGCAGTATCCCCAGAACAATTACTCAGGGATCTCGACCTGACAAAAAGGGTACTAACAGGATTGGGATGGCTCCTGAACTTAGACAAGTCCAGCCTCATTCCTTCACAGCACATTATGTACCTAGGATACCTGCTGGACTCTACACTTTTGAAAGTTTTTCTTCCAAGAGAAAAAAATTCTAAAACTGGACAGAGCAGTTTTATCTCTCCAGTGCAACCATCGTGTTTCCAACAGGTCCATAATGTCAACGCAAGGTCTTCTAACCTCTACTCTCCCAGCAGTGCAGTGGGCAGGATTACACTTTGGTCCCCTGCAGTCATATGTACTAAGGATATGGGACCACAGTCATAAGGATCTAGACACCTCAGTACAGGTTCCCCATCGGTTGAAGAGATCTCTTTGGTGGTCGAGGAAGAAAGCAAACTTGTCACAAGGACGTCTGTGGCTTATCCCAGTTTCACAGATAGTAACCACGGACGCAAGCGGCAAAGGCTGGGGGGCACATCTGGGATCCCTTCTAGCGCAGGGCATGTGGAAGGGAGACGAACTAAAAAGATCGTCCAATTGGAAGGAGCTGAGGGCAGTTGGCCTAGCCCTCAGATTTTTCAAAAAAGAGCTTCAGGGCCACCATATACAGGTACGGTCAGACAACTCTTCTACCGTGGCCTATATAAACAAACAGGGAGGCACCAGAAGCGGAAGTCTGCTGGCCTTAGCAACAGACATTCTAAATTGGGCCGAAACCAACACACTCTCACTCTCAGCGTTTTTTTTTCTGAGAGGGGAAAGGAACGTTATAGCGGACTTTCTCAGCCGGAGGAGGCTGAGAGAGGGAGATTGGGCCCTCCAACCAGGAGGTTTTCAATCTCATATCTGAAAAGTGGGGACCCCCGGAAGTGGATCTTTTCACTTCAAGAGACAATGCGAAAACCCCCTGCGTTTTCTCCCTAAACGCAGGAGAAGGAGCACTGGGGGTGGACGCATTAACACAGAATTGGCATTTCAAGACATGCTATGCCTTCCCTCCTCTGGTGTTATTACCGGCGGTTCTGAGGAAGTTCCAACTAGAGAGCACCTCCCTCATTCTAGTAGCTCCACATTGGCCGAAAAGGGCATGGTTTTCAATTCTCAGTCAGCTAGCAGCGGAACCGTCCCTATTCCTTCCACCTCAGGAGGATCTTCTCTCACAAGGTCCAATCCTCTGTCCACAGGTACACCAGTGGAAATTAGCGGCCTGGCTACTGAGGAGAGTATATTAAAATCTAAGTGATTTTCTCAGAGATTAATCTCCACCCTCCTCAACAGTAGAAAAAAGGAGACGCGTCGGATTTATAAAAAGGTCTGGCTCCTTTTCAACAAATGGTGCGTTGAAAAATCCTTTTGGGTGCAGAGCCCCATAGCCATTTTGGAGTTTCTGCAGTGTGGAGCAGACAAAGGGTTATCCGTAGGTACCCTTAAAAGCCAGGTGTCAGCACTCAGTGCTTATTTGGAGAAATCTTTGGCCATCAATCCATGGGTGGTCAGATTCTTTAGGGCACTGTCCAAACAGAGACCTATCCGAGGTCCTCCCTTTCCCAGGTGGGATCTATCTTTAGTGTTACAAAGCCTAACGGGAATCCCCTTTGAGCCTTTGGACAAATGTTTTTTAAAAGAATTATCCTTAAAAACAGTATTTTTAGTAGCAGTGACAACTGCCAGGAGAGTCAGTGAAATTGAGGCATTATCAATTAGACCTCCTTTTTGTGTTATTTTTCCAGACAGGATAGTCCTTAAGACTGATCCAGCTTTTTCGCCTAAGGTGGCATCAGGTTTTCACAGAAGCCAGGTGTCAGGGAATCTAATTGACCAGACTGTGTGGACTGCACAGAGGAAACCCAAAAACACATATAAGTGAAATAATGGTGTTTAATAAATAAGTGACAAGTAAAGAAATATAAACAGTGCAAAACCAACACAACAAACCCACTACAAACAACAATATATACAAGGAAATGGAGATACCGTAATCGTAAACAAAGCCAGGCCAACGTCATACACAGGGAGATCAAACCAGCAGGACAGGAAGAGGGTGGATGGATGGGATACAGGGCAGGGATCCAAGGTAACCAGGAACAGAGGGGATAGGCTCAGGATAGGGATGGGATCAGATCAGGTCAGGTCAGGACAAGGCAGATGCAGGCTCAAGGTCAAAGTAACGGACAGCAAGGTTAGAGTGCAGGGAGAGAGATACCAAGGCAAGCCTATGAGGGCTTGCCGGGTATTTATAAGGCTGGTAATTGACCTCATGTCACAGCTGAGCGCAGTGTGTGTTGTCTGCTCCATACTGCCAGGATCCATCCGCTGGTGGACATCAGTACTGCGGCCAAAAGATGAAATGACACCAGCAGGGAAATATTCTCCTGACAGTTCAACACTGCCAGGAGACACCTGCTGGTGGACCCCAGTACTGCATGCCAAATGATATATCTTACCAGCGGATGGACCCTTTCCTGACAGTACCCCTCCCTAAAGGAGCGGCCTCCGGACGCTCCAACTGGTCTTAATTGTCCATGGTCTATGACATCAGGCAGAATGGTGGAAGAAGGCATTTCAGGCTGGTCATCAGGCACATCCGGGCAGACGGCTGGCATGTCAGAGTCTTTGAGCTGGGCAGCGAGCAGGAACAACTTGAGCTGGACAGCGCACAGGAACAACTTGAGCTGGGCAGCGCACAGGAACAACTTGAGCTGGGCAGCGCACAGGAACAACTTGAGCTGGGCAGCGCACAGGAACAACCCGAGCTGGGCAGCGCACAGGAACAACCCGAGCTGGGCAGCGCACAGGAACAACCCGAGCTGGGCAGCGCACAGGAACAAACCGAGCTGGGCAGCGCACAGGAACAAACCGAGCTGGGCAGCGCACAGGAACAAACCGAGCTGGGCAGCGCACAGGAACAAACCGAGCTGGGCAGCGCACAGGAACAAACCGAGCTGGGCAGCAGGCTCCGGGTCATCGAGCTGGGCAGCAGGCTCCGGGTCATCGAGCTGGGCAGCAGGCCCCGGGTCATCGAGCTGGGCAGCAGGCCCCGGGTCATCGAGCTGGGCAGCAGGCCCCGGGTCATCGAGCTGGGCAGCAGGCTCCGGGTCATCGAGCTGGGCAGCAGGCTCCGGGTCATCGAGCTGGGCAGCAGGCTCCGGGTCATCGAGCTGGGCAGCAGGCTCCGGGTCATCGAGCTGGGCAGCAGGCTCCGGGTCATCGAGCTGGGCAGCAGGCTCCGGGTCATCGAGCTGGGCAGCAGGCCCCGGGTCATCGAGCTGGGCAGCAGGCTCCGGGTCATCGAGCTGGGCAGCAGGCTCCGGGTCATCGAGCTGGGCAGCAGGCCCCGGGTCATCGAGCTGGGCAGCAGGCTCCGGGTCATCGAGCTGGGCAGCAGGCTCCGGGTCATCGAGCTGGGCAGCAGGCTCCGGGTCATCGAGATGGACAGCAGGCTCTGGAACATTGGGCCGAACAGCGAGCACCGTAAGGGCAGGCCGGATTACAGGCACCGGCTCAGCAAGCTGGGTAACGGACCCCGGCCCAGTGGGCTGGGTAACAGGCCCCGACCCAGCGAGCTGGACACCGGGCACTGGTTCGGCAAGCCGGATAACGGATACTGGCTTGACAGGCCAAGTGAAGGACTTCGGTTTAGCAGACTGGGTAACGGGCACCAGTTCAGCGGACCGGGTAACGGGCACCGATTCAACAGACTGGGTAATGGGCACCGATTCAGCAAGCTGGGACACGGGCACCAAAACTCCAGGCTGAAACACGGGCACCGAAACTTCCAGCGGAGACACGGGCACCGAAACCTCAGGCTGGGATACCAACATCACGACATCAGGCTGGAAGACAGGTACCAGGATATCAGGCTGGAGGATGGTCACATCAAACCGGAAAGCAGGCTCATCAGGCTGAACAGTGGGCACATCAGGCAGAACAGCAGGTACTGGCACAACAGGCTGAACAGGTACATCGGACTGGTCAGTAGTCGCTGAAGCGTCAGACTGGAACATGGACACTGGAATTTTGGGCTGAGCAGCAGGCACTGGGACCTCAAACTGGGCAGCGGACACAGGCATTGGCACAACTGGCTGAGTAGTAGACACTGGCACATCAGGCTGGAAAGCGGACTGGAAAGCCGGCACCGAGACATCAGACCAGGCAGCGGGTGCTGGAACTTTAGACTGGGCAGCAGACACAGGCGCTGGCACATCGGGCAGAACAGCAGGTACATCGGACTGGTCAATAGTCGCTGTGGCGTCAGACTGGAACATGGACACTGGGATTTCGGGCTGGAAGGCAAGCTTCAAGACATCCGGCTGGAAGGCAGGCATATCAGACTGGAAAGTGGGCACATCAAACTGGAAGGTGGGCACATCAAGTTGGAAGGCAGGGACATCAAGTTGGAAGGCAGGGACATCAAGCTGGAAGGCAGGGACATCAAGCTGGAAGGCAGGGACATCAAGCTGGAAGGCAGGGACATCAAGCTGGAAGGCAGGGACATCAAGCTGGAAGGCAGGGACATCAAGCTGGAAGGCAGAAACCAAGACATCAGGCTGAAAAGCAAGCTTTGGGACATCAGGCTGGGAGGCAGGCATGAAGACATCAGACTGGGGAGCGGGCACAGACTGAAAAGCGGGCACCGGGACTTCAGGCTGGAAGGCAAGCTTCAAGACATCCGGCTGGAAGGCAGGCATATCGGACTGGATTGCAGGTGCATTAGACTGGAGAGCGGGTGCATCAGACTGGAAGGTGGGCACACCAGACTGGAAGGCAGGGACATCAAACTGGACAGCGGGCACAGGCATTGGCACAACAGGTTGCGTAGAAGACACTGGCGCATCAGGCTCGGTAGCAGGCACTGGTTTGACAGAATCAGGTGGGTTAGTTGGTGTGGAAGCAAGTTGGGTTTCTGGCAGGATCGTGTGGGTAGGAAAGAATTTTTGTTTCTTTTTTGGTTTAGCCCGTGCAGTCTTGTATGTAGGTGCAGGGCTGAAAGAAAAGAAAGTAGCTGGATCGAAGGAAGACCAAGGAACTGTAGCTAGAGAGGGGTTTTGTGGGACTGTTACAGGTGGAGGAGAAGAGACAGGTGGATTGAAGGTGGGATAGGTGCTACACTTGGAGACTGGGTAGTAGTATTTGGTAGGGGGTTTGATAAACTGGGCTGTAGCTGAGGTTGCCATAGGCGACGGGGAGATACATTTTTGGGGAGACAGAGGATTAATGGCAGGGCTGGAGTATTGTGGCTTAGCAAAAGACAGGAGATCTGACCATACCTGCAGCACAGGTTGAACAAACGCTGATTCACACACAGCCTGACTAATCAAGGATTGCACCGACTGGATGCAATTAGACAACACTTGCTGTGAACAGGAGGAATAATGTTCCATAAAATAGGCTGGATCATCCTCTAACAACCAAACCAGGGATTCAACTTGGCCATAATTGAAGGGGGGCGAAAAATCATCACTTCCCTCGGGAATGCATGACAGGGCTGGTTTTGCACATAACTGGATCAGAGGCTGAACATCTTCAAAAGACATATACCCCTGATCCACTAGGGAATGAGCTGATCGGATAGTTTCCATCAGCCTGTCACTAGTCCACCCTTTTAAAATCTGGCGACAATATTCACCATCCTCTTCTGCTAGCAGAGAATAATAAAGAATTTCATCGAAATCCATATTAGCAGACCCGATAAACCAGGATGGTTTCCTCAATGCAGCCATGTCTGGTCAGGGATGGCCTATACTGTGTGGACTGCACAGAGGAAACCCAAAACACATATAAGTGAAATAATGGTGTTTAATAAATAAGTGACAAGTAAAGAAATATAAACAGTGCAAAACCAACACAACAAACCCACTACAAACAACAATATATACAAGGAAATGGAGATACCGTAATCGTAAACAAAGCCAGGCCAAGGTCATACACAGGGAGATCAAACCAGCAGGACAGGAAGAGGGTGGATGGATGGGATACAGGGCAGGGATCCAAGGTAACCAGGAACAGAGGGGATAGGCTCAGGATAGGGATGGGATCAGATCAGGTCAGGTCAGGACAAGGCAGATGCAGGCTCAAGGTCAAAGTAACAGGCAGCAAGGTTAGAGTGCAGGGAGAGAGATACCAAGGCAAGCCTATGAGGGCTTGCCGGGTATTTATAAGGCTGGTAATTGACCTCATGTCACAGCTGAGCGCAGTGTGTGTTGTCTGCTCCATACTGCCAGGATCCATCCGCTGGTGGACATCAGTACTGCGGCCAAAAGATGAAATGACACCAGCAGGGAAATATTCTCCTGACAGTTCAACACTGCCAGGAGACACCTGCTGGTGAACCCCAGTACTGCATGCCAAATGATATATCTTACCAGCGGATGGACCCTTTCCTGACACCAGGAAATAGTCCTACCTTCATTTTGTCCCAATCCCTCAGGTGAAAGGGAACTGGAATTTCATTCTTTAGATGTTAGGAGGTGTATCCTCCAATACCTAGAGATGACTAAGGCAATAAGAAAGTCTGATTCTTTATTTGTTTTGTTTTCCGGGACCAGAAAGGGGCTCAGAGCGTCTCGACGCACGATTGCCAGATGGCTTAGATTAGCTATTGGGCAGGCATATTCATTAGCGGGGAAAGAGATCCCTATGGGTGTAAGGGCTCTACAAGAGCCGTGGCAACTTCCCAGGCAGAGAAGGCTGGAGCAACGCTGGAGCAAATATGGAAGGCAGCGACATGGTCCAGCTACTCCACTTTCGTTAAGCATTACAGAGTGGACCTGGTGTCAGCAGGTGAGCAGGCCTTTGGACGAAAGGTTCTGTAAGTGGTAGTCCCACCCTAATTGGTAAGTGCTCGATTATCCTCTCAATAGTGGCTGTTCTGAATGACGAAAAGGGAAAATTAAAGTTACGTACCGGTAACTTCTTTTCCTGTAGTCTTTCAGGACAGCCCTAGTTACCCACCCTAAACTTTGGGGGGTCTTATAAAAGACCAGAACGCAGTATGATAATGATATTGGATGGTATGTTATTAATGTGTTCTTGTGTCTCCCCAGCTGACCGGAGGTAAACTTGTAAAAACTGAGGTCCGGCAGGAGAGTTTTATGGGCTGGCGCAGTGTTTCCTCGAGGAAGAGGAGGAGACTATCTCTCAATAGTGGCTGTCCTGAAAGACTACAGGAAAAGACGTTACCGGTACGTAACTTTAATTTTTTTTACCAAAAATGTGTAGAAGAATATGTATCGGCCTAAACTGAGGAAAAAAATGTTTTTTTAAATAATTTTTTTGGGGATATTTATTACAGCAAAAAGTAAAAAATGCGTTTTTTTCAAAATTGTCGCAGAGGTGATCAAATACCACCAAAAGAAAGCTCTATTTGTGGGGAAAAGGGACATCAATTTTGTTTGGGAGCCACGTCGCATTACCGCTCAATTGTCAGTTAAATGGACGCAGTGCCAAATCGCAAAGGGTGCTCTGGTCTTTGGCCAGCCAAATGATCCGGTGCTGAAGCGGTTAAAAGATTTAAAAATTTGCTGCGTGACGAATGTGCTATCTCCATTAAGAACCCTAGTTTTACCAGACCGAGCGCTTCCGTCTCGTAATTGATTCTGAGCATGCCTGGAACTTTGTGCGCCGGAATTGTGTACACACAATCAGAATTTACCAGAACTGATTTTGTTGTCGGAAAATTTGAGATCCAGATCTCTAATTTTGTTTGTCGGAAATTCCGATGGAAAATGTCCGAAGGTGTCTACACACAGTCGGAATTTCCGTCAAAAAGCTCCCATCGAACATTTTCCATCGGAAAATCCAACCGTGTGTACGGAGCATAACAGTTTTTTTTGCAGGCTGAACAAAAAAAATGAAGAGCTCGGAAGGAACCGCTTTCCTAACGATCCGATGTTAGAGATCTCCCTGGCTGAGCTATTGTGTTCTGACAGGGGCCCCTGCCAGAACACACTGGTCAGCGCTCTATGCCATTGGCTAAGAATGCTGATGGGGTGGCGATCAGCGGTCTATGCCACCTGACATGCGGCCCGTGTGTGCGGCCCTTAAAGGAGTTTTAAAGTCAGAAGTTCTATGCATTAAGATAAAACACCTTCTGTGTGCAGCAGCCGCCCCAGCACCCCTAATGCTTACCTGAGCCCCAACTCTGTCCATCGATGCCCATGAGTGTCTCGGCCGCCCGAGACACTCCCTCTTGATTTGGCTGAGACTTAGCAGCGGTACCCACTGCTGTCAATCAAAGTTAGTCAGCCAATCAGGAGAGAGAGAGGGGGTGGGGCCGGGCCGCAGTTCCATGTCTGAATTGACACAGGAATCTGTGGCTCGGCCCGGGTGCCCCAATAGCATTCTGCTTGCTGTGGAGGCACTCAACAGGAGGGAGGGTCCAGTAGAGCCGAAGAGGGACCTGAGAAGAGGAGGATCCGGGCTGCTCTGTGCAAAGCCAACTGCACAGAGGAGATAAGAATGACATGTTTGTTATTTTTATAGAAGAAAAAACAAGACTTTACAATCAATTCTGAACATCACTTGTAGATGTTGCTAATAATCATTTGCAGAATATTGGGAACTTTCCCTGTAATTCCCATTTAATATTTTATTTAGAGAGGAAATTCAGGAGAAAGAAATGCACCTAAATTAGTTTATCAAGCAGGGATTTAAATGTGATTTTGTTTTCAATCTTAGTTTATTTTCAAAAGTAAGAACACAAAGAATATAACAGAAAAATACCATTCTTTACAGTTTGGCAACACATATAGTATACATAGAATAGTGAGGTGTACTTTACCCATGTATAAACAGGGGTGATCATTTTAACATACAGCTTTCGGTGAACTACTGGTATATCATATTGTATATTGAAATCTTTATTCTAAGAGAGGAATAATATGCGGGTGGGGGCCAACATATAGTGAACCTTGTAGTTTCGCGGGTTGGTGTTATCTGAGGGTTCCCTCTCAACGAATTAGACTGCTGTAGAAGTCTTTTATTCACCTATTATAGATAATCAAGTCATTTAGCTAGTCCAAAGATATGATCTTTAACTATATATGTGAGTGGTCGGTTCAGTACTTAACAAAGAGGAGACAGAAAAAGTCAGAAATAAGAACGTGAGTAGAAGTGTGGGATGGTACCTGAGGCACCAGGCACTCCGGCATGGCTAATCGGCGGGTAAGGGTGGGGTATCTCTGACCCAAAGGGAAAACTCATCAGAATAGCGAAACATGGACCATGAGGTCCAGGTGGCGGTAAACTGCTCCTCCTTTCCCACTTCCTCCGCCAACAGGCGCTCCAGATCTCTTATCTGGTCCACTTCAACCACCCATTCTCCCAAGGAAGGCACATCTGTCGTTTTCCAATGTCGGGGGATCACTGTCCTAACTGCTGCCAGAAAGTGGCGCAGTACATCTTTTTTAATCGACTTGAGGGGGCCTGGGAGTATAGATAATAGGGCTATCTCTGGTGTGGGTTTGATTGATGTCGCCATCAGCCTGCTGTAAAGATCAAAGACCTTTTGCCATAGTTTCCAGATTGGAGGGCAAGCCCACCAGATGTGAAGCATTGTCCCGCTAGAGGACAGGCATCTCCAACACACGTTTGTCAAAGAGGGGTTAAACTTTTTAATATCTACTGGGCATCTGTACCACCTCGTTAATAATTTAAACCCTTTTTCTTGGTTCTTGGTTGCCAGGGAAATCCTATGCGTTAGGATAAAGCTTTTTTGCCAATCAGTGGGGGAGATGGAGTGTTGCAGCTCCGCTTCCCATTTCTGTGTATATGTTGGAAGGTCAGGGGCATATTCGTTCAGTAGTAGGGAATACAACAGTGATACTACATGTATTGGTGGGTCTGGTTGTAAAAGCAGTTCGTCAAAGTCTGATGGGTCGGCCAGTATCTCTGAGATGGATGAGAAAGTGCGTATGTATGACGTTATTTGACCCCTTTGTAACCACATTGTTGAGGTCCCTAATTCCGTCCGAGAGGGTATGTCCGTTCTCAAGGATGGGTCAGCGCATAAGACCTGTGCTAAACGTCTATGGCTATCCCTACTCCAGGGTCCAAATCTTAACTTGTTCGCTGCTGGGGGGAAAGCCGGAGTCCCGAAGAGAGGGGTCATTGGGCCCTGGATTTTAGACAATTTACTCGCTGAGATCATGCGGTCCCAAATCTGGAGAGTTTGGCGAGTAAGAGCAGTGGAGAATAAGCCGTCCCCACGCCCAGCCATAGGGGTCCACGGCAGGGCGCAAAGATCAGCCTCATTAAGATATTTCTCTAGTTGAACCCAAAGTTTGGAGGAAGAGTGGTGGAACCAATCCACTATACGCACGAGTACCGCTGCCTTATGGTATATAGAGGCATCTGGGACCCCCGCACCCCCCCTGACTTTCGGGAGAATCATTGTGTCATGTTTTATCCTGGGGCGACGTCCCTGCCATATAAATTTAGAGAAGATCTGACGGAGCCTTTTGAAGAACGAGGTGGGGATATAGATAGGAATGGTCTGGAAAAGGTATAAGAATCGAGGGAGAACATCCATCTTCAAGACATTCACCCTACCCAGCCAGGAGAGCTGTTTAGAGGCATATGTGGTCAGAACCGCTTGAGTTCTGGTAAGTAAAGGGGTGAAGTTGCTGGAGAATAGTTGGGATGAGACTGTTGGAATATGGATTCCTAGATAGCGGATAGATGTGGAGCTTGTCTTAAAAGGGAAGGAAGTCGTAAGCTGTTGTAGAGCCGCTGTTGGGAGTGAAATGTTGAGGATTTCTGACTTATTTAGATTAACTTTAAAATTACTAACCTCTCCATACCTCTGAAACTCCTGCATAATGGAGGGTAGAGAAATTTGTGGTTGGGTTACAAATATGAGTAGATCATCAGCAAATAGGGCAATTTTAGCGTGTAGTGGGCCTACTCTAACGCCATGTATGGCCGGATTGTTTCTAAGGGCAATGGCTAGGTGTTCCATGACAATTACATAAAGAATGGGGGACAAGGGGCACCCCTGCCGCGTTCCGTTGTGTATAGTAAACTTAGGGGATAGGGAGCCGTTTAGTCTAATCCTAGCGGAAGGAGATGTGTAGAGGGACATTATTCTGGAGATCATGTTTTGGCCTAGACCTAGTTGTTGTAATGATAAGCGGAGAAATTGCCAGTCGACACGGTCGAAGGCTTTTTCCGCATCGACTGTGAGAAGGCACAATGGGATATTGTGGGCCCGAGCATAATCCGCAATGAGGAGTGTTTTTAGGGTGTTGTCATGCGCCTCCCTTCCACTCACAAAGCCAACCTGATCTAGGTGTATTAAACGGGGTAACAATGGTTGCAACCTATTAGCTAAAATTTTTGCGTACACCTTTAGATCTACTCCTATTAGCGAAATAGGTCGGTAATTAGCGCAAACATTCAGGTCTTTGTCTGGTTTGGGGATGAGGGTAATATGTGCCTCTAAGGTTTGTGGTGGGAACACTGATCGTTCAGAGATGGAGTTAAATACTTTTGTCAAGAAGGGAGTAAGAAGGGTAGCAAATTGTTTATAGAATTTCGGAGTAAAGCCATCAGGACCCGGGCTTTTACCAGATGGGGTAGAAGTAATGGCGCGGGCAACCTCGTCTTCCGAAATCGGGGCCTCAAGGTCCTCTATCGTCTCGCCATCTAGAGTGGGTAATGCAGTTTGCTCGATGTATAAGGCTAGTGTTTCTGCTGTAGTGAGGGGAGGATCAGTGGAGCTCGCTGCAGGTATATTATATAGGGATTGATAAAAGTCCCGGAACACCTGTCCCATCTCGGAAGGTGATGAGACAGTTTTCCCAGAGCTGTCCCGTATATGAGGTATAAAGGAGTTAGGTTGTTTGGTGTGGAGGGTGCGAGCCAGGGATCTACCACATTTATCTCTAAATTTATATTGATGAAAAGCTAGTTTGTTCGCAAACGTGCGGGCTGATGCCTCATGTAACTCTCTAAGCTGGGTGCGAGCAGAAGAAACCTCCGTAAGCAGTTCAACCGTCGGGGAGCGTTTATGAGTAGTTTCTAGTGTCCTTAGCTTATGTACTGCCGTAACTATCGCAGTTGAACGTTCTTTTTTCATGCGAGCACCCATCTGAATAAACCTACCCCGTAATACCGCCTTCAATGCTTCCCATTTCATGGGTGGTGAGGTGTCATCAGATGTGTGATCTGTGAAAAAGTTTGATATCGTCTCTGCTATCTGTGTTTCAAACCCTGGTTCAGTCAAGAGAGAGTCATTTAACCTCCATGTCCATTCTTTTATTGGAGTAGAGGGGATTGTAAGCGTCAGGAATATGGGTGAGTGGTCGGACCAAACCATAGGGTCTATTTCACAATTGGGGGACCAATCTAAGCAGCCGTGCTCGACTAAAAAATAATCTATACGACTGTATGATTGGTGGATGTTGGAGAAGTGTGTGTAGTTTCGTGAGTCTGGGTACAGTATTCGCCATACGTCTATGAGATGCATATTGTAGATGGTACGTTTTAGGGCCCGTATTTTTGGAAAGGATATAGACGAACAGGATGTCGATGAATCCAAAAGTGGATCCAGGGGAGTATTGAAGTCCCCTCCGAGTATGAGCTTGCCCTCCGTGAAACCCGCCAAAATCTTTAGGTATTGCAAGGCTGATGGGACTTGGTGTGTGTTAGGCAAGTATACGTTGGCTATTGTAAATTTAGTCCCCCATAATAAAATTTTTACAAAGACATACCTGCCTTGGGGGTCCATCACCTGATCAAGCAGCTCAATAGGGAGTGTTTTATGAAACGCAATAGATACTCCTTTAGATTTTTGTGTCGGGTTGGTACTGTGTATCCATCTATTGAAATATCTATTGGAGCAGGAAGGAGTGGAGTCAGAATGGAAGTGGGTCTCCTGCAGCAAGAGTATGCTGACCTGTCTTTTGTGCATCTGATATAGAATTTGCCCACGTTTCGACGCTATGTTAAGTCCGTTTACATTATACGAACAAAGTTTCAGATGTGGGCGCAAAGTCACCGTGTGAGCCATGCTGGAGTGCCAAAAGCTGTAAAAGGGAGAAAGTATTAAGATATGGAGGAAAGGTATAGGGAGCAGGAAAGAAAAAGAAAGAAGAGATGAAGAAAAAGATAAACAGACAAAGGGGGGGAAGAGAGGGAGGGGAGGAAGAAAAATGAAAGGAGCGTGAGGATAATGGAAGAAATACGATATAAATGAAAAGACACCTAAAAAGATGTGTCTGGAAAACTAATGTGTCCGCGAACGCAGAACACTGCGTGAAAATTCACGTTTTAGGCACAAACCGTGCCTGTCCTATTGTGGGGGAAAAGTCGAGATGAATGGGTCTGAGCCGTGTTCCCGACAGCATATCAGGCATGCAAGTAGTATGTGTGGCACACTTGATATTTAAAACGAGTGTGGGGCATAAGGCAGCTTAACCACAACAAATGATAACAATCAACCAAGTGTGTGCATTGGATTTAAATAAGTAACCCTGAGGTATATATAAAACTATTGCATTGTCTCATGTATATAAAGAAAGTTATTGCGCCAAGACAATTGGGTGGGTATATGGAGGGCAGGGAGAGTGGGGGATCCCCCCATGGGGGCAATCCTCTGCTCCATGTGTAACGTCCTTTAAACCCTATATTCTCTGTAGCAGAGACCGAGAAAAACCGGGTACCAAACCCCCCTCCGAGGAAGGTATCCCCCCACTCCCGCTACACCTCCCCCACTGCATATATCATCATGGGAAGGTGAGAGGAATCAATCTGAGACAATGCAAAACATCTTTAGAAAAACGTCAGATAAAAAGGAAAAAAGAAAAACACAAAAACATAGCATTGGTAGACATTCGCATTACCTGACGCTCTTCATAATGAGAGGCATAAGATTGACTCCAATCTATGTTCTCACCCGAACCCCAGCCAAATTGTAAATTGGCAAAGAGCAGGGAAAGAACCAGTGGAGACAAAACAAGCCATCAGTCTCTAATTAACTGTTGAGTTAATCTTCTGGGGAAGTAGGTCTTCTTATCCCTGGGCCAGAGGAAACTGATCTGGACCTAGGACGTCTGCGGCGCTGTGGAAGTGGACCAAGTCCCACCTGGCCTGATCTATCCTCTGGAGGGTCTAACCAGTTCAAAACTTCCACTGGATCTTGTTCGATAAAGAGGAAAAAGTCGGGCAGTTGGTCTGGATCAGAGAGCGTAAACCTGTTGCCGCCCCGTGTCACCTTGATGCTGAAGGGGTGACCCCATGTATAGGTAGCTCCAGCTTGCCGTATAAGGTCAAGTAGAGGGCGCACCATTCTACGCATATACAGCGTATTGCGAGATAAGTCAGGGTATAGGTGAATAGGGGCACCAAAGAAGTCAACAGGACCCAAGTTCCATGCCTTTCGCATGATCTCTTCTTTTAAAGTGTAATAGTGGACCCGACATAGAACATCGCGGGGGCGACCATCTCGGGCTCCCCCTGGTCCTCCTACTCTGTGAACACGATCCAGTTCAATTGGTGATGTTGCCTCTCTTCCCAGTGCTTTATTGAGGATAGTTATGACAGTGGGTTTCAATTCTGCTCCAGATGTTGCCTCCGGTATGCCTTGCAGTCTAATGTTATTTCTGCGACTGCGATTTTCGCTGTCTTCTATGCGGAGTTGCTGGTGACGTATGCGCCTAAGATGTGTCGCGGATGAGGATTCAAGGGCTGTTATACGTGCCTCGTGGTCATCCTGAGCCGTGGTTAAGACCGATACTGCTTCCTCGTTAGCTGTGACTTGTTGCCTCAGGGCGTTCAGCTCCACGTGGAGGGAATCTTCCATTTTGCTTGCCCAGGATTCGAAATCCATTCTGAAGGCAGAGAGGAGGGCAGCAGCTTCCGATCTAATGGGTTCTCCTGATAGGGGATGCGTAGCAGACTGGGATTCCCCGGTGCCTGTGTCGGACGATGAGACTGACCTTGTGGAGGAGGCTGAGGGCTCTCCCGTAGAATTCTGAAGTCTCTCATTATTGTCCTCTGCCGTGTGAGCTGCTGCTGAGGCGGGAGGCTTGGTCTTCCCCGGGTTGCGGCCGGGTGCCATCTTGTCTTTGGGAGTTCGGGGATCAATCGGCGTAGTTCTAAGTAGATACCTCTGTATGGTGCCTTGTTGGGGGTCGGTAAGCTCCGTAGAGTGTGAGCTAGCTGTCGCCATGTATTATGTGGGTGTGCTATGCTATGTAAATAGCCTGTAGCTGTCGGGATAGCACGGGACTCAGGGGTGCGGGTCTTCAGCCATCCATAGTTAGTCTCTCTCCATCAAAACCTATCTTCCACGGAGATGAGGGGGACTGGGGAGGGTGACCAGGCCTGCGGGAGCAGCGGTGTCACCCTATTAACATGGGCGCAAGGCTGGGACACCGTATGGGTTCAAGGGGGAGAGCACCGTCCAGCCAGGGCACAGTTTCTGATAGTGCGGGCCCGTCTTGTAAGCTAGGCCGCAAGATGGTAAGATGGCGGCTGTCACTGGAAGTCTCTAGTGTTACCGGGGTCAGCGATGGGTCTGAGCTGGCAATAAACTTGTCAGATATGCCCAGGGGGGGCCACTTTAAGTGAGGGTGAATTATATGACCCCCTTACCTCCGGTCGTGGCGCCAAGATGCGGTGATGCTGGGGGCCTCACAGGCCTCGGGCCTGCTTTCTCTGCCTTGTCTGGTGTCCCCTCCGCTCCGGATACAGCCCTCCCGGCCCCAGGGCCCCCGATCGCCCTCCGCGGCACCCGAGACCGGGGATTCTGTGTGTCTCGTAGGCCGCAAGATGGCGGCCGGCGTCTGTGGAGTGAGGCCGGCCGCGGCCCGAAAACAAGCAATCCGTCAGCCAATCTACTTAAATATTCTCAGGGAAGGACTCCTCCAGTGCCCAGTGGCTACCAGGTAGGCTTTGGGGCAGCTTTTGATGTCTGTGGAGGCCGGATGGCTGTAGATTGTAGAAGGCCGGCCGCGGCCTGAAAACAAAGTAGTCCGCCGGCTAATCTGCTCCAATGTCCTCAGTAAAAGGCTCTCCTAGTGCCCAGTGGTTATTAGATAGGCTTTGGGGCAGCTTTTGATGTCTGTGGAGGCCGGATGGCTGTAGATTGTAGAAGGCCGGCCGCGGCCTGAAAACAAAGTAGTCCGCCGGCTAATCTGCTCCAATGTCCTCAGTAAAAGGCTCTCCTAGTGCCCAGTGGTTATTAGATAGGCTTTGGGGCAGTTTTTGATGTTTGTGGATGCCGGATGGCTGTAGATTGTAGAAGGCCGGCCGCGGCCTGAAAACAAAGTAGTCCGCCGGCTAATCTGCTCCAATGTCCTCAGTAAAAGGCTCTCCTAGTGCCCAGTGGTTATTAGATAGGCTTTGGGGCAGTTTTTGATGTTTGTGGATGCCGGATGGCAGTGGATTGCAGAGGGCTAGACAGAGCTCCTCTGCAGTGCGTCCATTCACCTCGCCATTCGGACACGCCCCCCTAAATGTGATTTTGAACAGGAAAACATAACCTCTCCGAAAGGGGGTTACCACTTGCTGACTGTGTTATTAATGCACAGATACTGGATGCATGCATTTTAATCTCTGACCACCACTGTACCATGTGCACATCCTCAGACCACCTCTGTATCATTCATGTCTGCATCCTCTGACCACCTCTGTACCATGTCCACATCGTCTGACTACCTGCTCTGTACCATGTCCACATCCTCTGACCACCTCTGTACCATGTCCACATCCTCTCACCACCTCCTCTGTATCCTGTTCACATCCTCTGACCATCTTTGTATCATGTCTGCATCCTCTGACCACCTCTGAACCATGTCTACATCCTCTGACCACCTCTGCACCATGTCTGCATCCTCTGACCACCTCTGTACCATGTCTGCATCCTCTGACCACCTCTGTACCATGTCTGCATCCTCTGACCAACCTCTGTACCATGTCTGCATCCTCTGACCACCTCTGTACCATGTCTGCATCCTCTGACCACCTCTGTACCATGTCTGCGTCCTCTGACCATCTCTTCAATAGTTGCCAACAGTCCCGATTTTCCCGAGACAATCCTGATCCCTCGTCCCGATTGGAGGCTGTCCCGAATCAGGATTTCCATGAGGAAAATCAGGAATGTTGTTTTTTTTTTTTAATTTTTGGAGCCGCTGGCTCCAGTAAAATGGCCGCCGGTGCCGCCGCCGCTCGATCTTCCCCCTAGTGGTCAGTAGAGAGAGGAAGGGGGCTCGATACGTGCAGCCAATGAATCTGCTTCTTTAACTGCACGGATCGGCCCTTCCCCTCTCCACTGAACACACGGCGCCGGTGTCTTGCCGAAAAGTTCCCCAGCTCGGCTGTTTCCACCGGCTCGTACTGCGCAAGCGATGCACCTGCGCAGTACAGGGGGTCCTTACTTACCGAGGGGAACTTTCTCGGCAGAACACTGGTCTCTCCTGGACAAGGGGAGGGTCTGCACTAATAGAGGGGGGGTCTGCACTAATAGAAGGGGGGTCTGCACTAATAGAGGGGGGGTCTGCACTAATAGAGGGGGGGTCTGCACTAATAGAGGGGGATCTGCACTGACGGAGGGGGGTCTGCACTGAGGGGGTCTATACTGACTCTGCTGGGGGCACCTGATACGAGGACAGACTCTGCTGGGGGCACCTGATGTGAGGACAGACTCTGCTGGGGCACCTGATGCGAGGACAGACTCTGCTGGGGGCACCTGATGCGAGGACAGACTCTGCTGGGGGCACCTGATGCGAGGACAGACTCTGCTGGGGGCACCTGATGTGAGGACAGACTCTGCAGGGGGCACCTGATGCGAGGACAGACTCTGCTGGGGGCACCTGATGTGAGGACAGACTCTGCAGGGGGCACCTGATGCGAGGACAGACTCTGCTGGGGGCACCTGTTGCAAGGAGGGACTCTGCCGGGGCCACCTGATGCGAGGACAGACTCTGCCGGGGGCACCTGATGCGAGGACAGACTCTGCCGGGGGCACCTGATGCAAGGAGGACTCTGCCGGGGGCACCTGATGCAAGGACAGTCTCTGCTGGTGGCAGGCGATGTGGCTAGTGACACGCTCAGGGATCCCACTGATTCGGCATTATGGTGAGTTGAATGATTTAATTTTATATTACGATGTAATAATAGAAATGTGATTCAATCATCCTGACACCATAACAACCATGGTGCCGGGATGATTGAAGCGCCAACACCAGGTGTTTGGAGTATCTTTATCTGCTGATTGTTAAACTTTCTAGAATACACATATTTTTATTGTGTAGGATCTGGGGCTGCTGTCCCGTCATTCCCCCTTTCTCCCTCTCATCCTTTTCCTTTCCCTCTCCCCTTTCCCCGTCTCCCACTTTCCCTGTCTCCCCCTTTCCCCCTCTCCATCCCTCATTCATCTCAGATTCTAACCACACCCTCTTGAGCCACACCAATTTAAGCCTATTTCATGTAAACCACGCCCATTTTTCGCAGCGGCGCACTTGTATTTTTTTTGCTAAACCACGCCTATAAATGAATGCCCCACCCCCTAATTATTGTACGACTCCGCCTACAGCCAAAAAAGTGTCCCACATGTTTTTTTTTGCAATGTTGGCAACTATGCTTTTGTCTTGTATCATATCTCCAGTCTCTGAGGGGGAGCCTAGAGAGGCATTGAAAGTTAGAACGCCACCGGGATGGGGATTACGGGAGGAGTCAGTGTGCACTGTGTAGAAGAGACCATAGGATAAAACCAGATCCACCAAGCTGGATCCGACTGACTGAGCCCTGCACGGTGCACCTGAGAGGAGGTCAGTGACATCACCGTCAGGCCAGTCTGAGGGGGGGGTCACTGGTGTAAGGGGGGAGTGAAAACAATAATGTAAGGGGGCACTGATATAAAGGTTCCCCCTTACATCAGTACCCCCCTTACATTAGTGTGTTCACTCTGCAGAAGGTGGACTCTGGTCACCAGAGGGCCCCCACATCAGAGTACCAGGTGTTTCCCTTTCCATCAGTCTGCAGGGGGAATTCTGCAGAACCTGATGTAAACAGGAACTCTGATGTAAAAGGCAATGTTGCAGACCCTAATGTAAGTGGGAACTCTGATATAAAGGAGGCCAAAAAACAATTCCATAGCTCATCTCACCAACCAGTCTGCTGACCAAATTAACCTGTCTAACCGTCTGTTAAAAGCAGGGGTTTAGTTAGCACACATTTTGTGAAAGCTGCAAGGCCTTGTCACGACACCCTTTGTTGCTTGCAGTCCTAACACTACAAATTTATAAGTGTCTCCATAGTGGAAGCACATGCATGGAATGGATAGATGTGGGGCACATGAGCCTGGAGGCAGCCCAAGTCCCCTTAAAGGAACAGGAGCACACTGGACACCCAGCAAGAGCACGATGGCAGCGAAGGTGCCCAGTGTGTCCCCGGACCATTTATACAAACAGTAACAAAAAACTGGCCACTGCCCCACCTATAACTGGCCAGTTTTTTATTTCTGATGTAAAGGAGAATGCAGTGGACTCTGATAAAAAGTGGTGTCTGGTGACCAGAGCGCCCCCCCCCCCCTTTACATCAGAGTTCCCCCTTAGATCATGATCTGCAGAATTCCCCTTTATGTCAGAATTCCCTTGCACTGTACGGGGGAATCCTGCAGACTCTGATGTAAGGAGGAACTCTGTGTTTTTGACATTTGTTTAACTTAAACACATTACTAATAGCACTAGCTTCATGTTTATAGTGTAAATATTGATCTTTGCATTGTTTAGCACTCATTTTAGGTACTTTTGCAGTGTGATTAAAAAAAATTGGCTCTGTCAGTAAATGTCATGATTTTTGGCAGTAAAAAATTTGCACTGTTTGTAAACTTTGGCATCTTGCCAGTAAATTGCACTTCACGGGGGGGGGGGGGGGGGGGGGGGGGGTTGACAACACTGAATCCTGGTAACCAACTACAAGAAACATCTTACCAACATGGTGCTTGCCAACATGGTTTTCTCCACCAAGTACTAAGTCGTATTTTGCATGGGGATTAAATATTTATTTTACTCACTGAACTGCAACTCAGATTTATAGCATTTGTTTTTTTGTGGTTTTTCTGGATTTTTGGTTGATATTCTGTCTTTATCATTTAAAATACACCTATGATAAAAAATTATAGACCCTTCATTTCTTTGTAAGTGGGCAAACTTGCAAAATTAGCAGGGAATCAAATAATTTCCCCCACTGTATAATTTTTGGGTGTTCTAAGTAATTTCCTAGCAAAAAATACAGATTTTTACTTGAAAACAACAAATGTAAAAAAAAAAGCCTGGTCTTAAAGTGGTTAAACCTTTGCAAACTCAGATGGCAATCATACCTCAGTCAGCACTATGCACATGACTGCTTTATAAATATATTTATGATTATATTACAATAAAATGTAACCACCTTATTTCAAAGGAATATAAATAGAACTCAAACATTAAAGCTTAGTTGAAAGCAGAAATCAAAGAGGGGAAATTCAGCATTGCAGGACGATGGATTCCACAACATATAAACTCTATCATGTACATGGAATGGATTCCAGAAGTTTTCTGGATTTATATTTCTCTAATAAGGAGGACATGGTCTTTGCAGAGGATTTTTTAAAATTTCCAATGGAGATGCTTCACTATCAGTTCAGCACAGGTATGTACAGCTTATATTGATGTCTTTAACAAAAAAGACTAATGTTGTTAATAAATCTAAAGCCTCGTACACACGATAGGATTGTTGGCCAACAGAGCGTCAGACTTTTGTCCGAAGGGCGTGTGCTTTGAACTTGTCTTGCAAACTAACGGCAAACAATTGTCGGCCAACAAAAACGAACGTAGTGACGTACTACGTGGAATTTCAGCTCTTGAGTGCCACCTTTTGGCCACCTTCTGCTAATGTCGTGTTTGGTGAGCATTGATTCCAAGAATGCGTGTTTTGTACTTTGGACTTTTGTGTGACGGACTTGTGTAAAGACGATATGAAAATCTGACAACAGACCATTGTCCCAGTGAAAATTTACTAGCCTGCCATCCAACATTTGTTGGTGGAAAGTTGGATAACCATTGTCTAATGGTGCGTACTAATGGTCAGATTTTAGGCCAACAGTCTGTCATCACACAATTCCCTGCCAAAAATCTGATCATGTGTACGAGGTTTATGAGTATCACCAGGGCCGCTGATAGAAATCATGGGGTCCCGTACAGCCTACCTGACGGGGCCCCCTACAGCTCCATCCCTGGTCCTGCCCCTGGTCCCTCCTTTGGCCCTGCCCCTGGCCCCTCCCCAGACCCTGCCTTCAAAGAAAGTCAATATGGCCAATGCAATATTGTGCTGCAGACAGTTTCACCAATGCCGCCAATGGCATAATGCCATTGGCAGCATGGGTGGCACTGCCTCTGCAGGCAGCACATGCATTATGGCATTAGCGTCATGGGTGGCATTGTCTGCAGCATATTACGGAATTGGCGGCATGGGTGGCACTGTCTCTGCAGGCAGCACATGCATTATGGGCCATAATGCATGTGCTACCTGCAGACAGTGCCACCCATGCCGCCAATGCCATATTGTGCTGCAGACAGTGCCACCCATGATGCTAATGCCGTAATGTGCTGCAGACAGTGCCACCCATGACACTAATGCCATAACACATGTGCTACCTGCTGACAGTGCCACCCATGCCATATTGTGCTGCAGACAGTGCCACCCATCATGCTAAAGCAATAATGTATAGATGCTGCTGCAGTAGTAGTAGTAGATCTTGAACCCCCCCCCCAAGCAAGCACACACCTGTGTAATTGCTAGCCGGGCCCAAGGAGTCACTTCTTCCCTGATCCTGCTGCTGCCTGGACTGTCCACAAACTATTACAGTCAGATGCGATGCCCATGCCGATGCCAGCTGCTTCGCCTCACTGCTAATTCTCTCTCGCGGAGAGAGAGGAGTCACTCTGCGGCGCCAGGGGGACGGCATTATGGAGGATGCGCTGGCTGTGACTTGAGCCAGGATGAGGGGCGGGCGCAGAAGAGGCATTCTTACATGCCCGAAATATAAGAAATAGTCCCTCCCCTGCTGCCACCTAGTCGGCAGTAAGATGGCAAAAAAAAAACGTAAAAAGTAAATGGCGGTAGGGGTGGGGGGATCGGGTGTTGGTGGGGTGACTCTGATTAGTCATGGCTGGAGGATTTTTTTTTAACATTAATTACTTAACTGTTCAGGTTGCTCAGGCCCCCCTGCTGGCTGGGCCTGGTACAACAGGGCCAGTTGCACTGGCCTATCAGCAGCCCTGAGTATCACTAACATACATAGGAGTCCCCATAGCCCTGTCCTCGCAGCTTGCTACCGTGTTTCCCCGAAAGTAAGACAGTGTCTTACTTTCTTTTTATCCCTAAAAGCCCCACTATGTCTTACTTTCGGGGTATGTCTTATATTGGGAAAAAATTTTTTTTTTATTCTTTATTGCAATATGTGTTTTTTTGTTTTTTTTTAAATCAGCCCTGTTGGGGGGCTTTGGTGAGATGTCAGGGGTCTTAACAGACCTCTGATATCTCCCCCTTGAGACAGAGAAAGAGACAGAGGATAGAGATTCCCCAGTCCCTTTCTCTGCAGCGTCAGCTGCACTGAGAATGAAAGGAGAGAAGACAGCGGCTTCTCTCCATTCATAAACTGACACATTGTAATCACAGGAGATTACAATGTTTCAGTTATGTGAATGGACAGAGTCAGCTGACTCTGTCTATTCACAAAGGAAGGAGGGGGAGGACGGAGGAACGGAGGGGGAGAACGGAGGGGGACAGAGAAGGAGGGGGGAACGGAGGGGACAGCGGGGAGGCACAGAGGAGGAAAGCAGAACGGAGGGGGAGAACGGAGGGGGACAGAGAAGGAGGGGGGAACGGAGGGGACAGCGGGGAGGCACAGAGGAGGAAAGCGGAATGGAGGGGGAGAACGGAGGGGGACAGAGAAGGAGGGGGGAACGGAGGGGACAGCGGGGAGGCACAGAGGAGGAAAGCGGAACGGAGGGGGAGAACGGAGGGGGACAGAGACCCGCACCCCCAGCGGCCCGCACCCCCAGCCCCACTCTTTGTACCGCACGTCACTGGAGGCAAATCCCCCCGTGTTTCCCCGAAAGTAAGACATATGTCTTACTTTCGGGGTACGGCTTATATTAGCTGACCCCTCTGAAACTCCCGATACGTCTTACAATCGGGGGTGTCTTACTATCGGGGAAACACGGTATTTCTGGTAGAGACGGAATGCTTTATTTCTTACTAAAAAATCATGCTGTTTCTATAAAAAAATGATTCACCTCACTATGGGCTCTTCCACATTTTGTTACGACCTGCAATAGAAATTGATTTGATTGATATTTTATATCACTGATGTACATGAGATTAAATTGAATTTGTAAATAAATAACAAAGATGGAGCAACCAATCTCCCTCTGATTTAGTATAATTGGTTGAATGAAGTTTACTTTTGGGTAATTAATGTTCCTGGAGTAAGTAAGTCCAGGATAAGGGTTTAGACAAGTACCAAGCAAGGTTGGGTTCTAGAAATAATTTTTAGAAACTTCTCCAGCGGGTTTTAAAAAACATTTTATTGTGAAAAGCTGTCTTGGGTGCCACTTCCATGGGAGGCAAACAACAACTTCAGGATTAGGCCTCTGTCCATTTACTCCATCCAATGGCACAATGAAGGGATGGAGAACTCCAACTTGAGGTGGAGAGGTCAACAGTGGCAGCCTGATCCAAAGAAGATTATTGTAAAACAAAAACAAGTTTTTTTTTTGTTTTTTTTACAGATTTTAAACGTCTTTCCATGTTATTCTATGTGTCCACGTAGGCTTTTAGGAGCTTTTAGTGGCATAGGCATTTTTAAGCTGCAAAAAACCCCAGGGCCAACGCGATCTTGAGCAGCAGCATTACAGCTGTAAAAACGCCTGACGTGGCTAAATGCATGGTAATGCTGTATACAGCATTAAGCCGCATCAAGCGTTTTTAAGCTGTAGTAATTGGATTTGGGAGTGGAAAATAAAAGAGGGCAGAGAAACGCAGCATGTAAGGGGGAATCCTGCAAACTCTGATGTAAAAAGGAACTCTGTGTGCATTAACACCACTAACGCCAATGCAAAACACTTGTAAAAGCGCGTTTTTCCTGATGTCGGTACTGGCTTTGCAGCTTGTTCTTTTTAACACCCTATGTGCATGAGGCCTTAAAGTCACAGCGACTTTAAAGTAGTTCTTGTACTACTTTGGTCAGATTTTCATGCAACCTGAGGCCCATAGACTTCAATGTAAACCCTCAAAAGTCGCATGAAAGTTGCACCTGCATCATATACATGTGTGTGCGACTTTGAAGAGTACACGCAGTCACATGGTCTAAGCCAAAGGTGCAACAAAGTCCCACTCGTCCAACGTGGCATAAAAGTTGCATCAAGTCACACTGTAAAGTCGCAGTGGAAATCACACAATTTTGAAGTTGGAGCCTAAACGATCAGAACAGATAGAGAGCAAAGTGACTGTTTCTCTGCAAATGGCCCTCTGACCCCTATATACTCTCCTTTATCCTCTCTCTCTCTTTTTTTTTTCTCTCTGTCTCTGTCTCAGCTCCTTGCTCATCTGGTGCTTTTATATATGGAGGATAATGTGACATATAATAGTGGCTGGCCTACAAATCCCAGAGCCATATTATATATTGGTTGGGAACAATTTTTTAAAGCTTTTTTTCATCTAGCACTGTCATTGAATGCCAAATGTTATGAAAGTGTGAAATCTCTTTTTTGGCAGTGAAATTAGTTTCGGGTAAGATAACATTTGAATCTCTAATATTCCTCTAGGTCGAGTTGATGGTAAATTTTTGATTGACATCAGCATTGGTTCCATCATTCACCTTCTTTATTCTGCCTCCAATTCCTTCAAAAAAATAGTCCTATTAAAATTCCAAGAGAAATGTATCATGGAATTGAGCAGATGGCTACATGACCGTACCGGAGCATATGATTGGTCACATACATCATCAGCCGCAGCTGAGTTAGAAGGAACGAGGTGATTTGTCCCCTTTCTAATTTGTTTAAAATACAAACTTTTTTTTTCATGTTTTTAGTCAGGTAACTTTAAAATATTGTATTTGAAGAGTTAAAATCTATGTTTTCATCCAGCAGATGGAGCTTTCAGCTCTTTATAATGTTTTTATTCCAGCTCTTCTTATCTACTGTGCAGAAAAAGCCTATTCACATTGTTTAAAGTAGAAGTCCAGTCAAATCTAAACTTAACTCTGCTCTCACCCCAATTTTAAGCCCTATACTAACTACTCTGCAAAGGAAGGATGTCTATGCTTGCCTATTCTGAGGGCCCTCTGGTCCGAACCGACTACGGATGCCCCATAGTAAGCCTATGGGTGAAGAGTAATCACCGCTCAAGGTCGGTCTCCACCTGTACCACCTCTGCTGCACACTATCAGGTGCTGGCCCTGTCCATTACAGGCTTCACAGTAGAGGAAAAGGGTCTGGTTGGCCACACATCTGATAAAATCACCTTAATTTAGACATATTCTGAAATAGACACTCCACAATGTACAATTGAGGGAAAATAGCACTAGCTGGTGTGCAATTTTCCCTTGATTGTACATTGTGGAGTGTCTATTCGGAATATATCTAAATTAAGGTGATTTTATTGGATGTGTGGCCAACCAGATCCTTTTTCTCTACTGTGAAGCCCACAACGAATAGGGTCAGCACCTGGTAGTATGCAGCGGTGGTGGTACAGGTGGAGACCAACCTTGAACGGTGATTACTCGTAATCCATAGGCTTACTATGGGGTATCCTTAGTCGGTTGTCCCTCCAATACACTGAAGCCGGCTCTGGGAGCCCTTAATGTGACCAAACAGACCATTTTCCTCTAACGTGAAGCCTATGGGTGATGTCACTACCCAGGCACTGCAGCCATTGTCGGCGATCTCTCCTCTCCATGGAAGCCGGCTGCTAGGGAGATCATGTAACTGGACCAGAGCACCTTCAGAATAGGTACATATAGACATCTTTCCTTTACAGGGTAGTTAATATAGGGCTTAGAATGGAGGTGGGAGCAGGTTGAAGTTTAGAGAGTATTTGATTGAACTTCTACTTCAATAGCTCAATCTGTAACTTATATTTAGAACTTGGATAAGTCTTTCCTTGGAGTTGAGCAGTTCCAGCTCTCTAGTTTTTCTGATAGACATCAGCTTGGGTGTCACCAATGCAGACAAAGGATTTCAAATGTGTTGAAGTCAATAGGGGTACATTTTTTTGGTGGTCGCTTTTGGCCCTTTGGTAAGGGAGGTGTATTAAATAATCCTAGCAGGCTTGTTTTTCATAAAGTGTGGTGGGGGGCTTCAATGGGGAAGGGTAAGGGAAGGAATTCTTGATATAGAGTATCAAGTAGAAAAGTGGTTACTTTAGCAATGAGTGACTAGAGGTATTTACATAAAAATTGAATTTATTAAATGGTATAAAATCCACAGACTAAATAAGAGGCAAAGCATATAGAGGTTCCATCTAACAGTATGGATATGGCAAAAGAAAAAAACAACAGAGGTAACCAAGGTATTGCTATACCTTAGGCAACATGAAAGACAAACACACATACAAAACGACACCTACACTGTCCGGACTGGTATGCTGTTCGGCAGCTGTTAGGTCAAAATAGGGGTGGGCAAGCACAATGGCATGGCTAAATAGTGTGGGCATTGGTTTCAGTGACTATGCTGCCGAAGAGCATACATAGAGAGGGGCAGGGAGGAAAGAGGAAGGGGAACTGGTAGGGGGGTCAGGCGGGGAAGGTTGCCTGCTAGCCGGCTAGCAGGGATGGACGGTCAACGTGGATGGATGGTCTAGCTGTTCCTGTAGGTGCGGGGTGATGCTGGTTGGCGTAGGCTAATACACTTGGCATGTATAGCGGAGTACGCTGTATGGAGAGAATGGTCCCGTTGCAGTAAACTGGAAGTATTTTATATAGCATGGGTCATCGCAAATTTGCAGATAAACTCTATTGGTGAAGCGCTGCTCATCAGCATTGAGATTGAGTATAAGCACCGTATGGAAACCAGCTATGCAGATAGTAAGCACAAAATACTATGCGTGTGTTTAAGCAGGAGTTTGATTAATGTCATTCATACGTTACCACCCGATTAGTAGAGGGAGGGGGAACTCGGACACTCTGAAGTTAAAGTCCTCTTGGGTGCTGAGTGGAGTCCCATAGGCTCGTGTGAGCGGCAGTATGTCTGCTGCTGGTAATGGAATTCGGGTATAGTATTTTGATTCTGGCAGTCTGTTAGCGTCTATCCTCTGTCCGGTCTGGCAGGCATCCACGATCCGTGTTTGCTGACACCCAGCTGGTAATCACAGCTGTTCCGCTCCTCTAGCACGGCCCGCCCGGTGGGACGTGACGGCGTCGTGATGACGTCAACGCGTTCCGCTGTACTCGTTAGCGTAGCTTCTTCCTGGACGTTTGATTGGTAGGGCCGGCACACAGGTTATATTGTGTGCTTTGACGGCTGTGCATCCAATCAGCTGTGTGGTTAAACAATGGAAGTTGTCCTTGGCCATAAAGTGACTTAGGACATACGGCTGCCTAATGTTAGTGGTTATCATCAAAAAAATCAGAGTATAGCCAAAACATAATCCGGTCAGTAGGCATTTACTAATTTATTACGTCCTTAGTAAGTTGTTTTCGGCAGTCCGTTATGTTCGTAAGAGAGAAGGAGTAGATTACAGAAAATGTAAGCTGCTGCTAGTTTTAAAGGGGGAGGAGGAGGAGGAAAACACATAAGGTTACAAGAAGGATACCACATCGTGGGACGGTTAAAAACAGATAAGGTGCTCAGGATCAAATTTTGAGAGATTGAAATCGTTTAAGGTTTCAATTCGCTGCAGCACCTTCTGCATCAATAGAGAGCTCACATGATTTCAACAGATAGAGATCTTTGGTGCCAAGAGTAGAATCACTTTGCTCGTGAGTAATGATTAGTGTTCTAGGAAGGGCTGTAAATTCAATTCGGTATTAAGGCCTAGAGGGACAAGGGACTTCAAGCAATACACCCAGCGCTTTTCTTTTTGCAATAGCACCCTGTCAAAGTCGCCTCGTCGACTTGACAGCTTGAGTGCATAAATGCCTTTTACCTGCATGCCCTTGATGTTTCTGTCATGTTTTAGTGCAAAGTGTTTCGCTAAGGGTTTTTGCGGAATTTTTTCTTTGTCTTTAATCTCCCTTAGGTGCTCACCGATGCGAACCCTAAGGGGTCTCTTTTTCTTACCCACATATATTTTCGGACAGGGGCAGGTTATCATATATACGACCCTAGAAGTAGAGCAATTAATCAGATCTCGTATTTGATAGTTTTTTTGTCCTAGAGAGTCAGAGAAAGTAGCTGTTCTATGGACAAATGGGCAGATCTGGCATTTATTGCAGGGGAACATCCCCTTGCTGCGTAGGTAATTGGTTAACCAGTTGGGATCAGGTGTTTTTGTGAATTCAGATTTGACCAGCAAGTCCCCCAGATTTTTGGCCCTGCGGGCCACTAATTTTGGTGAGGTGCCGACTATATTAAGTAGAGTTGGTGAATTGGTGAGGACCCCCCAGTGTTTTTCCAATATGGAACGGACCTCTGTCCATTGGGGGCCGAAGGTGGTAATTAGCCTGGTTTGATCGTTTACTGTCTGTTTAGAGACATTTGAGTCCGATGTACGTAATCTACGTAAACTGTCACGATCCCTGGCAGCTGCCTTTTGTCTCGCCTTCCGGATTTGTCTATGCGAGTAGCCGCATTCGCGGAATCTCGCATAGAGTTCTAGGGATTCCTTCCTGTAGTCACTGGTCTTAGTACAGTTTCTTTTTAATCGTAAAAATTGCCCTACTGGAATGCTGTTCTTTAGAAAGTGTGGATGGTGGCTAGTGGCACTCAGGAGGGTATTTGCCGACGTTTCTTTGCGGAACGTACGGGTGATAAGGCGGCCATCTTGTAGTGTGATCAATAGATCTAAAAAAGGCAAGCTGGTTCGGTCAAAATTGTAGGTCAGTCTAATGTTGCGTTGGTTGATGTTTAGCTGTGTCATAAAGGTATGCAAGTCTGTTGCAGTACCCGTCCAAATCATAAGGACGTCATCAATGTACCGCAGCCAGGTGTGGGCGTGGCTGTGGTACATTGGCATAGGGTAGACATCTTCTTCTTCCCAGAGCCCCAGATGGAGGCAGGCATAGGCCGGAGTTTTTCATAAGCAGCTGGTATTGGCCCATTAACATGTAGAAGAGAAAAGTACAGAGATCTTGTACTTACTGTAATTGCTCATTAAGCACTTGCTTACTGGGAACTTAAACCCCCTTCCTGCCCAGGCCAATTTTCAGCTTTCAGCGCTGTTGCACTTTGAATGACAATTGCGTAGTCATGCAACACTGTACCCATATGACATTTTTATCATTTTTTTCACACAAATAGAGCTTTCTTTTGGTGGTATTTAATCACTTCTGGGGTTTCATAGTTTGTTATAAAATTTTGCAAACCGGTAACTTTTCTCCTTTATTCATGTGCGCTGATGAGGCTGCACTTATGGGTACTGATGGGCTACAATGATGGGCACTGATAGGTTGCACTGGTGGGCACTGATAGGTGGCACTGATAGGTGGCACTGATACACTCGAAGGTGACACTGATAGGCAACACCGATAGGTGGCACTGGTGATGCAAAACCGGTGGGCACTGATTGGCAGCACTGGTGCACACTTATAGGTGGCACTAGTGGGCACTGCTTTGCAGTACTTATAGTACTAGTGGGCACTGATGAGGCGGCAGTGCCTCTCTGTGTGAGTGACTGATATCCCGTTTACAGAAGCCGGTAATCAGCTTTTATTTTTTTCTCCTCAAGCTGTCAGCGTGAGGAAGAAAAGCCTATTACTTGCTTCTGTTTACATTACGTGATCAGCCACCATTGGCTGACAGCTGATCACATGGTAAGGAGCTGGAATCGGCCCCCTACTCCGATCTGTGATCAGCTGAGTCATTGACTGGATGAATAAGATGAATATTTATGCATATAAAAAGAGAAAGGTAATAGTGATTTTCTATAATGAGATGTTAGTTTTAATATATATATATATATATATGAGTTCTAGGCAGTGTGATATTGGGGTGTTGAGCTCAAGTGGATAGATGAATTTTTGTGCAGTGAGTCCACATCAGACAGGCATTTATAGTTAAGGGCCTTGTGGCCCACATTTATTAAAGGGAAAAAAAAAAAAAAATTCCATCCAGAAATCCTACGCAGGGGTTTAACTTTATTAAGCACTCATAATTGAAAACATACCAAGCCACCTGGCTCTCTCTTGTCAGCAGTTCCTCTGCTTGCTCTCAACAGAGTTAATTCTTTCCAGCCCTCTGGACTCACAGGCTTCCGTTGTCTTCCGACTCTCAAGGCTGGCCAGCCATTCCCAGTAGGGTGACCACATTTCCAAACTACCATTCAGGGACACCTCCCGCAAACCGCCCCCCCGCCCCTAAAAAATATTTTTTGGTTTTTGATACTTTTTTTTGCCAATTTTTGAAAAAAAAAATGCTATAAATCTATCCTCTATTTTGTATATGCTATAGCTTTTGTGCAAACCAATCAATATACGCTTATTGCGATTTTTTTTTTTTTTTCCAAAATTATGTGATTTTGTATAATCCTATATGAAACTGTGCAAAAAAAAAAAAGTGCAGTTATTTTTTGATGTATTGTAGAGGATGTAGCAGATGTAATTACAGAAGTGGAGCGTCTGAAGATTTGAATAATTTAATAGTGACTAAAGAATGAAGGGAAGTGTAAAGACTCAGAGAAACAGGTCATATTTCCATTTTGCCAGCAAGTTGCTGTATCACATTTTAGAGGTGGTCTGGTCATGATATTTGCTGCCACAACAGAACAAACACAAACCTGGAAGTTTTGCTGTCTGCTCGGAGTCGGGTCGCAGCGCAGGCGGTCCTCGTGGGCTGGAGGAGGTTTAGGAGGAGAACTGGAGAAGTTGGGCCACTCAGCTGGCTGCTGGCAATGTGCTGCTGCAGGCAGCGGCTGCGGGAGTAGTCGGCGGCAGCTCCGGGGGTTGGTAATGGCACTGGGCACAGTGACAGGCTGGATCCTGGGAGGAGATACAAAATGAAGACGCTCTAGTGTGCCTGCTCTCTTTCTCTCTCTGCTGCGGCCAGAGGCGGAGTCGGAGAAGGAGAGGAGGTGGGTGGAGTGAGATGCGCTGCTCAGCTGTAAGGTACCCACGTGTCAGCCGACGTCACTGGTTGCTAGACACGAGGCAGGGCGGCCCTAGCAACCAGAGTTTGGCAAATTATTTATCAGGGTGGCGGACTGACGGTGTGTTCTTTTTTTTCATTCCGGGACACTGTATAGTCCCGGAATGAAGGTGCCCGGGACACAGGACAAAAATACGCATTAAGGGACAATCCTGGGCGATCCGGGACACGTGGGCACCCTAATTCCCAGTCCCTGGGCAAAGAATACCCCCTTACATGGGCTAAAGTCTCCCACAGGGCAGACCACTCTCCAGACACAGGTTTGTCTTCAAACAGCAGCGGCAAGCTGCTCACACTCCACCTTCCTTCTCTCACCAGTCCCTCATTATATGGGCTGTGTGCACCTAGGCACACACCCTGCTGGTCCGGAGAAATCTGCCAGAGCAGTCCTCTCCTTTTCAAACCTATGCTCTGTAGCTCTGCAATCCTCAGATATGCAAACTCTGTGTCCCTTTTAATCCCCTTTTCCCAGAGACAGGGACTCTCACTATTACAGCAGACATAAAAGACTCAGATTAACAGAGCTCTGTAATCATTTTAAATGCAAACAGTGTAAGTACCTAAATCCAACCTGTGTTTCGCCTCTTGCAGTCTCTGTAATTACAGGACTGGAGTTTGAGAGGAAAAAGCAGCACATGTTCATGTGGTGATAGAAGGAAGGAGCCGAGTGACAGAGAGACAAGACAATCAATGTGCTGCTTCTCATATCACTGTCTGTCTGGCTCCCTGCTAATTCTGGCTTTTATGGGGGGTGCAATGGGGATAGATGGGTGGAGGGTTATGGCAGGTGACACAAATTTCCCATGTTGCAAACAACCATTGAAAATTATATTGCCATTTGTACTACAAAAAAAGATATGCAAAACACCATAGCAAAATGTAATAATGCATTCAAGTGTTTGTTCACAAATGCCAGAAGTCTGCCAGGCAAAAATAGGTGAGTTGGAAGCTCTGGTGCACGAGTAGAGCTATGATGTAATCGGTATTACTCAAACTTGGCTTCATTCCTCACATGACTGGGCTATTACAATTCCTGGCTATGCACACTTTCGTAGAGACCGGGTAAAAAGGAAAGGTGGTGGGGGTCTGTCTCTATGTGAGAGGTGATCTCAAACCGAGTATGAATGAGGACTCAATTGATGGAGAGTGTGATGTGGCTGAAGCATTATGGGTGGAACTGCATATAGATGTGCGTAGTTAAAAGTTAATCATTGAAGTTTGTTATAGACCACCCAATGTTAATAAGGAGATGGAGACTCAGTTCTTTGCACAGATGAAAGGGGCTGCAAGGGCTGGGACGGTGATAATAATGGGGTATTTTAACTACCCGGAAATTGACTTGAGTAGTGGCACTGCTGGAGCAGTTAAAGGGCAAACATTTATAAACCTATTACAGGACAATTTTATGGTCCAGTTTATTGAGGCCCCAACTAGGAATGATGCTCTGTTGGACCTGGTAATCTCAAACCATGCAGACCTTATTACTAATGTTCATATAAAGTAACATCTGGGTAGCAGTGACCATGACATGATTTCATTTGATGTTCGCTGTAAGAAAAAAACGCATATGGGAAAGATAAAAACACTTAACTTTAAGAGAGCAAATTTTCCAAGGATGAGGGCTACTCTCCAGGGCTTAGACTGGGAGGGAATATTGGCATTGATAAACACAGAGCAGAAATGGGAATTCTTCAAAAAGACTGTTTGTGAACTCACTGCAAAGGATATTCCCATGGGCAATACGTTTAAAAGGCTAAAAATAAAACCTATGCGGCTCATGGCCAAAGTTAAAAAAAAGCTATAAACAATAAGAAAAGAGCTTTTAAAAAATATAAAAATGTAGGAACACTATTGTTGTTTAAATGTTACAAAAAATATAACAGAATATGTAAAAAAGAAATCAAGGATGCAAAAATTCAAAACGAACGACAGATTGCAAATGATAGTAGGACAAACCCCAAAAAATTCTTCAAATATAATAATAGTAAAAAGGTCAGGTCTGAGCATGTAGGCCCTTTACAAAATAATCTAGAGTGGGTGACTGGGGACAAAGAGAAGACTAATTTATTAAATACATTCTTCAGTTCGGTGTATACAAAGGAGCGTGGGGGATCTCAAGTCCATAATGTGGATGGTATTGACACAGCCCCAAATGATCCACACTGGCTCAAAAGGGATATGGTCCAGAAATATTTAGACAGAATAAAGGTTGATAAAGCACCTGGACCAGATGGCATCCACCCACGGATCCTAAAAGAATTGAGCTCTGTCATTTCAAAGCCATTGTTTCTAATTTTTAGGGACTCATTAATGACGGGAATGGTACCACTGGTTTGGCGTGGGGCCAATGTGGTGCCTAAAAGGGATCAAAGTCTTTACCAAGTAACTATAAACCTTTTAGTTTAACTTCTAGCTTCGGGAAGATACTGGGGAGTTTAATAAAAGACCACATAGATGAGATCTTGCTGGAAAAAAAATATTTTAAGCAACATTTAGCATGGGTTCACGAAAGACAGAAGTTGTCAAACAAATCTGATTTCTTTTTATGAAGAGGTAAGTAAAACCTTGGACAGAGGGGTGGCTGTGGAGGTGGTATACTTGGATTTTGCAAAAGCGTTTGACACAGTTCCCCACACATGGCTAATGTGTAAGGCAAAGTCTACAGGCTTAGAAATATCAGTTTGTAAATGGATAGAAAACTGGATAAAAGACAGAATTCAGAGAGTAGTCGTTAATGATTCTTACTCTGAATGGTCTAAGGTCATCAATGGTAAACCCCAAGGTTCAGTGTTGGGAACTTTACTTTTTAATACCTTTATAAATTATATAGGGTCTGGGATTAAAAGTACCATTTCAGTCTTTGCAGATGACACCAAACTATGCAGTGGAATAACGTCCTTACCGGATGTCTCCAATTTACAAGCCAACCTCAATGCACTGTCTAATTAGGCAAATATGTGGCAGATGAGGTTTAATGTTTATAAATGTAAAGTTATGCACTTGGGGGCTAAGAATATGCATGCATCATACATACTACGGGGAGTACAACTGGGGAAATCCATAGTGGAGAAGGATCTGCGAGTTTTGGTAGATCATAAGCTCAATAATAACATGTAATGCCAAGTTATAGACGCCAAGTGTATGACACCGGAGCGCACCCGCAAGCTAACCCCCTCAGGAAAGAGCTTCCCAGAGGGGATTAGCTTTAGCGAGGAGGAACCGAGACAGCTGCCGTGGGCCCCCAGAACAGAAGGATCGGGGCCACTTTGTGTAAAACAAACTGCACAGTGGAGGTAAGTATACTATGTTATTTAAAAAAAAAAAAAAAAAAAAAAAGAACCTATACGACCACTTTAATCCCATCCCGACTCCATCCACCACCCCGATCCATCCCTGATCCCATCCCAAATCTATCCATTCCCCTTATCTCATCCTGGCTCCATCCATCCCCCGATCCCATCCCGGCTCAATCCACCCCACGTCCATTTACCTTCCTGATCCCATCCCAGCTCCAACCATCTCCTGATCCCATCCTGGCTCTATCTGGCTCTATCCATCCCCCGATCCTATCCCAGATCCATTCTTCCTCGATCCCATCCCAGCTCTATCCTTCTTGTCCCCCTTCTTCATCCCATCCCAGCTCGATCCTTCTTGGTCCCCCCTCATCCCATCCCAGCTCCATCCTTCTTGGTCCCCCCTCATCCCATCCCAGCTCCATCCTTCTGGTCCCCCCCCTCCTCCCATCCCAGCTCCATCCTTCTTGTCCTCCCCCTCATCCCATCTCAGCTCCATCCTTCTTGTCCCCCCCTCATCCCATCCCAGCTCCATCCTTCTTGTCCTCCCCCTCATCCCATCTCAGCTCCATCCTTCTTGTCCTCCCCCTCATCCCATCTCAGCTCCATCCTTCTTGTCCTCCCCCTCATCCCATCTCAGCTCCATCCTTCTTGCCCCCCCTCATCCCACCCCAGCTCCATCCTTCTTGTCCCCCTCATCCCACCTCAGCTCCATCCTTCTTGGCTCCCCCTCATCCCACCCCAGCTCCATCCTTCTTGTCACCCTCATCCCACCCCAGCTCCATCCTTCTTGTCCCCCTCATCCCATCCCAGCTCCATCCTTCTTATCCCCCCCATCCCAGCTCCATCCTTCTTGTCCCCCCTCATCCCATCCCAGCTCCATCCTTCTTGTTCCCCCCATCCCATCCCAGCTCCAGCCTTCTTGCCCCCCCTTATCTCATCCCAGCTCCATCCTTCTTGTGTCCCCCTCTCATCCCATCCCAGCTCCATCCTTCTTGTCCCCCCTCGCCCCAGCTCCATCCTTCTTGTCCTCCCCCAATCCCATCATAGCTCCATCCTTCTTGTCCCCCCTCATCCCATCCCAGCTCCATCCTTCTTATCCCCCCCATCCCAGCTCCATCCTTCTTGTCCCCCCTCATCCCATCCCAGCTCCATCTTTCTTGTTCCCCCCATCCCATCTCCAGCCTTCTTGCCCCCCCTCATCTCATCCCAGCTCCATCCTTCTTGTGTCCCCCCCTCATCCCATCCCAGCTCCATCCTTCTTGTCCCCCCTCGCCCCAGCTATCCATTCCCCTTATCTCATCCTGGCTCCATCCATCCCCCGATCCCATCCCAGCTCAATCCACCCCACGTCCATTTACCTTCCTGATCCCATCCCAGCTCCAACCATCTCCTGATCCCATCCTGGCTCTATCTGGCTCTATCCATCCCCCGATCCTATCCCAGATCCATTCTTCCTCGATCCCATCCCAGCTCTATCCTTCTTGTCCCCCTTCTTCATCCCATCCCAGCTCGATCCTTCTTGGTCCCCCCTCATCCCATCCCAGCTCCATCCTTCTTGGTCCCCCCTCATCCCATCCCAGCTCCATCCTTCTGGTCCCCCCCCTCCTCCCATCCCAGCTCCATCCTTCTTGTCCTCCCCCTCATCCCATCTCAGCTCCATCCTTCTTGTCCCCCCCTCATCCCATCCCAGCTCCATCCTTCTTGTCCTCCCCCTCATCCCATCTCAGCTCCATCCTTCTTGTCCTCCCCCTCATCCCATCTCAGCTCCATCCTTCTTGTCCTCCCCCTCATCCCATCTCAGCTCCATCCTTCTTGCCCCCCCCTCATCCCACCCCAGCTCCATCCTTCTTGTCCCCCTCATCCCACCTCAGCTCCATCCTTCTTGGCTCCCCCTCATCCCACCCCAGCTCCATCCTTCTTGTCACCCTCATCCCACCCCAGCTCCATCCTTCTTGTCCCCCTCATCCCATCCCAGCTCCATCCTTCTTATCCCCCCCATCCCAGCTCCATCCTTCTTGTCCCCCCTCATCCCATCCCAGCTCCATCCTTCTTGTTCCCCCCATCCCATCCCAGCTCCAGCCTTCTTGCCCCCCCTTATCTCATCCCAGCTCCATCCTTCTTGTGTCCCCCTCTCATCCCATCCCAGCTCCATCCTTCTTGTCCCCCCTCGCCCCAGCTCCATCCTTCTTGTCCTCCCCCAATCCCATCATAGCTCCATCCTTCTTGTCCCCCCTCATCCCATCCCAGCTCCATCCTTCTTATCCCCCCCATCCCAGCTCCATCCTTCTTGTCCCCCCTCATCCCATCCCAGCTCCATCTTTCTTGTTCCCCCCATCCCATCTCCAGCCTTCTTGCCCCCCCTCATCTCATCCCAGCTCCATCCTTCTTGTGTCCCCCCCTCATCCCATCCCAGCTCCATCCTTCTTGTCCCCCCTCGCCCCAGCTCCATCCTTCTTGTCCTCCCCCAATCCCATCATAGCTCCATCCTTCTTGTCCTCCCCCAATCCCATCATAGCTCCATCCTTCTTGTCCTCCCCCTCATCCCATCTCGGCTCCATCCTTCTTGTCCTCCCCCTCATCCCATCTAGGCTCCATCCTTCTTGTCCTCCCCCTCATCGCATCTCGGCTCCATCCTTCTTGTCCTCCCCCTCATCCCATCTCGGCTCCATCCTTCTTGTCCTCCCCCTCATCCCATCTCGGCTCCATCCTTCTTGTCCTCCCCCTCATCCCACCCCAGCTCCATCCTTCTTGTCCTCCTCATCCCACCCCAGCTCCATCCTTCTTGTCCCCCTCATCCCATCCCAGCTCCATCCTTCTTATCCCCCCCATCCCAGCTCCATCCTTCTTGTCCCCCCTCATTCCATCCCAGCTCCATCCTTCTTGTTCCCCCCATCCCATCCCAGCTCCAGCCTTCTTGCCCCCCCTCATCTCATCCCAGCTCCATCCTTCTTGTTTCCCCCCCTCATCCCATCCCAGCTCCATCCTTCTTGTCCACCCTCGCCCCAGCTCCATCCTTCTTGTCCTCCCCTAATCCCATCATAGCTCCATCCTTCTTGTCCTCCCCCAATCCCATCATAGCTCCATCCTTTTTGTCCTCCCCCTCATCCCATCCCAGCTCCATCCTTCTCCCCCATGCCTCCCTCCTCTGCAAGTCTCACAGAAATTGTCACAAACCTGGCAGAAGAGAGAGAGCACATTCAGCTGCAGGAGCGGGGAGGTGCTGCTAGCAGAACTCTGGAGAGCAGACTCCGGCTGAGTGGAAAGAGAGGACATTCAGAGTGGGAGGGGGGTTTGCTGTTGGTGCTGGCGGGGGAACACTGGCAGGACTGTTGGGAGTGAGTCTATGCAGCTAAAATCCTACCTCAGATCAGCCGTGTTGTTGGGCCAGAGCTAGGGTGACCACTTTTCCAAACTGCCATTCAGGGACACCCCCCCCCCCCCCCGCGCCACCCAAAAAGGATGGTTTTTGATACTTTTTTTTTGCCAATTTTTGGGGAAAGAAAAGCAAACCGTGGTAACCAGTTTAGACAGGTGGTATGCAATGTGCACCTGCCTTAACTAAGTCACTTAGTGACAACGGCATACTTTGTACATCACTTACTCTGGCAAGTTCACTGCATCAAAGTTATGATTGAGATTGCTATAAACATAGCTGCCTGTGCATTGTTCAGTATTTTGTGATTGCGCCCTGCACACAATCACTGGCTACCTAAAACAGGTCTTACATTTCAAATGTGTTAGACATCTCTTAAGAAATAGAAAAAACAAACAGAACAAGTTGCAATAAATTTAACAGATTATTTTTATTGTTTTCTCAATGAGCAAGAACTTAACTAGGTATAAACTAGTAACCAACCATATATAATAAACCACAAAATACACTTTTTTCTTAAACAGATAGATATATTACTATAAATATATTCTTGAAAATATAAAACTTACAAAACAGTCTTTTGAAAATATAATGTTGCTGAAATATTAATGCTGTGTCTAATTCAGCTCACATGGCAATATGACCATAATCAAATCCTTCAGACCACATGACATCAGCTGAGTACCTTTTGTTTACAACTAGGGATGAGCTTCGTGTTCGAGTCGAACCCATGTTCGACTCGAACATCGGCTGTTCGCCCGTTCGCCGAATTGCGAACGATATGGGCCGTTCGCGCCAAATTCGTGTGGCGCGTCACGGCCCATAATTCACTGCGGCATCGCAGTGCATTGCTGGCTGATGATTGGCCAAGCATGCACTATGACCCGCATGCTTGGCCAATCACAGCGCCGTCAGTAGAGAGAGCTGTAATTGGCCAAAGCCAGGGTGGCTTTGGCCAATTATGGCTCAGGGGATTTAGTACACGCCCCACACTATATAAGGCCGCCTGCACGGCGGCCCTGTGTAGTGTGTGTTCCGGTGTGCTAAGAGATAGAGAGAGAGAGAGACAGTGTCATTTGATTTGAGTTAGATAGATTAGGCAGAACAGTCAGTCAGTTAGCTGCACTTACAGTGTATTGTGTATATATATGCATCCCAGGTGTTGCATATATATATATACACTGTATTCAGTTTAGCTAGATCCGTTCCTGTTATCTTCTATCTAGACTATTTACATTTAGTGCAGTGCGTCCTGCTCACAGTGTTCAGCTAGATCCGTTCCTGTTATTTACATTTAGTGCAGTGCGTCCTGCTCACAGTGTTCAGCTAGATCCATTCCTGCTATTTACATTTAGTGCAGTGCGTCCTGCTCACAGTGTTCAGCTAGATCCGTTCCTGCTATTTACATTTAGTGCAGTGCGTCCTGCTCACAGTGTTCAGCTAGATCCGTTCCTGCTATTTACATTTAGTGCAGTGCGTCCTGCTCACAGTGTTCAGCTAGATCCGTTCCTGCTATTTACATTTAGTGCAGTGCGTCCTGCTCACAGTGTTCAGCTAGATCCGTTCCTGCTATTTACATTTAGTGCAGTGCGTCCTGCTCACAGTGTTCAGCTAGATCCGTTCCTGCCATTTACATTTAGTGCAGTGCGTCCTGCTCACAGTGTTCAGCTAGATCCGTTCCTGCAATTTACATTTAGTGCAGTGCGTCCTGCTCACAGTGTTCAGCTAGATCCGTTCCTGCTATTTACATTTGGTGCAGTGCGTCCTGCTCACAGTGTTCAGCTAGATCCATTCCTGCTATTTACATTTAGTGCAGTGCGTCCTGCTCACAGTGTTCAGCTAGATCCGTTCCTGCTATTTACATTTAGTGCAGTGCGTCCTGCTCACAGTGTTCAGCTAGATCCGTTCCTGCTATTTACATTTAGTGCAGTGCGTCCTGCTCACAGTGTTCAGCTAGATCCGTTCCTGTTATCTTCTAGACTATTTACATTTAGTGCAGTGCGTCCTGCTCACAGTGTTCAGCTATATCCGTTCCTGTTATTTACATTTAGTGCAGTGCGTCCTGCTCACAGTGTTCAGCTAGATCCGTTCCTGCTATTTACATTTAGTGCAGTGCGTCCTGCTCACAGTGTTCAGCTAGATCCGTTCCTGCTATTTACATTTAGTGCAGTGCGTCCTGCTCACAGTGTTCAGCTATATCCGTTCCTGTTATTTACATTTAGTGCAGTGCGTCCTGCTCACAGTGTTCAGCTAGATCCGTTCCTGCTATTTACATTTAGTGCAGTGCGTCCTGCTCACAGTGTTCAGCTAGATCCGTTCCTGCTATTTACATTTAGTGCAGTGCGTCCTGCTCACAGTGTTCAGCTAGATCCGTTCCTGCTATTTACATTTAGTGCAGTGCGTCCTGCTCACAGTGTTCAGCTAGATCCGTTCCTGCTATTTACATTTAGTGCAGTGCGTCCTGCTCACAGTGTTCAGCTAGATCCGTTCCTGCCATTTACATTTAGTGCAGTGCGTCCTGCTCACAGTGTTTAGCTAGATCCGTTCCTGTTATCTTCTAGACTATTTACATTTAGTGCAGTGCGTCCTGCTCACAGTGTTCAGCTAGATCCGTTCCTGCTATTTACATTTAGTGCAGTGCGTCCTGCTCACAGTGTTCAGCTAGATCCGTTCCTGTTATCTTCCTACTGACAGGCAGGCTTGTCTGGTTACAGTATATAAAGCTACCTGAAGAAAATTACAGGTGTTCTATCCCAGCTTAGTGCAGCTACAGGCCATTAGTATGTCTGGAAGGCCAAGAAGGAGAGGCAGACAGTCACAAGCCAATAAGAGAGGGCAAGCAGGCTCTGTGTCTAGTGCTGGTCGTGGAGACGGTGCATCCTCATCAGCACGTGGCCATGGGACACGCTTGGCCTTTTTTTCGGCAGCTGGCCGTGTTGAGCCGCAACATGCGGAAGACTTGGTCGAGTGGATGACCAAGCCGTCCTCATCCTCCTCATCCTCTCTCACCCATGCCCAGGGTGCTTTGTCTGGCAAAGCAGCGGCCTCTTCCCTCAGCTCAATGTCATCAGTGACTCCTTCCCTAGCTCCACCATATCCTCATGAGGATTCCCTCGAACTGTTTGACCACAGTGTTGGGTACATGCTCCAGGAGGATGCCCAGCGTTTGGAAGGCTCTGATGATGATACTGAGCTCGATGAAGGCAGTAACATGAGCACGGACAGAGGGGGTGCCCAAGAAGGACAGCAATCTGGCAGTCATGCTCCCTCTGCTGCAGCATACTGCCAGGTTTGCTCCAGTGATGAGGAGGGAGGGGATGATGAGGTCACTGACTCAACGTGGGTGCCTGATAGGAGAGAGGAGGAGGAGGAGGAGGAGGAGGCGGCACATCACCAACGAGGCAGGATGCCCTCCAGGGGCCAGCCTAAGGGCAGCACATTGACTGCATCACACCCCAAAGCTCCACATGTGCAGGGCGCTGCAGTCTCTGCGCGTTATTCAAAAAGTTCTTTGGTGTGGGCCTTTTTTGAGACGAGTGCATCAGATCGCACCGCTGCTATTTGCAACATATGTCTCAAGCGTATCTCGCGTGGCCAAAACATCTCCCGCTTGGGTACCACATGCTTGACCAGACATATGTTGACCTGCCATGCAGTTCGTTGGCAAGCGTATCTAAAAGACCCACACCAAAGAACAAAGAGGATCTCTCCTTGCTCCTCATCAGCTGAGATTTCCAACCCCACTAGACCTTCAGTCCTCTCTGAGACCTGCAGTGAGAGGAATGAAGGTGTAGAATTAGGTGTGTCACAGCCAAGTACTTGTGGGCAATCTGCTTTTGGTACACCGACGTCAGATTGTACCAGGCAAATTTCCCTGCCCCAGCTGCTGCACCGCCGAAAGAAGTTTGCTCCCAACCATCCACATGCCCAGCGGTTGAATGCTAGCTTGGCAAAATTGCTAGCACTTCAACTGCTGCCTTTTCAGTTGGTAGACTCTGCCCCCTTCCGTGAGTTTGTGGAATGTGCGGTTCCTCAGTGGCAGGTACCCAAACGCCACTTTTTCTCACGGAAGGCGATTCCGGCTCTCTACCGGCATGTGGAAGGCAATGTCCATGCCTCGCTGGACAGGGCAGTCAGCGGTAAGGTGCATATTACCGCTGACTCATGGTCCAGCAGGCATGGACAGGGACATTACCTAAGTTTCACGGCGCATTGGGTGACTCTGCTGGCAGCTGGGAAGGATGCAGGACAAGGTGCGGTAGTGTTGGAGGTTGTTCCACCACCACGCCTCCAAAATGCTGATTGTGACACACCTCTCTCCTCCACCCCCTCCTCTTCTTCTTCCTCCATGGCCTCTTCCTCGGAACCAGCGGTGCTCCGTAGGCGTTCAAGGGGCTACGCAAGTACGCAGGCCAAAAGATGCCATGCGGTGCTTGAGCTGGTGTGCTTGGGGAACAGGAGCCACACTGGGGCAGAGGTTCTGTCAGCTCTGCAGGGGCAGGTTCAGAGGTGGTTGACGCCACGCCAACTTAAGGCAGGAATGGTGGTTTGCGACAATGGCACCAACCTCCTCTCTGCCCTCCGACAGGGACAAATGACCCATGTGCCCTGTTTGGCTCACGTCCTTAACTTGGTGGTGCAGCGGTCCTTGGGCAGGTACCCGAGCTTACAGGATGTCCTGAGGCAGGCCAGGAAAGTCTGTGTGCATTTCCGCCGGTCATATAATGCCAGTGCTCGGCTGACGGACCTCCAAAAGGAGTTTAACCTGCCCAAGAACCGCCTAATCTGTGACATGCCCACCAGGTGGAACTCAACGTTGGCCATGCTGCAGCGGCTGCACACGCAGCAGAGGGCCATCAATGAGTACCTGTGCGACTATGGCACCAGGACAGGGTCAGGGGAGCTTGGTTTTTTTTCCCCACGCCAGTGGGCCATGATCAGGGATGCATGCACTGTCCTGTCACCATTCGAGGAGGCCACGAGGATGGTGAGCACTGACAGTGCATGCATCAGTGACACTGTCCCCCTTGTCTACCTGTTGGAGCACACGCTGCGTGGAATAATGGACAGGGCACTTGAGGCAGAACAGAGGCAGGAAGAGGAGGAATTCCTTAGCTCTCAAGGCCCCCTTTATCCAGACAGTGTTCCTGCGTGCCCGCCGATCACACAGGAAGAGGACGAGGAGGAGGAGGAGGAGGAGGAAGATTGTGTCAGTATGGAGGTGGAGCCTGGCACTCAGCATCAGCAGTAGTCTTTAAGGGATCAGTCCCAAGGAACACATGGACTTGTACGTGGCTGGGAGGAGGTGGCTGCGGACGTTGTTGTCCTTAGTGACCCAGAGGACTCCGGACCGAATGCCTCAGCAAACCTACGCTGCATGGCCTCCCTGATCCTGCAAAGCCTGCGTAAGGATCCTCGTATTCGTGGTATCAAGGAGAAGGACCAATACTGGCTGGCAACCCTCCTTGATCCACGTTACAAGGGTAAGGTTGCGGACCTTATCTTGCCATCGCAGAGGGAGCAGAGGATGAAACATCTTCGGGAGGCCTTGCAGAAAGGTCTGTGCAACGCGTTCCCAGAGACTGGGAGGTTACAAACTCCTGTTTCTGGACAACGTGTTGCTGAGGCTTCGGTCAGTCAAAGAAGGAGCGGTGGAGAAGGTGGCCGTCTGACCGATGCGTTCAGACAATTTTTTGGTCCGCAGCCCCAAGGTATGATCGGTTCCAGCAACCATCGCCAGCGTCTGTTTTACATGGTGCAGGAATACCTAGGGGCAAGATCAGACTTGGACACCTTTCCCACCGAAAATCCTCTGGGTTACTGGGTCTTGAGGATGGATCACTGGCCAGAGCTTGCACAGTATGCAATTGAGCTACTGGCCTGTCCTGCATCCAGCGTTCTTTCGGAACGCACATTCAGTGCTGCTGGAGGTGTGGTAACCGATCACAGGGTGCGTCTGTCCACCGACTCGGTCGATCGGCTGACCTTCATAAAAATGAATCAGTCTTGGATCACCACCAGCTACCAAGCACCTGATGCTGATGTAACCGAATAATTTTTTTTGAAATCTCAGATCCCTTCAAAGACTGCCTATGCTGATGCTGAGTGACTATCCCTGAGTAATTATCCTCTTCCTCCTCAATCATCACGCTGATAGCTTGTAAGAACATTTTTGGTTCTGGGCGCCACCACCAGTGCCTAAGGCACAATTTTTCAGCCCCTGTCTAACAGGGGCGTGTAATTACAATTTTTGATGCAATACTTTGCAGCAGGGCTCGTTCCTGCGTTCCAACTAGAGTGTCTGTGAGGGGTTGCAGTGTTGTGGCACCAGCACCAGTGCCTAAGGCCCAATTTTTCTGCCCCTGTCTAACAGGGGCGTGTAATTACAATTCTTGATCTAATATTTCACAGCAGGGCCCTGTGAGGGCTTACAGTGTTGTGGCCACAGCAACACCTAAGGCCCAAATTTCTGCTGAGTATATAAGGCAGGACCCTACTTTCAAACATCTAACTTACAAACGACTCCTACTTGCAAACGGAAGGAGACAACAGGAAGTGAGATGAAATCTACCCCTAGGAAGGGAAATTCTCTCCTGTAAGAGTTAATATGGGAAAACAATTTCTCCTTTCCACTGATGCTTTCCAATCCTTGTTCCACAAAAAAACCCAAATTTTCAAAAAACATTTTTCATTGGGACAAAAAAGTGAGGTGAAATCTTCTGAAGAGGAGGAAAGACAGCAAAACAAATGTCACAGGGGTGATAACCCTTCCCTATGTTTTTCAAAAAGCTTAAAAAAGATTTTTTGGCTGGAGCTAAACGCGTTAAAAATGTACCCGTTCAAAATTACAAAGAGATTCTACTTAACAACAAACCTACAGTCCCTGTCTTGTTTGCACCGCCTGTATACTGCTGTTCAGAGTATATAGGGCCTGGTGGCCCCACACCTTTCCTTATTTTAATTTGGGTGCGGGGTTCCCCTTAATATCCATACAAGACCCAAAGGGCCTGGTAATGGACTGGGGGGTACCCATGCCGTTTGTCTCACTGATTTTCATCCATATTGCCATGACCCGACATGACATTAAACCCGCAAGCAGTTTTAAATGAGATTTTTTCCTTTAAAAATGACATTTGGTGCAGGGACTGTTCTAAACATGGGAAACACGCGTCACTTTACAGGCATACTATAGACACCCCCCAGGTACGATATTTAAAGGAATATTTCACTTTTTTTTTTTACTTTAAGCATCATTAAAATCACTGCTCCCGAAAAAACGGCCGTTTTTAAAAGTTTTTTTTGCATTGATACATGTCCCCTGGGGTAGGACCCGGGTCCCCAAACCCTTTTTAGGACAATACCATGCAAATTAGCCTTTAAAATGAGCACTTTTGATTTCGAACGTTCGAGTCCCATAGACGTCAATGGGGTTCTAACGTTCGTGCGAACTTTCGGTCCGTTCGCGCGTTCTGGTGCGAACCGAACCGGGGGGTGTTCGGCTCATCCCTATTTACAACACTGATGTCTAAAAGTGTATTTCTTGTCACTTCTTGCACATTGCAAGAGTTTTTTATTTTGTTTTACAAAGCTATAAAAAGATTGACAACCCATGTCAAAATTGATTTTCACCTGAAGTTCAGATTTTATTAGATCAATGCTGCATCTATTTCTTGTGTCAGACCAGCACATTCCCATCATGCTGAAGACCCTTTCAACTGCTGCATTTGAGCATGGGATGCTAACAACAAATGACACCACTTTCAAGAGGTTTGGCAGTTTGTCAGGTCCAGCCTTCGTAAATATTGTTGACCATTTAACATCGGTGTTGAGATCATCATCCGCTTCAGTACCGGTAGAAACCTTTTGAAAGTGTGGACAAACGCAAGCAAATTCTTCATAAAGGTCATCTATTGAAACAGAGTCTAAATTCAGAGCTTCAACAGATGCCACCAGGTTATCAAACGTAAGGTTCTCCTTCAAATTTAGACATTGAATTTTAGACAAATAGTTTTTGTCTGAAAAATCAAACCACTGTTCTAAATACTGAACAGCTTTTTGATAAAATTTTAGGAATTCTGATTCTATTTTTTTTGCTTGCAGGTGAGGTAATTTTTTTAAAGCTTTCCCAACTAGATATCCAAAAAAATGGTCTGTCTGCCTTTGTATTAGTTTGCCTTTGACTGATGTAATGATCTCATATACATCAACTGCAATCAAGTCATTTCGCTCCAGTTTTAATATGGCTGTCTGAAAAATAGGCAAGCAGTTGTGTAAAAACTGGAGATATAACTCAGGAACTGATGGTGGGTCCAGTTCTGTGGTCTCACTATCTTCATCCACAATAAATTGTCATATTACTTTAGGTGTTTTATCCTCACCAATACTTTGGAAGTAAGCTTTTACAGCTGGCCAATTTTTTAAAACTCTCTCGATTGCTGGATAAAGAGACAGCCATCTTGTTGGTACATGGCGAAGAAGTTCTGACCACTCAAGGTCAACAAAGTCAAACATTTCTTTTAGTGTGGCAACTCTCTTGGCTGATATTGAAAAATAATTATATAATTTCAAAATTAGACTTTCCACGTCACAATTTAAGATATCTGAAGCCTTTTTAGCTGTATTGTGAAGTATGTGAGCTGGGCAGCCAGCTGGCAATATCCGATGATTTACAGCGTGAAGCTTCGGGTACACACCATTATGCTTACCAAAGTTCACACTTGCATTGTCAGCAGAATATGCAGACATCATATCCACAGATAGGCCATTTGTTTTAATTACATTTAAAATTTGCTCAGAAATTGCAGCAGCACTTTCCTCACCTTCATAAAAATCCAGCAAGCTTGTTACCACTCCTTTGGAGGGCTTAAAGTAACGCAGAACTAAGGGGAAAAGTTTGGTGTGCCCATGGTTAAATGCATCCGATTCAACACTAAAATAAGCATAGCTGTTTTTTAAATCTTTAACTACCATTTCCACACTGTAAGGAGCCAGCAGGCATGTACTGGCCATCGGGACTACCGGGAGATTCCCGGTGGGCCAATGGCTCAGTGGGCCAGTCAGGTGGGGTCCTGGAGCTGCTCCTCTCTGACAGTGAGTGATTGCAATTTCACTCCTGTCAGGAGGAGCAACTTCCATCATATGCTGCTGTAGAGAGCATTAGGCGTTATGCTCCCTCCAGCCTGCAGGGGGGAATTGACCAACAGCAGACTTTCCTTCCTCTCTAACTTATCACTTGTTATCACATGACTGGAGAGAGGAACGAGAAGCTGCCTTCAAAATGGTGAGTACATGTGGGAGGGGGAGGAGAGGGAGGACACTGATGACACTGATGTGAAGGGCTGCTGATGGGGGCTCTCTGATGGGGACTGTGATGTGAAGGGAGCTGCTGATTGGGACACTCTGATGTAAGGGGGACACTGTTGAGGACACTCTGATGTAAGGGGGGAGCTGTTGGGGACACTCTGATGTAAGGGTACGCTGTTGGGGACACTCTGATGTAAGGGGACGCTGTTGGGGACACTCTGATGTAAGGGGGATGCTGTTGGGGACACTCTGATGTAAGGGGGACGCTGTTGGGGACACTCTGATGTAAGGGGGATGCTGTTGGGGACACTCTGATGTAAGGGGGAAGCTGTTGGGGACACTCTGATGTAAGGGGGACGCTGTTGGGGACATTGATGTAAGTGGGGGTGCTGTTGGGGACACTCTGATGTAAGGGGGACGCTGTTGGGGACACTCTGATGTAAGGGGGACACTGTTGGGGACACTCTGATGTAAGGGGGATGCTGTTGGGGACACTCTGATGTAAGGGGGAAGCTGTTGGGGACACTCTGATGTAAGGGGGGCGCTGTTGGGGACATTGATGTAAGTGGGGGTGCTGTTGGGGACACTCTGATGTAAGGGGGACGCTGTTGGGGACACTCTGATGTAAGGGGACGCTGTTGGGGACACTCTGATGTAAGGGGACGCTGTTGGGGACACTCTGATGTAAGGGGACGCTGTTGGGGACACTCTGATGTAAGGGGGGCGCTGTTGGGGACACTCAAAATTAAAGTGGGCCAGTCATGAGGAAGTCCAGGGCCAAATTTTTGTCCCAGTCCAGCCCTGGGAGCCAGCACGTTTGTTACAATGGCTTCAGCTTTGGTACGACCACATGACATCCTAGTGGCTTTAGCAGAATCCTGAAATATAACAGGAAGTAGTTTCATGGTGTAGTCCAAAGATCTATATGAATGACTGTGGCACACGGAATGGTAAACCATTGATATTTCAGCTGCTATAATTTCGTCTTGCATTGCCATATCCTTAGAGGGAATCATGAATTTGGAAAGCATCCCACTTTGTTTTGCAGCCCGATCAGCATTTTTGTGACTTTCGCTAGATATGTGGATTTTGATATCACCTTCACCACCATGACCAATTCCAAACTCGCGTCTACACAGAGTACAATATGCTCTATGATAGTTACTGGTCACTGCTGTAATGCATGTATAAGTTGTTTTCCATAAGTCTCAAATGGCACAATCGCTTTATCTTCTTTGATTTAGAGGTCGAAGGCCCCTGTTCATCCCCGCTGCTATCCATCTTAGTACCAGTTGCACGATGTGTGAATGATCCTACAGTGATGATCCAAACACATTGACTGATGTATGAAATGGACAAGCCAACTTGTAATACAAACTATTTACCAACACGCCACAGAGCTCCACAGCAATAAAACTCAGAGAGTCTACAACTAGTGTTTCAATGAAAATTAATCACATCTGATGTACTGATTGCCTCTCTCATTTCTTGAGACACTAATGGCCCATAAAGAAAATCGGGTGAACATTTTTGTCCAAGGAACGATCGTACAATTTTCTAAAAGTGTGTACACAACTTTTGACAGCCGATTCCGAACGAAAATTTCCGAAGGGAAAAACGCCAACATTTTTCTTGTATGGGAACAGAATGTACCATCTTCGTATGATCTTCGTACGAGAAATAGCAGATACGAAAGACTGCGCATGATCAGAAACAACAAATAACAAAAAAGCCTTTGTCGTATGCGAATTTTCGTGCATTATTTCTATCCTCGGTTCCGACTTGATGTGAAACATTGAGGAAAACCTGCCGATTGTCCGAATTTCTCATAGTGTGTACTGGGCTTAACAAGTCAGATACAAATATCCCCCAAATTACCACTTTTTGGAAAGTAGACATTCCAAGGTATTTAGTAAGAGGCATGGTGAGTTTTTTCAAGTTGTCATATTTTGCAATTCTTTGCAAAATTAAGATTTTTAGTTTTCACAAAATTGTCATATTCACAGGTTATTTCTCTAACACAGCATATGCATACTTGCAACCACACCCCAAAATATATTCTGCTGCTAATAAGTGAGTTTTCAGGGATCTCCTAAAGGTAGATAGGCTGATCGGATATACCGGGGCAGGGAGTTCCAGAGGATGGGAGAGGCTCTGGAGAAGTCCTGAAGGCGAGCATGAGAGGAGGTAACAAGGGAGCTAGAGAGCAGTAGGCGATATCTGCAGATGAGGTTGGTGATGTAGATGGGGGCGATGTTGTGATTGGCCTTGTATGTTGTGGTTAGCATTTTGAATTTTATACGGTGGGGTAAGGAAAGACAGTGAAAGGATTGGCAGAGAGGGGCAGCAGTCATGGATCGATTAGTGAGGTGCATTAGTCTAGCAGCAGCATTTATAATAGACTGAAGGGGGGATATCCTGCGTAAGGGTAGGCCATTAAGGAGAGAGTTGCAGTAGTCGAGGCGGGAAATAATCAAGGAGTGAATAAGTTGCTTTGTGGTGTCATTAGTCAAGAAGGGTCTAATTTTGGAGAGGTTTCGGAGGTTAAGGCGGCAGGATTTAGCCAGCGATTGGATGTGGGGGCTGAAGGAGAGATCAAAGTCAAGGATTACACTCAGCACCCTGGCATGTGTGGAGGGACCAATGGTTGTGCTGTTTATCTTAATGGTAAAATCATGGGGGGGGGGACCGGGAAGGAGGAAATGTAACAAGCTCCGTTTTAGTAAGACTGAGTTTGAGAAAGTGGTGTGACATCCATACCGATATGTCATTCAGTAAGTTTAGGATCCGTGAGGGGGTGAGTTGAGGAGTAGACAGATAGATCTGGGTGGGGGGGACAGCAGGATGGAGGGGGACACAGAGGAAGAACGGAGGGGGACAGCAGGACGGAGGGGGACAGCAGCAGAACGGTAGGGGACACGGAGGAAGAATGGAGGGGGAGAGCAGGACAGAGGGGGACAGCAGCAGAACGGAGGGGGACACGGAGGAAGAATGGAGGGGGAGAGCAGGACAGAGGGGGACAGCAGAAAAATGGAGGGGGACAGCAGAATGGAGGGGGACAGCAGCAGAACGAAGGGGGACATGAAGTAAGAACAGAGGGGGACAGCAGCAGAATGGAGGGGGACACAGAGGAAGAACGGAGGGGGACAGCAGCAGAACGGAGGTGGACACAGAGGAAGAACGGAGGGGGACAGCAGCAGGACGCAGGGGGACTGCAGCAGGACGCAGGGGGACAGCAGCAGAACGCAGGGGGACGGGCAGCAGAACGAAGGGGCAAACAGAGGAAGAACGGAGGGGGACAGCAGCAGAACGGAGGGGGACACGGAGGAAGAATGGAGGGGGACAGCAGGACAGTGGGGGACACGGAGGAAGAACGGAGGTGGACAGCAGGACAGTGGGGGACAGCAGCAGAACAGAGGGGGACAGCAGAACGGAGGGGGACATGGAGGAAGAACGGAGGGGGACACGGAGGAAGAATGGAGGGGGACAGCAGCAGAACGGAGGGGGACACGGAGGAAGAACGGAGGGGGACACGGAGGAAGAACGGAGGGTGACACGGAGGAAGAACGGAGAAAGACATTCTGAGAGGTCCGTTGGCCATCCACGTCTCACTTGGATGTTACCCAGGGCTCCCAGTGCCCCGAACCAAGCTCCACCTGTCTCGTCTGTTCCAACCCAGGAGGCTCCTGAGCCCATGCAGCTGGGACTGCTCCGTCCCTCTCTGACCCCAGAAGAGAAGACACGCAGACGCACTCTCAACCTGTGCCTGTACTGCGGAGAGTCTGGACACTTTGCAAGAGCATGTCCCAATAAGTGACGTAAGTGTTTACCGTCCTCTTCGTTGTGTGCACCTGTTTTACCTAGATCCGGTAACCACTTAACACTTTCCGTTGTATTACAGTTACCTGGAAGGAACATCCCAGTACCGGTCATCATTGATTCGGGAGCATGTAGCGGATTCATTGACCGGACCTTCATTAAAGACCATCATATTCCTACTCAAACCAAAGCTCAGGGATTAGCAGTTTTCTTAGCGGATGGCTCCACTCTCAGCTCCGGCCCTGTTACCCAGGAAACTGTTCCTCTACTGGCCACCATTGGCCCGGAACACCAGGAAATTTTACGCTTGGATGTCATCTCCTCTCCCCTCTTCCCAATTATCTTAGGAATGCCTTGGCTACAGGCTCACAATCCTAGTATCAACTGGTCCACGGGCAAAATCCAGTTTTCATCTGAATATTGCAAGCAACACTGTTTACAAGGAACCCCTATGGCATCCTCTCAATGCCTGTACCTAGACTCAGAAACCAAGTCTTACCAAAATCTCCCCGAACCTTACCGGGATTTCCTGGATGTGTTCAGCAAAAAGGGGGCAGAAACTCTTCCAGTACACAGACCCTATGATTGCCCGATAGAACTCTTACCGGGAACTGAAGTTCCTTTCGGGAGGATTTTTCCCTTAACTGAGCAGGAGCTGGGCACTTTGAAAGTCTATATAGACGAAAACCTGAAGAAAGGATTCATTCGTCCCTCCACTTCTCCAGCAGGTGCAGGCATCTTTTTCGTAGAGAAAAAGGATCACTCCTTACGTCCATGCATCGATTACCGGGAGCTCAATAAAATTACTGTAAAAAACAGATACCCACTACCTCTGGTTCCCGAATTGTTTCAGAGATTAGGATTTGCTACCGTCTTCACCAAGTTGGACCTCCGTGGAGCCTACAATTTGATCCGCATAAGAGAGGGAGACGAATGGAAGACGGCCTTTCGTACTCGATTTGGGCACTACGAGTACCTTGTCATGCCCTTTGGTCTGTGCAACGCGCCAGCCACATTCCAGCACTTCGTCAACGATGTCTTTCGGGACTTTCTGGACCTATATGTCATCGTTTATCTAGACGATATCCTGGTTTTCTCTGCTTCCCTGACTGACCACCGCAAACACGTACGAAATGTACTTACCCGGCTTAGACAACATGGGCTTTATGCCAAACTCGAAAAATGCAAATTCGAGCGCCAATCCATCCAGTTCCTAGGCTTGGTCATTTCCCCTGACGGTATCAAGATGGATCCGCAAAAAGTATCCGCTATCTTGGATTGGCCTGCACCTATAGACAAGAAAGGAGTACAGCGTTTTATTGGCTTTGCTAATTTCTATAGGAAATTCATTCAAGGATTCTCTTCAATTATAACTCCCATTACAGAACTTATCAAACAAGGAACCCGGTTCTGCTGGACCCCCAAGGCGCAAGTGGCCTTTGAAAGACTCAAAGCTCTGTTTACGTCAGCCACTATCCTCAAACATCCCAACCCTGCCTTACCTTTTGTCTTGGAAGTGGATGCTTCCGAAGTCGCGGTTGGAGCCGTACTCTCACAAAGACAAGGTGCCAAAGCACTCCTGTACCCTGTGGGATTTTTCTCACGTAAACTCTCCCCTTCCGAGAGAAATTATGATGTGGGAGATCGGGAACTTCTAGCCATTAAAGCAGCTCTGGAAGAATGGCGCTATCTCCTGGAAGGTGCAGCTCACCCCATTTTGGTCTACACGGACCATAAAAACCTAGAATACCTAAGGACAGCCAAGAGACTGAAACCCCGGCAGGCCAGATGGGCACTTTTTTTTCCCGATTTATTTTTCATATTACCTACAGACCCGGATCCAAGAATGTCAAATCCGACGCCCTTTCCCGAATGTTTCTTGATTCAGAGAAGACCCTGTCTCCAGACACCATTCTCCCCTCTGGGAATTTCCTGGTCTTACAGGAGGATCTAATCTCTCAGATCAGACGATCCTCTATGGGAATGTCATCACCTGCTGAAGCTTGTACCAAAGATGGGTTGTTCTGGTATAAAAATAAAATTGTGGTCCCTGAGGAGCTAAAGGTACGGGTATTAAGCTTATGCCATGATCACAAACTGGCCGGTCACTTCGGCACACGGAAGACAATTGATCTTGTCCAACGCACCTTTTGGTGGCCCCACCTGACCAAGGATTGCAAGGAATATGTTGAGTCCTGTAATACTTGCACCAGAAGCAAGAGTAAGAGCTTGGGGTCTGTTGAGACCATTACCAGTCCCAGAGAGACCATGGGCCATGATTTCAATGGACTTTATTGTCGAACTCCCTCCATCAGAAGGTTTTTCTTCCATTTTCGTTGTAGTAGACAGGCTGTCTAAAATGGCTCATTTCCTCCCCATGAAGGTCACCCCTTCGGCTATGGAGACTGCTACCATCTTTATTAAGGAGATCATCAGACTGCATGGAGTACCAACCAATATAGTTTCTGACAGAGGCGTCCAGTTTACCTCCAGATTCTGGAAAGCCCTTTGTGGCGCCCTGGCAATTGAATTATCATTCTCTTCGGCCTATCATCCCCAGTCAAATGGACAAACCGAGAGGACGAATCAAACCTTAGAGCAGTACCTCCGCTGTTTCTCTGCATTCTCCCAGGATGACTGGGCTTCCCTGCTTCCCATCGCGGAGTTCTCTTACAACAACTCACTACACTCAGCTACCAATCAGTCACCGTTTTATGCCAACTATGGTTTCCACCCATCCTTCTTGCCTGGATCTATTCCTGAGTGCCCTGTTCCTGCAGTATCCGAAACTTTGGACTTTTTCTCAAACAATAACAAATTGCTGCAGGATACCATGACTAAAGCTCAAGAAGATTACAAGAGAATTTTTGACAGGAAGAGACGGGGAGAACTTGTTCTGGAACCGGGCAATTCTGTCTGGTTATCTACTGCTAACCTTAAGTTGGCCTGTCCGTCCAAAAAACTGGGTCCTAAATACTTGGGTCCTTTCTCGATTAAAAGAAAAGTCAACAATGTGGCATATGAACTTGACTTCCTAACTCCCTGAGGATACACTCAGTCTTCCACGTGTCCCTCTTGAAGCCGGTTACCCCCAACTCTTTTTCTGGCCGTAGTATTGGGCCACCCAAACCTATCTTGGTTAACGGCGAGGAGGAGTTCGAGGTGGAGGCAATTTTAGATTGCAGAAGAAGATGCAATCAGATTCAATATCTGGTAAAATGGAGGGGCTATGGACCCGAAGACAATTCATGGGAGCCAGAAAGTAACCTGCATGCCAGAGAACTTCTTCTGTCTTTTAAAACTTCTCATGCCGCAAAGATGGCCAGGCTGGGCATCCGGAGTCTGCCCTTGAGGAGGGGGCACTGTCAGAGAGGTTACCTGGTTGGGCGCCGGTGCACGCCGGGGCGCGCTGGTGCCCGTGTCTCCATGCGTGCTAGGGTGCGTGTTACGGAGGGCGCTGGCGTGTCTGGTCTGACCAGCCATGGCGTGCAGGGTGGCGTCCGGGCGGATGTGCGTACGCGCGTTCGCCTATGGGCATTACCGCAGGCGTGCCCGGTGGCGTTGGCGTGCACGCTGGCGTCGGGAGCGAGCTCGGGCATGTGCGGGGCGCGCAGCGCTTTGGCGAATCGGCGTACGCACGTGCGCGGCGTTTTGGCGCCAATCAGCCTATTTAAGTCTGCCTCTGTCCCTGTTCGGTGCTGCCTGATCAACAGCTCTGTGTCTCGTTCCTGTGATCCTCTCTGTGTTCCTGTATTCCTGAAGTTTGACCCGTTGTGACCCGGCTTGCCTTTGGATCTCCCTTGATTGCTGCCTGAACCCGACCCCGGCTTGTTTGACCTTGTTACTGCCTGCTCCTCTTGTACCGTTGCTGCCAGCATGCTGCCGACCTCTGCCTGTGTGTGACCAACCTGATAAGCTCCTGCTCAGCATCAGTTCCAGCCTTCCTGAAGCTCTACCAGTTGCCTGTAAAACCACTCTGCTCCAGGACTCCACATCAGGCCCTCATACCACTCCGCATTCGTGGGCTTCCTGTTTACTCTATCAGGGGTCCCGAATCAGATACGTAAGGCCCAAGCGGACTCACCTGTCTGGTAAATGTGGGACCTGACAGACACTGAGGAAGAATGGAGGGGGACAGCAGCAGAACGGAGGGGGACACGGAGGAAGAACGGAGGGGGACACGGAGGAAGAACGGAGGGGGACAGCAGGACACAGGGGGACAGCAGCAGAACGCAGGGGGACAGCAGCAGAACGAAGGGGCAAACGGAGGAAGAATGGAGGGGGACAGCAGCAGAACAGAGGGGGACACGGAGGAAGAATGGAGGGGGACAGCAGGACGGTGGGGGACACGGAGGAAGAACGGAGGGGGACACAGAAGAATGGAGGGGGACACAGAGGAAGAACAGAGGGGGACACAGAGGAAGAACGGAGGGGGACAGCAGGACTGAGGGGGACACTGAGGAAGAATGAAGGGGGACAGCAGCAGAACGGAGGGGGACACGGAGGAAGAACTGAGGGGGACACGGAGGAAGAACAGAGGGGGACACGGAGGAAGAACGGAGGGGGACAGCAGCAGAACGGAGGGGGACATGGAGGAAGAACGGAGGGGGACACGCAGGAAGAACGGAGGGGGACAGCAGGATGCAGGGGGACAGCAGCAGGACGCAGGGGGACAGTAGCAGAACGAAGGGGCAAACAGAGGAAGAACGGAGGGGGACAGCAGCAGAACGCAGGGGGACAGCAGTAGAATGAAGGGTCAAACAGAGGAAGAACGGAGGGGGACAGCAGCAGAAGGGAGGGGGACATGGAGGAAGAACGGAGGGGGACAGCAGGACGGTGGGGGACACGGAGGAAGAACGGAGGGGGACACGGAGGAAAAAAAGAGGGGGACATGGAGGGAGAACGGAGGGGGACAGCAGGACGGAGGGGGACACGGAGGAAGAATGGAGGGGGACACGGAGGAAGAACGGAGGGGGACACGGAGGAAGAACGGAGGGGGACACGGAGGAAGAACGGAGGGGGACACGGAGGAAGAACAGAGGGGGACATGGAGGGAGAACAGAGGGGGACAGCAGGACGGAGGGGGACACGGAGGAAGAATGGAGGGAGATACGGAGGAAGAATGGAGGGGGACACCGAGGAAGAACAGAGGGGGACACCGAGGAAGAATGGAGGGGGACAGCAGAAGAACAGAGGGGGACACGGAGGAAGAACAGAGGGGGACACGGAGGAAGAATGGAGGGGGACACAGAGGAAGAACAGAGGGGGACACAGAGGAAGGGGGACAGCAGCAGAATGGAGGGGGACACAGAGGAAGAACGGAGGGGGACAGCAGGACGGAGGGGGACAGCAGCAGAATGGAGGGGGACACAGAGGAAGAACGGAGGGGGACAGCAGCAGAATGGAGGGGGACACTGAGGAAAACTGGAGGGCGACAGCAGAATGGAGGGGGACACGGAGGAAGAAAGGAGGGGGACAGCAGCAGAACGGAGGGGGACATGGAGGAAAGATGGAGGGGGAGAGCAGCAGAACTGAGGGGGAGTGGGGGGGGACAGCAGCAGAACTGAGAGGGAGTGGGGGACAGCAGCAGATTTGAGGGGGATTGGGGGGACAGCAGCAGAACTGAGGGGGAGTGTGGGAGACAGCAGATCTGAGGGGGGTGGGGGACAGCAGCAGAACTGAGAGGGAGTGTGGCTGTGTGGGGGACAGCAGCAGAACTGAGGGGGGTGGGGGTCTGGGGACAGCAGCAGAACTGAGGGGGGTGGGGGTCTGGGGACAGCAGCGGATGTGAGAGGGAGTGTGAATTTCTCACTGCTGTAACTAGGTAGTGGAAGTTACACTAACCTGAAGTACTCTGGCGGGCGGACCTCGTGGGCTGGAGGGAGGACTCGGACGACGAGGCGGCTCAGTCAGGACTCAGGAGGACTCACTCTCAGGACGGGCAGCTCGGAGTCGGCCGGGTTGCGCTTGCTGGCTGGCAATGTGCGGCTGCTGGAGTAGTCAGCTCGGCGGGTCCGGGACTGGTCACTGGCAGGCACCACCACCCACTGACTGGGGCTGGGCACAGGGCAGGCTAGTAAGTGTGGACTCACTGGCAGGCTGGCGGCTGCTCTCTCTCTCTCTCTCAGAGGTGCGCTGCTCAGCCGTAGCGTGTAGAGTCTAGACTAGAGTGCGCCGTGCGGGTGCTCACTGCACTGACTCCCACGTGACTGACGGTGCCAGCTGACATCACTGGTTGCTAGACGCGGGGCGGGCAGCCCTAGCCTAGCAACCAGTTAAGCACTTAAGCTGCGCATATCTGTGTGTGTGTTACTTGTGTATACTGTACTGTATAATGATAAGGGCGGCAGACTCGGAGACGGAGTCGGACTGGTGCCAGCCGGCGGTGTGTTTTTTTTTTCCATTCCGGGACACTGTATTGTCCCGAAATGAAGGTACCCGGGACACGGGACAAAAATCTCAAATAAAGGGGGACACGTGGCCACCCTAGCCAGAGCGGTGTGCTGCTCCCCGCCTCCTCTGTGTACAGGAAAACATAGGAGGAGGAGGGGCGGGTTCAGTGCACTCCACTCTGTGCTGTGTGCCCGGGAGAGATGCTGGCTGCTATAAAATGTGTTGCTCACGGCATGCGGGAACCATGACAACCCGCACACGCCGTGGGCATTCCGGGACTCAGCCCTGATTCGTGGGATTCCGGAAGAGGGACTGATTTCCGAGACGGTCCCAGCCAATCGAGGACGGTTGGGAGGTATGTTACTGTGAGGAAAAAAAAAAGGATTCTGGTTCTAGGTAGAGTTCTTTTATTTATGGAGTAGTCAGTCTTGTAGCCCTGTAAGGTTTGGTCCATTAATTTGCTTCCATGACATGCACAGGAAAGTACTATTAGGCAGGCTGCAAAAATTAGAAATGTATTTAGTCGAAGGTAAAATGTATTGAAATACAATCACAGTGAATAATCATTTACGAGAATGAACTTAAAGAGGAGGTCCAGCCCCCCCCACGAAAAATCAGCAGCTACAAATACTTCAGCTGCTAACATTGAATATATGGACACTTATCTGTCAAGGAAGCCTGCGGTGTTGGGTGCAGCCGCCGCCATTCCAGGTAAGGGAACCCGGCAGTGAAGCTTTTCGGCTTCACAGCCAGGTCCCCACTGTGCATGCGCCAAGCCTGCTGTGCTTTCTAATTGGTCCGGTAGCGGAGGAAGGAGGAGGGGGCCGAACTTCCGAGAGACGGGGCCTCTGTTTTTTTAGGGTGCTTTTATCACGCTTTTTGGAGTTAATTTCCTAAAGACAAATAGACATTGCAAAGAAAGTTGTACTTTGCAAAGGAATTTTACCCTGCACTTAGCGAATAAGGTGAAGGTCTGCTGACTTCCATCATCTAATCACATGCAAGTAAAAATTGTATTTTTTTAAATTGTCTTTGTGCTTGATTGGGTATTCTTTGCAAAGTGAAATCACCTCATTCACTAAGCTCTGGGGAATAGTCCATTGCAAAGCGCAACTTCACTTTCAAAGTAAACAGTCTATTTGCCTTTAGTAAACCACCCCCATTGTCTTACCAGTTCAAGGAACAACAAGCAAACACAAACATGTAATTTAAGTGACAAGCTTGTCCAGCAGCCCTCCAGAGGACCTAATTTAAACATGAAATATGACCTCCTATTGTCTGCAATGTAATTTAATTTCAAAATCCTAGTGTAGCACCCTCCAGTGTGTGCTACTAGAAGGGAGAGTAGGCAAACTATAGTCTAGCCCAGGGATAAACCTGAGTCACTGGATCTAGGTCAGGGTTATTAGAGGCCAGGGCTGGGTGACTCATCCTAGCAACTCTCTGATGCCTCCACCCTGTTTCTAGAATGTTAGAGAATATTCTGGAAGATGGTGGGCAGAAGCTAGGAGAGTTTGCCTTGAATATTTAGGGGTCCTTAACCAATCCCCAGGTTTGGGGGCTGGCAGGAAACTAATGAGCCATGCCAGCAAAGGAGTTGGGTGGCAGATGGAAGAGCAGTGTTGAAGAGAGTCTATCGGTAGCCCTTGAGGGACCCCTGCCAGGAGGGGCTTTACTTTGGCTAGAGTTCAGGAGGCTGACCTGGAGGGATCCCACCACAGGAGGCAGTTGGAAGGACCCCAGGGAGGCAGTGAGAGCAAGGAGAGACAGTGGGTAGATCAACACAGTGCAGGGACAGACAAGGGGAGAGACTGCCAGCTGTAGCAGTGCTCTCTTAAAGACAGTAGTGTGCCAAGTCTTCATCCAACCTTGCCCTAGGGAGTCTCCATGTGTGTGTCAGTTGGGAGGACTGGGAAGAGAAAGCAGCCAGGTGAGCTAGCATTTCTGCAAGCAGTAGAACTGGGATGAGCCTCTACGAAGAGGCAGAAGGTTGTGCAAGATGCTTTTTATACCACATTGAAAGAGAAAAATGATGTGGTCCGTGGCACCATCAGTAATTGGCCTCCATCCCAAATTTGGACAGAAAGAAAGAGAATTTTGGTCAGGGGGACTTTGAATGAGGCCAATCCCTATATAGAGTAAGCACATAGGATATAAAGCACAGTATTGCTTGTATAAGTTTATTACATAATATCCAACAAAAAAGGAATTTTTTTTTGGAACTTTGAGAGATGTATTACAAAAAAGCAGTCATTGCAAAGAACATTTTACTGTACCTTGTGAGATCATATACAGCATACTCAATGACAAAAAATGCATACACAAAATTGCATAAATGCAAGGCATGCTAAAAACCACATATACATATTGACACCATGGTACTTTGACATATCATTGGATGAAGACAAGTCCTACACAACACAGGCCACTGGAAGGGCTGGATGGTATTTAAAAGTCTTGAGTGGAACAATGTAAAAGACATATAAAGTCATCTGCATGGACATCATACATCTATGAAGGACCAACGCGTTTCGTTCACTCCACATTGCAACTTTACCAAGAGACAGTTCCTAGCTAGGGATGAGCCACCAGTTCGGTTCGCAGTAGAACATGCGAACGGGTAAAAAATTTGTTCGAACATGCGAACACAGTTAAAGTCTATAGGACACGAATGTGAAAAATCAAAAGTGCTCATTTTAAAGGCTTATATGCAAGTTCTTGCCATAAAAAGTGTTTGGGGACCCGGGTCCTGCCCCAGGTGACATGTATCAATGCAAAAAAACTTTTAAAAACTGCAGTTTTTTCGGGAGCAGTGATTTTAATACCTAAAGTGTAACAATAAAAATGAAATATTCCTTTTAAATATTGTGCCTGGGGGGGTGTCCTTTGTATGCCTGTAAAGTAGCGCACCTTTCCCATGTTTATAACAGTGCCACAGCAAAATGAAATTTCTAAAGTAAAAAATGTCATTTAAAACTGCTTGTGGATGTAATGTATTGTTGGATCCTAGCAATATAGATAAAAATACCAAAAAAAATGTTGTGGATGTCACCCCCAAAATCCATACCAGGCCCCTCAGGTCTGGTTTTGGATATTAAGGGGAACCCCACACCCAATTTTTTCAACAAATGGCGTGGTGGGTCCCCCAGGCACTATATACTCAGTATATATAGTATATATACAGCAGTATATTTACTATACGACCTGCCCTATGTACTCTGCAGAAAATTGGGTCTTAGATGCTGGTGATACCAGAACTCTGTAAGCCTTCACAGTTACTCTTGTTAGGTGCAGGAACGGGCCCTGCTGTGAAATATTAGATCAAAAATTGTAATTACATGCCCCTGTTAAATGGGGGCAGAAAAATTGTGCCTTAGGTGGTGGTGCCACAACACTGTAACCCCTCACAGATACTTTTGTTGGGTGCAGGAACAGGCCCTGCTGTGAAATATTAGATCAAAAATTGTAATTACATGCCCCTATTAAACAGGGGCAGAAAAAATGGGCCTTGGGTGATGGTGGTGCCACAACACTGTAAGCCCTCACAGATACTCTTGTTGGGCACAGGAATGGGCCCTGCATTGAAATATTATATCAAAAATTTTAATTACATGCCCCCGTTAAACAGGAGCAGAAAAATTGGGCCTTGGGTGGTGGTGCCCTAAACCAAAAATATTGTTGGAAGCTAGCATCAGCAAGATTGAGGAGGAATAGGATAGTCAGCATAGTCTTCAAGGGATCCCACATCCATAGCAATTTCAGTCAGTTACATCAGCATCAGGGGCTTGATAGCTGCTGATCCAAGACTGATTCATTTTTATGAATGGGAGCCTATCAACGGAGTCTGTGGACAGGCGCACTCTTTGATCCGTTACAAACCCTCCAGCAGCAACGATTGTGTGTTCAGAAAGCACGCTGGATGCAGGACAGGCCAGTAGCTCAATTGCATATTGAGCAAATTCTGACCAGTCGTCCATCCTCAAGACCCAGTAACCCAGTGGATGCTCTGTTGGAAAAGTCTCCAAGTCTGCTCTTGCTCCTAGAAATTCCTGCACCATGTAATGCAGATGCTAGCAATGGTTGCGTGATCCGATCAGACTTTGGCGCTGAGGACTGTAAAACTGTTTAAAGACATCGGTCAGCCAGCCACCTTTTCCACCACTCTTCCTCTGACTGAATGAAGCCTCAGCAACATGTTGTCCAGCACCAGGAAATCGTAACCTCCCAGGGTCTGGAAATGCGTTGCACAAAAGTTTCTTCAAGGCCTCCTAAAGATGTTTCATCATCTGCTCCCTCTGCGAAGGCAAGATAAGTTCTGCAACCTTACCCTTGTAACGTGGATCAAGAAGGGTTGCCAAGCAGTAATGATCCCTCTCCTTGATACCACGAATCCTGGGGTCCTTTCGCAGGCTTTGCAGAATCAGAGAGGCTATGCACTGTAAGTTTGCAGAGGCATTCGATTCTGAGTCCTCTGGGTCACTAAGGATCACATGATCCATAACTACCTCCTCCCAGCCACGTACAACTCCTTGGATTTCTGGGGACTGAAAACCATTCCTTGAAGACTGCTGCTGAGTGTTATCCTCTACATCCATGCTGACACAATCCTCCTCTTCCTCTTCTTCCTGTGTGTTTGGTGGGCCCGCAGGAATGCTATCTGGATAAAGGGGGCCTTGAGAGGAAAGGAAGTCCTCCTCTTCCTCCCGCTGTTCTGCCTCAAGTGCCCTGTCCATGATTCCACTAAGCGTGTGCTCCAGCAGGAAGACTGGAGGGACAGTGTCACTGATACATGCATTGTCGCTGCTCATCATCCTTGTTACCTCCTCAAATGGTGACAGGACAGTGCATGCATCCTTGAACAGCAGCCACTGGCGTGGCGAAAAGAAGCCAAGCTCCCCTGACCCTGTCCTGGTGCCATACTCGCACAGGTACTCATTGATGGCCCTCTTCTGTGTGTGCAGCTGCTGCAGCATTACCAACGTTGAGTTCCACCTGGTGGGCATGTGACAAATGAAGCGGTTGCTGGGCAGGTTGCATTCCATTTGAATGTCAGCCAGCCGAGCACTGGCATTGTATGACCGATGGAAATGACCACAGACTTTTCTGGCCTGCCTCAGGAGATCCTGTAAGCCTGGGTACCTGCTCAAGCCGCTGCACCACAAAATTCAGGACGTGTGCCAAACATGGAACATGGGTTAAATGTCCCTGTCGGAGGGCGGAGAGAAGGTTGGTACCATTGTCGCATACAACCATTACTGTCTGAAGCTGGCGTGGCGTCAACCACCTCCGAGCCTGCCCCTGCAGAGCTGACAGAATCTCTGCCCCAGTGTAGCTCCTGTCCCCTAGGCAGACCAACTCAATCACCGCATGGCATCTTTTAGCCTGACTGCTTGCATAGCCCCTTGAACGCATACAGAGCACTGCTGTTTCAGAGAACAAATCTGCAGAAGGGGTCATAGAGGAAGAAGAAGAGGAGGGGGTGGAAGAGAGAGCTGTGGCAGAATCACTGCTAGCATTTTGGAGGTGGGGTGATGGAACAAGCTCCAACAACACTGAACCCTGTCCTGCATCCTTCCCAGCTGCCAGCAGAGTTACCCAGTGCACCGTGAAGGAAAGGTAACATCCCTGCCCATGACTGCTGGACCATGAGTCAGCGGTAATATGAACCTTACTGCTGACTGCCCTGTCCAACTAGGCCAAATCATTGTCTTCCACATGCCGGTAGAAAGCCAGAATGGCCTTCTCTGAGAAGAAATGGCATTTTGGAACCTGCCACTGAGGTACAGCACGTTCCACAAATTCACGCAAGGGGGAAGAGTCTACCAGCTGAAAAGGCAGCAGTTGCAGTGGTAGAAATTTGGCCAAGCTAGCATTTAGACGCTAAGCATGTGGATGGCTGGGACCAAATTTCTTTTTACGGTTCAGCAACTGGGGTAGGGAAATTTGTCTGCTAAAATCAGATGGTGGTTACTGCTAGCAGATTGGCTGCAAGTACTTGGAACACCTATTGCTATACTTTCATTCCTCTCAGTGCAGGTTTTTGAGAGGACTGGAGATATAGCAGGGTTGGAGATCCCAGATGAGGAGCAAGGAGAAGTTCGCCTTTTTCTTTGATGTGGGTCTTTCAAGTGCTGTTGCCAATGGACTGCATGACAAGTCATCATATATCTGGTCAATCATTTGGTGCCCAAGCGGCTGCTGTTCTTGCCATGCTTGATCCGCTTCAGACATAGGTTGGAAACAGCAACCATGCGGTCTGCTGCACAAGTGTTAAAAAAGGCCAAATGCGGCAAGACATTGTATTCCTTGCCACTGGCATTCAAATATTACAACGAAAAGAGAATGGTTTCACAGAATAAACAACATAGAAAAAATAGAAATCATTAGCATATCACAGGTAAAAAAAAAATTTCACTTCAACATAGTACAACTGGATAGAATTTAAACAATCCTCTGCTTATAAAGCAGTAAATGTATAAAAACAGAGCCCACTCCTTACAAATAAAACACTTGAGCGTCTAGAGGGAACTATGAACATAACTTCACCACACCCTTTCATACCCCAATCCCCAAGTTATATCTTTTTTTTTATTTATCCACCTTGTTTCTTTCCTTTTTCCCTTTTAATATTTACACAACTTAATACAAACTCAAATTAAAGCTCGGCACAAGCACACTGTTAGAAACAAATAAAAATCACAAATACTAAGTAGTCCCGATCCCAGTGCTCAAATGGAACAAATTCACTGCACTTTCAGCCATTATTATATCCAAAAACAATAAGCAATAAAATATGCCTTATTTAAAATCAAACATTAACAGCGCTTCTTATGGGTAAAAAATATCCAACGATGTAATAACATCTAGTGCATTAATCAGCGTTCAGGCCCGCCCCCTTCTCTGCCCCAGAAGTAGATGTGCTGGTAGTGAGTAGTGTGACCCCGGCAAGGTTATGTGCGCAGCTCTGCATGTGTAGGGAGCCTGTAATGTATTGAAGTCTCTCTCCATAGACAGTAGTGTGTCTTCCTTGTCATGGACTCTGGCAAAGCGGCATCACCTGTTATTCTTGCATGTAACAAACATCCGTTCCATATTGTACCTAACATGGAGAGCTGCTGTGATCAACAAGAGTGCTGCTGATACATGCTGCAAAGGATTATAACAGGCCCTGTTATGAATCCCCTCTGGTAAGCACACACACAAAGGGGTGAGCACGAGGTGGACTGGTGGAGGTTTAGCAGCTGAAAGTTTTCCTGCACTGGTGGATCAGAGGATTTCTGTTATTTACCTGTCTTCAATGCAAGGATTATATTGAACTGACATTAGGAGGAAAGGACTGATTATATCGCTCTATGTCTATTATAATAAGGGATGAGATACAAGCACACTGTTATGGACTAACTAAAACAAAGATCATAAACTTCTCTCATGACTTGTCAATACAAATACTGTATATGCATAAAATACATCTTTCTGTATTGTTTAAAATATATTGTTATTTTACTAAAAAAATATTGTTCAGATGTAAAATGTGATACATTTGCAATGATTTCTTAATGTGAATGTTCGACCACTACAATGATATGTTGTATTAAATTCCTATGTTTATTTAATAAAAATTTGTGGAAAAAAAAAAGTCAGCGGGGAGTCAGCAGCGCCCTGCACCTGCGGAGGTCCTTAAGCTGCCCCCTAGAGGACATCCTGCCTCATTGGAGTTGTGCCTCCTCCTCCATTCTCTGTCACCCAAGTACAGTAAGTGACCTCATCATCCCCTCCCTCCTCGTCACTGGAGCAAACTTGGCAGTATGCTGCAGCTGAGGGAACATGACTGCCAGTTTCTTGTCCCTCTGTTGCACTCCCTCTCTCTAGGCTCACGTTACTCCCTTCCTCAACCTGGGAACCATCATCAGAGCCTTCAAATCACTGTGCATCCTCCAACAGCATGTACCCAACACTCTGGTCAAAAAATTCTGGGGACTCCTCCGTGCATGATGGTGGGACCGTGGACAAGGAGCTGGTGGAATGGGCCACTTTGGCAGCTGCGTTGGAAAGCAAACTACTCTGAGCCTGGGTGATAGAGGATGAGGACGGCTTTGTTATCCACTCCACCAACTCTTCTGCATGTTGTGGCTCAATAACATGGCCAGCAGCAGAAACAAAGGACAAGCGTGCCCCACGGCCACCTGCAGAGGATGCACCATGTCCACGACCACCACTGTTGACTGTAGACATAGAGGCTGCTTGCCCTCTTTTAGTGGCCTGTGAGCATCTGCCTCTCCTTGGTGGCCTTCTGGCCTACACTGTATTAGCTACTGTGTACACTGCCTGAAGTGTAGTAGAAACTGTACACACTGTATTAGATACTGTGTACACCGCCTGCATTGTATTAGAAACTGTACTATGGCTGCACTGTATTATGTACTGTGTACACCACCAGAAGTGTAGTAAAACTGTAAACACTGTATTAGATACTGTGTACATCACCAGAAAAGTAGTAGAAACTGTACTATGGCTGCACTGTATTGTGTACATCACCATAAGTTTAGTAGAAACTGTACACACTGTATTAGATACTATGTACATCGCCTGAACTGTATTAGAAACTGTACTACTAGTGCACTGTATTGTGTACTGTGTACACCACCAGAAGTGTAGTTGAAACTATACACACTGTATTAGATACTGTGTACACCACCTGCACTGTATTAGAAACTGTACACGGCTGCACAGTATTGTGTACTGTGTACCCTACCAGAAGTGAAGTAGAAACTGTACATACTGTATTAGATACTCTGTACACTGCCTGAAGTGTATTAGAAACAGTACACCACAGAATGCACTGTAGATATAGGCTACAGTGAATGCAGAGTATAATAGGATTTTTATAACAGCTTACCTGTAAAATCCTTTTCTTTGAAGTACCATACATCACGGGACACAGAGCCACAGTAGTTACTATGTGGGTTATATAGGCCACATTTAGGTGATGGACACTGGCACACCCTAAACAGGAAGTTCAACTCCCTATATAACCCCTTCCCCTACAGGGAGTACCACAGTTTTGCAGCAAAACAATATACGTTTATACCAATTAGGGATGAGCCGAACACCCCCCGATTCGGTTCGCACCAGAACCTGCGAACGGACCGAAAATTCGCACGAACGTTAGAACCCCATTGACGTATATGGGACTCGAACGTACGAAATCAAAAGTGCTCATTTTAAAGGCTAATTTGCATAGTATTGTCCTAAAAAGGGTTTGGGGACCCGGGTCCTGCCCCAGGGGACCTGTATCAATGCAAAAAACTTTTAAAAATGGCCGTTTTTTCGGGAGCAGTGATTTTAATAATGCTTAAAGTAAAAAAAAAAAAGTTAAATATTCTTTTAAATATCGTACCTGGGGGTGTCTATAGTATGCCTGTAAAGTGGCGCGTGTTTCCCATGCTTAGAACAGTCCCTGCACAAAATGTCATTTTTAAAGGAAAAAAAGTCATTTAAAACTGCTTGCGGCTTTAATGTAATGTCGGGTCCTGGCAATATGGATGAAAATCAGTGAGAAAAACGGCATGGGTACCCCCCAGTCCATTACCAGGCCCTTTGGGTCTTGTATGGATATTAAGGGGAACCCCGCACCCAAATTAAAATAAGGAAAGGTATAGGGCCACCAGGCCCTATATACTCTGAACAGCAGTATACAGGCGGTGCAAACAAGACAGGGACTGTAGGTTTGTTGTTAAGTAGAATCTGTTTGTAATTTTGAACGGGTACATTTTTAACGTGTTTAGCTCCAGCCAAAAAATCTTTTTTAAGCTTTTTGGAAAACATAGGGAAGGGTTATCACCCCTGTGACATTTGTTTTGCTGTCTGTCCTCTTCAGAAGATTTCACCTCACTTCTTGTCCCAATGACAAATATTTTTTGAAAATTTGGGTTTTTTTATGGAACAAGGATTAGAAAGCATCAGTGGAAAGGAGAAATGTTTTTCCCATATTAACTCTTACAGGAGAGAAGTTCCCTTCCTAGAAGTAGATTTCATCTCACTTCCTGTTGTCTCCTTCCGTTTGCAAGTAGGAGTCGTTTGTAAGTTAGATGTTTGAAAGTAGGGGCCTGCCCTATATACTCAGCAGAAATTTGGGCCTTAGGTGTTGTTGTGGCCACAACACTGTAAGCCCTCACAGGGCCCTGCTGTGAAATATTAGATCAAGAATTGGAATTACATGCCCCTGTTAAACAGGGGCAGAAAAATTGGGCCTTTGGTGGTGGTGCTGGTGCCACAACACTGTAAGTCCTCACTCGCTCTTGGTGGGTGCAGAAATGGGCCCTGCTGTGAAATATTAGATCAAGAATTGTAATTACATGCCCTTGTTGAACAAGGGCAGAAAAATTGGGCCTTTGGTGGTGGTGGTGCTGGTGCCACAACACTGTAAGTCCTCACTCGCTCTTGGTGGGTGCAGAAATGGGCCCTGCTGTGAAATATTAGATCAAGAATTGTAATTACATGCCCCTGTTGAACAGGGGCTGAAAAATTAGGCCTTAGGCACTGGTGCTGGTGCCACAACACTGCAACCCCTCACAGATACTCTAGTTGGAACGCAGAAACGAGCCCTGCTGCAAAGTATTGCATCAAAAATTGTAATTACACACCCCTGTTAAACAGGGGCTGAAAAATTGTGCCTTAGGCACTGGTGGTGGCGCCCAGAACCAAAAATGTTCTTACAAGCTATCAGCGTGATCATTGAGGAGGAAGAGGATAATTACTCAGAGATAGTCACTCAGCATCAGCATAGGCAGTCTTTGAAGGGATCTGAGATTTCAAAAAAAATTATTCGGTTACATCAGCATCAGGTGCTTGGTAGCTGGTGGTGATCCAAGACTTCATTTTTATGAAGGTCAGTCGATCGACCGAGTCGGTGGACAAGCGCATCCTGTGATCGGTTACAAAGCCTCCAGCAGCACTGGATGTGAATGTGCGTTCCGAAAGAACGCTGGATGCAGGACAGGCCAGTAGCTCAATTGCATACTGTGCAAGCTCAGGCCAGTGATCCATCCTCAAGACCCAGTAACCCCGAGGATTTTCGGTGGGAAAGGTGTCCAAGTCAGATCTTGCCCCTAGGTATTCCTGCACCATGTAAAACAGACGCTGGCGATGGTTGCTGGAACCGATCATACCTTGGGGCTGCGGACCAAAAAATTGTCTGAACGCGTCGGTCAGACAGCCACCTTCTCCACCGCTCCTTCTTTGACTGACCGAAGCCTCAGCAACACGTTGTCCAGAAACAGGAGTTTGTAACCTCCCAGTCTCTGGGAACGCGTTGCACAGACCTTTCTGCAAGGCCTCCCGAAGATGTTTCATCCTCTGCTCCCTCTGCGATGGCAAGATAAGGTCCGCAACCTTACCCTTGTAACGTGGATCAAGGAGGGTAGTCCTCCTCTTCCTGCCTCTGTTCTGCCTCAAGTGCCCTGTCCATTATTCCACGCAGCGTGTGCTCCAACAGGTGGACAAGGGCGACAGTGTCACTGATGCATGCACTGTCACTGCTCACCATCCTTGTGGCCTCCTCAAATGGTGACAGGACAGTGCATGCATCCCTGATCATGGCCCACTGGCATGGGGAAAAAAAACAAGCTCCCCTGACCCTGTCCTGGTGCCATAGTCACACAGGTACTCATTGATGGCCCTCTGCTGCGTGTGCAGCCGCTGCAGCATGGCCAACGTTGAGTTCCACCTGGTGGGCATGTCACAGATTAGGCGGTTCTTGGGCAGGTTAAACTCCTTTTGAAGGTCCGCCAGCTGACCACTGGCATTATATGACCGGCAGAAATGCACACAGACTTTCCTGGCCTGCCTCAGGACATCCTGTAAGCAGGGGTACCTGCCCAAGGACAGCTGCACCACCAAGTTAAGGACTTGAGCCAAACAGGGCACAAGGGTCATTTGTCCCTGTCGGAGGGCAGAGAGGAGATTGGTGCCATTGTCGCAAACCACCATTTCTGCCTTAAGTTGGCGTGGCGTCAATCACCTCTGAACCTGCCCCTGCAGAGCTGACAGAACCTCTGCCCCAGTGTGGCTCCTGTCCCCCAAGCACACCAGCTCAAGCACCGCATGGCATCTTTTGGCCTGCGTACTTGCGTAGCCCCTTGAACGGCTACGGAGCACCGCTGGTTCCGAGGACAAAGCACAGGAAGAGGCCATGGAGGAAGAAGAAGAAGAGGGGGTGGAGGAGAGAGGTGTGTCACAATCATTAGTAGTGGCATTTTGGAGGTGTGGTGGACGAACAACCTCCAACACTACTGCACCTTGTCCTGCATCCTTCCCAGCTGCCAGCAGAGTCACCCAATGCGCCATGAAACTTAGGTAACGTCCCTGTCCATGCCTGCTGGACCATGAGTCAGCGGTAATATGCACCTTACCGCTGACCGCCCTGTCCAGCGAGGCATGGACATTGCCTTCCACTTGCCGGTAGAGAGCCGGAATCGCCTTCCGTGAGAAAAAGTGGCGTTTGGGTACCTGCCACTGAGGAACTGCACATTCCAGCTAGAATTCAACCGCTAGGCATGTGGATGGCTGGGAGCAAACTTCTTTCGACGGTGCAGCAGCTGGGGCAGGGAAATTTGCCTGGTACAATCTGACGTCGGTGTACCGAAAGCAGATTACCCACAAGTACTTGGCTGTGACACACCTAATTCTACACCTTCATTCCTCTCAGTGCAGGTCTCAGAGAGGACTGAAGTTATAGTGGGGTTGGAGATCTCAGCTGATGAGGAGCAAGGAGAGGTCCTCTTTGTTCTTTGGTGTGGGTCTTTTAGATACGCTTGCCAACTATCTTCATGGCAGGTCAACATATGTTTGGTCAAGCATGTGGTACCCAAGCGGGAGATGTTTTGGCCATGCGAGATACGCTTGAGACATATGTTGCAAATAGCAGCGGTGCGATCTGATGCACTCGTCTCAAAAAAGGCCCACACCAAAGAACTTTTTGAATAACGTGCAGAGACTGCAGCGCCCTGCACATATGGAGCTTTGGGGTGTGATGCAGTAAGTGTGCTGCCCTTAGGCTGGCCCCTGGAGGGCATACTGCCTCGTTGGTGATGTGCCGCCTCCTCCTCCTCCCCTCTCCTATCAGGCACCCACGTTGAGTCAGTGACCTCATCATCCCCTCCCTCCTCATCACTGGAGCAAACTTGGCAGTATGCTGCAGCAGGGGGAGCATGACTGCCAGATTGCTGTCCTTCTTGGGCACCCCCTCTGTCCGTGCTCATGTTACTGCCTTCATCTAGCTCAGTATCATCATCAGAGCCTTCCAAACGCTGGGCATCCTCCTGGAGCATGTACCCAACACTGTGGTCAAACAGTTCGAGGGACTCCTCAGGAGGACATGGTGCAGCTAGGGAAGGAGTCACTGATGACATTGAGCCGAGGGAAGAGGCCGCTGCTTTGCCAGACAAAGTACCCTGAGCATGGGTGAGAGAGGATGAGGAGGATGAGGACGGCTTGGTCATCCACTCGACCAAGTCTTCCACATGTTGCGGCTCAACGCGGCCAGCTGCCGAAAAAAAGGCCAAGCGTGTCCCACGGCCACGTGCTGATGAGGATGCACCATCTCCATGACCAGCACTAGACACAGAGCCTGCTCGCCCTCTTTTATTGGCTTGTGACTGTCTGCCTCTCCTTCTTGGCCTTCCAGACATACTAATGGCCTGTAGCTGCACTAAGCTGGGATATATATATATATATATATATATATATATATATATATATATACACAGTATATATATATATATATATATATATATATATATATATATATATATATGTATATATATATATATACTGATACTGAAGCTAGCAAAATCAACTGCCTGCCTGTAGTATGAGAACACCACCAACCTTCTACAGGTAGCTTTAGCTGAACACTGTGCAGAGCTCGCAAGAAACTAACTTGTAGCTTTTTTAGCTGCCTGCGGTAGTGATAGGATCAGGAAAACACCACCAACCTTCTACAGGTAGCTTTAGGTGAACACTGCAGAGCTTGCAAAAAAATAACTTGTAGTTTTAGCTGAACACTGTAAGCAGGACGCACTACACTAACTTGTAGCTTTAGATGAACACTGTGCAGAGCTCGCAAAAAAATAACTTGTAGGTTTAGCTGAACACTGTGAGGAAGACGCACCACACTAACTTGTAGTTTTAGATGAACACTGTGCAGAGGTCTCACTACACTAACTTGTAGTTTTAGCTGAAAACTGTGAGCATGATGCACTACACTAGCTTGTAGTTTTAGATGAACACTGTGCAGAGGTCTCACTACACTAACTTGTAGTTTTAGCTGAACACTGTGAGCAGGACGCACTACACTAACTTGTAGCTTTAGATGAACACTGTGCAGAGCTTGCAAAAAAATAACTTTTAGGTTTAGATGAACACCGTGAGGAGGACGCACCACACTAACTTGTAGTTTTAGCTGAACACTGTAAGCAGGATGCACTGCACTAACTTGTAGCTTTAGATGAACACTGTGCAGAGGTCTCACTACACTAACTTATAGTTTTAGCTGAACACTGTGAGCAGGACGCACTACACTAACTTGTAGTTTTAGATGAACACTGTGCAGAGATCTCACTACACTAACTTGTAGTTTTAGCTGAACACTGTGAGCAGGACGCACTACACTAACTTGTAGCTTTAAATGAACACTGTGCAGAGCTCGCAAAAAAATAACTTGTAGTTTTAGCTGAACACTGTGAGCAGGACGCACTACACTAACTTGTAGCTTTAGATGAACACTATACAGAGGTCTCACTACACTAACTTGTAGTTTTAGCTGAACACTGTGAGCGGGATGCACTACACTAACTGTAAATAGTCTAGCTGCCTGACTGTGGTACTAATAGGATCAAAAGAACACCAGCAATTTTCTTCAGGTAGCTGTAAATACTGTAACAAGACAAGCCTGCCTGTCAGTAAGAAGATAACAGGAACGGATCTAGCTAAACTGAATACAGTGTATATATATATATGCAACACCTGGGATGCATATATATATACACAATACACTTTAAGTGCAGCTAACTGACTGACTGTCCTGCCTAATCTAGCTAACTCAAATGAAATGACACTGTCTCTCTCTCTCTCTATCTCTCAGCACACCGGAACACACTGCACAGGGCCGCCGTGCAGGCGGCCTTATATAGTGTGGGGCATGTATTAAATCCCCTGAGCCATAATAGGCCAAAGCCTCCTTGGCTTTGGCCAATTACGGCTCTCTGTTCAGGCGGCGCTGTGATTGGCCAAGCATGCGGGTCATAGTGCATGCTTGGCCAATCATCAGCAAGCAATGCACTGCGATGCCGCAGTGAATTATGGGCCGTGACACGCCACACGAATTTGGCGCGAACGGCCCATATCGTTCGCAATTCGGCGAATGACCGAACAGCCGATGTTCGAGTCGAACATGGGTTCGACTCGAACACGAAGCACATCCCTACTGGGGACATAGATGTCATCTGCAGCTCCGGATCTCTGGGAATGCTGGACCTTCTTGCGCTCCCTTAGATAAGTGCTCCTCAGGCCCCCAATTAGAGTCTTCAAATAGAGGATGTCTGCCATGGGGATCACCGTCTTTACAAATTACAACAAACTATCCAGTGCTGCCTTCCTCTTTGTTTGGTTCTTATAATGTGGGTGGTTTATCTCCCATAGACAGGGCAGCTCCCTGAACATATCAATGAATATGGCTATAAATTCATCCTCTCTAAAGATATCCATTTTCACTGCAAGACACAACACAAGACAAACCCTAATGTCAGCCTAAAGTCTACTAAACTTGTGCAAATACGGTCCTCAATCAATAAGCAGTATAGGCCCAATGTAAAATCTTACCTTCGCTATCACGATCTGTGCCTCCGTTACTCCTTCCTCCGCTCACAGATCGTACGTACTACGCACGCGTGTTCCGCTTTAAAGACACTGCGCATGCGTGAACTCCGCCCGCCCCTGACGTTCTTTCTAGTCTATTCCCTGCCCCTTCTCATTCGGCGCAGTGGGGGAAGAGCACATGGCGGAAACACAGCAGGTGCCTGCTAATTATAGCAATGAGGAGGAAAGCCCGGAGGCAGAAACGTCCTGATCCCGGAGGAGACGATTTAAGGCATCAAATATGTCCTTTGGGGAGATGTTGGTGATGGTGGACATAATGAAGAAGGCCGACTATGACGGGAAGTATGGACCTTACCCCAACCCCAGTGTCAGAAAGGCCAAGATCATGGCGAAAGTGGTCAAAAGTCTTCACCGGAATTTCGGGGTACGACGATCGAAAGATCAGCTCAGGAAGCGGTGGTCGGACCTCAAATTAAGGGAGCATGAGCAGTACAGAAAGATCCGGAGAGTGCTGCAAAAAAGTAAGTAGTTGTCCTGTGTTTCTATTCTTTTTATGTTTATTACGTTCGTGCTGCTACATGTGCTTTTCTTAACTGTTCAGTTTAAAATGGCAACTTTCATGTTCATGGGCACATTATTCGTTCGTATCAAACATAGTTCGTTTGGCCATATGCAATTGCCATCATTTTTTGGGGCCTACTTGTGAGAAAAGAATTGGGTTGTGTAGATGTGTTTGTTACTAGAATGAAATGCCAACTAGAATCTGTGTAAGGAGAGGACACTCAGCAGCTGTTTTCACATCTGGACGCAGGAGCACTAGTGTGGGACCCCAGAACAGCCTTTTTATTAGGGGGCCCACACAGGTGCTCCAGTGTACACTATAGGGGTGTCTCCATCTGTGAAGCTTGTACAAGACAGGTAAAGTATTCAAGCTTGACAAAGGGCAAGAAAAATGCAACATCTTGGAACTCTGCCAAAACAGACAATTGTACCCCACTTCCAATCAATGTTTCATATTTATAGTTCTGCCATCAAATATCTGTGTGCTAAGTATACCATTTTTGTTTTACATAGGGGAGAAAAGACTCGGAGGACACTCCTCATCCCAGGAGACCACAGACGCCCCACCTCTGGAAGAAGGTGAAATCCCCCAAAGCCAAGCAGAGCAGGAGGAGGAAGACGTGGTGGAAATTGTCACCACAACAGGTGAGTGTCTGCGACCACAGGCTCAGGTAAGAGATGGATGCCGGCATATTTATAATACCTTGGGTTTTTTCTGGTTTCTCACTTTTTAGGGGATCGTGATGTTGTGGATCCAGATCCTTTCACCTCGGAAAGTGCCCAGATCCTGATTGGGGAGATCATGGGGTGTAATAGGGACTTGGAAAACATCAAGAAAAACATCAATGATGTTCTTCAAAAAAATAAGAACATCATTGATGTTTTAGGGAGAGTTTAAAAGCCCTCAAAATCCCTTTGTTTTTTGGTGTGCTACAATTTGACCATTTTTTGACAAATATTAGAAAAGCCAAATTTTGAAGATGCACACAGTGTGTCAACATGTGCTATCTGCCATCACGGGAGATCAATGGACGCGTTTTGGGGGTGCAACCCCTTTCTCAATAATAAAGTAGCTGTGAGGAAGGGGTTGCACCCCCAAAACACGTCCCTTGATCCCCCGTGATGGCAGGTCGCACATGTTGACATTCTTAAATTTGTGTGCATCTTCAAAATTTGGCTTTTCCTGGGGTGACTTCACCCCATCTAAACGCAATATCAAACACAGTTTGTAAATACTCATGTCTGATATTGCCTTCAAGTTATACCAAATGTGAACTTTGTAAGTTCAAGATTTGTGTCTTTCTTGTTGCTTTTAAACATGCCTGTTTTATCTTAAATGGACACTTCAACTTTTTCTAATGTGACCCCAAAAATTGTTATACAACAAACATGTTGATTTGTTTTAAAAACCTTTTCTAAATGCACATGTGAATGTGCTGGTATTAAAAAGATTGTTAATCAAGAATGTGTGGATTATTGTTTCAATGCTCCAACACTTTTGTGGTGCTCTAATTGCTGTTTTCTGTGACAATGGGTGTTATTTCCTGAGGACAAATCCACTTTGCACTACAAGTGCAGTTTCAAGTGCACTTGTAGTGCAAAGTGTCTTTGCCTTTAGTAAATAACACCCAACAGTGCTTTGTAATGTTACACAATCATGCCATTTTCAGGACTCACCACATTTGTGTCAGGGTCAGCTAAAACAAACACACGCAGTAAATGTCACCAAAGCTTTTTTTTTTTTTTTTTTTTTTTATGTTTTAGACATTGTCTGGCATACTGATGGCCCCCCCTACCCGCAAAGCAATCAAGGTATCTTACCCGGACATCACGGGCACTTAGGGGGGGCAAGCCAGGACGGCCACTTTCAAGCGCCATCAGGGTTGGTTCGTTTTGAATTACGGCCTCAGGCCCAACTGAGCCAGCATAGTTGGCAGAATGTTTCCGTACAAAGTTGTGTAGAACACAGCACACCAGGATAATGTGATTCAGTTTGTACTCCGCCATGTGTATGGGTGTAAGACATAGGCGGAACGGCTGCCCATGATTCCAAACGTGTTCTCCACCGGTAATTAAAAACCCTCTGGTCCGGGGTGAGGGTCCTCATGGGGAATGGCCGCATAAGATGGTCCCCCAGCGCAAAGGCTTCATCCGCAACAAAGACAAATGGGAGTCCTTCCACATTGTCTTCTGGAGGTGGCAAGTCCAAGCTGCCATTCTGGAGACACCTGTAAAACTCAGTCTGGGCGATGACTCCACCATCGGACATCCGGCCATTCTTCCCCACGTCCACATACAGGAACTCGTAAGTAACCGACACCACCACCAACATCAGAATACTATTGAACCCCTTGTAGTTGTAATAGTATGACCCCCAGTTGGGTGGTGGGACAATATGGACGTGTTTCCCATCAATTGCCCCTCCGCAGTTAGGAAAGTCCCACCGCTGGGCAAAGTGGGAGGCCACAGTCTGCCATTCCTGTGGCGTGGAAGGAAACTGTGGAGTCAAAACAAAATCACAAATTAGTCATTTTGCACATAAACAGGGAAAACAGATTAGACACAAACATTCTTGGCCAGCATCAAGATAACATTTATTTGAGAGAGTTTTTAAAGACCAAAGTATAAGGTACAACTATCAGATCCCCCCCCCTCTCATGGGCCATTTCTAACATTATAGGGGGGGCTCTTGGACAGGTAACCCGCTTGACTTCATTGAGAGATGAATGCCTAAAAAATGGGTATTACTTTGAACAGCCCCTCCTTAGTTACACTATTGGCAGCCCACTGGACAGGTAAGAAGTGTCATAATACAAAGATATAAATACACACTGTACACATTTTAGCACATTTGGACATTCTGCTATTACCTATCAAGATAATAATAGAATACAAAAACCTTAAACAGTACCATTTGAAAGTATACAGGCAGGCCCTTGCACTACATGCTTTGGGGAATTCATCCATACATCTGACCACAAAAGAGGTGGGTATAGTGTGTATGGGTTTGGCAAAGTCAGCAGATAGATGATTGAGGATAGATAGAGAATTGGTATCAGCTGACTTAGCAATTGGGGGGAGGGAGTGTTCCAAATGATTTGGGGACACCCAAAAAAAAGCCTCTGGCACTCTGCCTGAATTTAAAGCACAAATCACATTTCTAAACATTTTAGGGGTGTTTGGGATAAAGCACTACTATGGAGCTGATAAAATACATTGTTAAGTGACTACACTAGGTGAATATAGGCCCAAGAGACCATGCTGGGGAGGTAAGTGAAGGCAAATATGTATGAAGGACAAAAAATAATTACATAAAAATCCAGCATGCATGAGGACAAAGGGGACATTCACAGCATATTACAATCATGGTAATTAGGGAATGAGGAAAGAAATACAATATTTTATCAAACATTATATACAATAAAATGTGATGGTAAAGGATAAAAATCTTACCTTAATATACTCCTTCTGCAGGACCTGGATGATGGCAGAACAGGTCTCTGGGATAATGATCCCCAGAGCCTGGGGGGAGATGCCTGTCGAGAACTTGAGGTCCTGCAGACTTCTCCCCGTCGCCAAGTACCGCAGGGTGGTGACCAGCCTCTGCTCCGGAGTGATGGCTTGTCTCATGCAGGTATCCTGCCTGCTAATATAAGGGGTCAGCAAAGCCAACAAACGGTGATATATGGGATTCGTCATCCGGAGAAAGTTCCTGAAATCATCAGGATTATTCTCACGGATCTCACGGAGCAAAGGCATATGACAGAACTGGTCACGCTGAAGCAACCAATTCTTGGTCCATGAACTCCTCCCCACCCTGTTCATGGACTGGATTTGTGTCAAGGTCAGGTCCCCAACACCAAGCCCCCGCACAGCACGAACTCTATGAGAAGTACGTATACGTAACATGGCTAGAAAACGGTTGGCTGCTCAGAACGAAGTAACAGAACGCACTGAAGAACAGCAAGGCCTGTAAAGAGTGACCTGAAAAACAGTAACGAACGAACAAGAACACAATGACAAGTCACACGTAGCTTGCTGCACGCACTGAAGAGCAGATACAAACCCACAAGCACAAACTGAACAGCAGAAAATGATCTGAAAACCACGAGTCTGAAAAAGCGCAAATCGTCTCTCACCAAACTTTTACTAACACGAGATTAGCAAAAGGAGCCCAAAGGGTGCCGTGCTTGGTTCTGAACTTCCCTTTTCTAGTCTCGTCGTACGTGGTGTACGTGACCGCGTTCTTGGCGATCGGAAATTCCGACAATGAGAGGGATTTTGTTGTCGGAATGTCCGATCAATGTCCGACCGTGTGTACGGGGCATAACTGTGAGGACTTACAGTGTTGTGGCACCAACACCACCACCAAAGGCCCAATTTTTCTGACCCTATTCAACAGGTACATGTAATTACAATTCTTGATCTAATATTTCACAGCAGGGCCCGTTTCTGCGCCCACCAAGAGTAACTGTGAGGACTTACAGTGTTGTGGCACCAGCACCACCACTACCACCAACAAAGGCCCAATTTTTCTGACCCTGTTCAACAGGGGCATGTAAATTACAATTCTTGATCTAATATTTCACAGCAGAGCCCGTTCCTGCGCCCACCAAGAGTAACTGTGAGGGCTTACAGTGTTGTGGCAACACCAACACCTAAGGCCGCAATTTCTGCAGAGTATATAGGGCAGGCCCCTACTTTCAAACATCCGACTTACAAACGACTCCTACTTAGAAACGAAGAGAGACAACAGGAAGTGAGATGAAATCTACCCCTAGGAAGGGAAATTCTCTCCTGTAAGAGTTAATATGGGAAAAACGTGTCTCCTCTCCACTGATGCTTTATCACCAATCCTTGTTTCACTAAAAACCCCAAATTGTCAAAAAACATTTGCCATTGGGACAGAAAGTGATGTGAAATCTTCTGAAGACGTGCACAGACAGCAAAATAAATGTCACAGGGGTGATAACCCTTACCTATATTTTCCAAAAAGCTTAAAAATAGATTTTTTGGCTGGAGCTACACTTTAAAAATGTACCAGTTCAAAATTACAAACAGATTCTACTTAACAACAAACCTACAGTTCCTGTTTTGTTTGCACCACCTGTATACTACTGTTCAGAGTATATAGGGTCTGGGGGCCCCACGCCTTTCCTTTTTTTAATTTGGGTGCGGGGTTCCCCTTAATACCCATACAAGACCCAAAGGGTCTGGTAATGGACTGGGGGGTGAGGGGTACCCATGCTGTTTGTCTCACTGATTTTCATCCATATTGCCAGGACCTGACATTACATTAAAGCCGCAAGCAGTTTTAAATGACTTTTATTCCTTTAAAAATGTCATTTTGTGCAGGGACTGTTCTAAGCACGGGAAACACGCGCCACCTTACAGGCATACTATAGACACCCCCCAGGTATGATATTTAAAGGAATATTTCACTTTTTTTTCACTTTAAGCATCATTAAAATCACTGTTCCTGAAAAAACGGCCTTTTTTAAAACTTTTTTTTGCATTGATACATGTCCCCTGGGGCAGGACCCGGGTCCCCAAACCCTTTTTAGGACAATACCATGCAAATTAGCCTTTAAAAATAGCACTTTTGATTTTGAACATTCGAGTGCCGTAGACTTCAATGGGGTTCTAAAGTTCGCGCAAATTTTCGGTCCATTCGCAGGTTCTGGTGCGAACCGGGGGGGTTTTCGGCTCATACCTATTCAGAACTCATTGGACGGTGCTTCACAGTGCAGATGGACAATGATCCGAAACATACTGCGAAAGCAACCAAAGAGTTTTTTAAGGGAAAGAAGTGGAATGTTATGCAATGGCCAAGTCAGTCACCTGACCTGACCTGAATCCGATTAAGCATGCACTTCACTTGCTGAAGACAAAACTGAATGGAAAATGCCCCAAGAACAAGCAGGAACTGAAGACAGTTGCAGTAGAGGCCTGGCAGAGCATCACCAGGGATGAAACCCAGCATCTGGTGATGTGTATGCATTCCAGACTTCAGGCTGTAATTGACTGCAAAGGATTTGCAACCAAATATTATAAAGTGAAAGTTTGATGGATGATTGTTAATCTGTCCCATTACTTTTGGTCCCTTAAAAAGTGGGAGGCACATATACAAACTGTTGTAATTCCTACACCGTTCACATGATTTAGATGTAAATACCCTCAAATTAAAGCTGAAAGTCTGCAGTTAAAGCACATCTTGTTTGTTTAATTTCAAATCCATTGTGGTGGTGTAGAGAGCCAAAAAGATTAGAATTTTGAATTATGAACCTGACATATATACTCAAAAGGTATCCTTCTTCCAGAATTTATCTGGTTACCACCAATGTCGAAGGTGTCAGATATGTTCACTCAACAAGAGTAAACAGAGAAAAACTGAATCCTTTGTATCCTCTAGTACCTCTAGGGTCCATAAGATTGAACCTTTTGTCACATGTAGCACTAAAGGGGTGGTGTATCTATTGCAATGCCCTTGTGGGCTGCAATATATAGGCCGCACTAAACGCCCCATGCAGGTCCGCTTAGGAGAACATATCACCAATATTAAGAATGGATATCAATACCATTCGGTATCAAAACACTATGCTTTACATCACAATAGGAATCCTGCTAATACTTTATTCTTGGGGATAGATAGGTACAATGCTCACTGGAGAGGTGGATCCTTAGTCAGAGAATTGTCCAGATTGGAAATGACTTGGATCCATCGTGTCCGGTGTTACACCCCCTATGGTTTAAATATAGACACCGATGTGAACGCCTTCATTGATAATGGTTAATTGTTTATGTTTGTGACCTTCATTTGAGATCATGGTGTCCGGAGGTGGGTTAATGAGGTATGGGAAAAGAAAAAACTCCCCATAGAATACTCTTCCCCTCAATTAATTTACTTTTCATTAACGAATTTTTGAGCATAAAGAATTACATTTTTTATAGAACATCATTCTCTATATTCAATTTGCATTTAGGTTTTCATAGGGCATTCTATAATTAATTTCCTCTTTGGATTCAATGTTCCATTGTTATATAGATGGATCATTATGTATAGGTACACACTGATGGTGTGACCTTTTTATTTTTATTTTTACCACTTTTTATTAGAACTCAAAGGGTTACTCTATATAAGAAAACCTCGGAGCCTAAGGGTTAAATTTCCATTTTTCCTGATTTGAGGCTGCATTAATGTCATTGGCTCACTAGGGTCCCTAGTGATGAATCTACCAACTTTCAGCCCCAATCAATGGTAACGTCAGGCCACCAGGGCACCTTTACATGCCAATATTCTGATGGTTTTTTTATACCATCTCTTTTTTATATAAATATATAGTTTTTAATTTTGCTTATATTTTTTGCTTATTACGCATTAATATCAGATGCGGTATTTTCCGATCTGAATTTTTGCATTCCTCTGACATTCAGGGTTTTTTTGTGGCCTGCACGCTGTTGGCAACAAGAGAATGTATAGTCTTATTTGCCCTGTTGTAATCTTTTTTGTCCTTGTTGTGACGGTGTATATCCTATTGAATCAATAACATACAGGTCCTGCTTGCCCTATACAAAGATGGCGGCAGTGGCCTCGGACGCCCTGATCACAGAAGGGGGCGTTCCTCTGTTTTGAGTTCCCATATAGGTGGTGTGTCAGCACGCCGCCCGTACCCCAGGAAGACGACAGATTTGTCGAAACGGCGTAGGGAGGAGCGGCGTGCTGACGTCACCACCATACCACGCTGAACCCGGAAGGAACGGGCAGCAGCTGAAGCCGGACGGCGCTATATTGTTCTTAGAAGCGATCTTATACTGCACAAATTCTAAGTGCTTTTCTTTTACTTAATAAAGTGGATTTTAACTGTATTACGCTATGGAGCATTTTTCTTTCCATTTATCCATGGACTGTGAGTGGATACATCACCTTTAGGCTGATTCCCTGGAGAGGTGGCTTTTGATCTACGCACTGACAGAGACCCAGTGGCTGGGGGACACAGCCACCTGTGTGCATGATCTCTCTGACAGGAGATCTTTGGATCTGGTAAGGGGCTTACCTTACTTGAGGTGGAGGAACTTCTTTTTAACATCACACTCCCTACGGAGATAACCTTTATGTCACTTGAAGGAAGGGTGTCTTTCTCCCTCTATCCAACCATTTTCTACACCCACAAGATTTCCAGTTTATTTAAATCTATGATTATATGGACTCAATTTAATCGTTTTTGTTCACTGAACTTTTCACTTATTATTTCTGCATGCGATTTATGCGTTTTTCAACATTGCATACTTTATGTTATGAAACAATTCACTTTTGTTCATTCCTAATCATGGTGTTTTTATTTAATATGATCATGTTTTTGTACTAGCAGCGCAGCCTATTAATTGTACATATATATATATATATATATATATGAGACTGTATACATATATTAATACACTGCCTGCACTGACTGAATATCAAGTAAACACTAACAATATATAGTCTATGCTACATGCAGGGTTTATATATATATATATATATATATATATATATATATATATATATATATATATATACACATATATATACACACACTAGACTGATATATAGTCTATGCTACATGCAGAGTTTATATATATATATATATTATATTATATATATATATATATATATATATATATATATATATATACTAGACTGACTGTATATATCAAATACACTGCCACTAACTGAATAACCTGCCTGCTTAATCTAAATCAAACTACCGTATTTTCCGGACTATAAGGCGCACCGGATTATAAGGCGCACTAGCAATGATCGGCTGTTAATGGGGATATTTCCATATATAAGGCGCACCGGACTATAAGGCGCATTTAATGAAACAAAACTCTGATGCGGTACCGTAAGTCAAATTTTATTCAACTCTTTAGCAATAACCATAAAATGGTCTATAACAATAACTCTTAACACTGTTCAGTTAAATACAAAACCAGACACTAACTTTTTCACTTTATTCTTTAATAACTCTTAACACTGTTCAGTTACCGGTGAATACTGTACAAAACCAGACACTCACTTTTTCACTTTATTCTTCTCCCGCAAATCCATCAAATTCTTCATCTTCAGTGTCTGAGTTTAACAATTGGGCGATTTCGGCATCAAGCACGCCCCTATCCCTCTCATCATTCTCATCAGTATCCGAGTCAGGCTCGTTGCTGTCATCGGTACCGGTACTTAGCTGTTCAGTGATAATTCTGGACTTCTTGAAAGCTCGGATTACACTGGTGACTGATACCTTCGTCCAGGCATCCACGATCCACTGGCAGATAGTGGCGTAACTCGCCCGGCGTTGCCTCCCTGTGTTGGTGAATGTGTGTTCGCCTTCTGTCATCCAATGCTCCCACGCAGCTCGCAATTTAACTTTAAATGACCCGTTGACACCTATATCTAGTGGCTGCAGTTCTTTGGTTAATCCACCAAATTAGTTTTCTTCACTTGGGCTTTGACAGTATCTGTCAGATGGGCGCGCATGGAGTCACAGACCAATAGGGATGGAGATTTGTAAAAAAAGCCACCTGGTTTCTTGACGTAAACCTCTCTCAGCCACTCACTCGTCTTCTCCTCATCCATCCAGCCCTTCGGGTTAGCCTTGATGATGATGCCAACCGGGAACCTTTCTTTTGGCAGAGTCTTCCTCTTGAAAATGATCATGGGTGGTAGTTTCTGGCCATTAGCCTGGAAACCGAGAACTACAGTGAAGGATGACTTCTCGTTTCCTGTAGTGCGTATAGATACAGTACTGGTCCCTGTACTGTATACAGTACAGTTTACAGGGATATCAAAGGTAAGGGGGACCTCGTCCATGTTGGTGATGTGCTCTGGCCGGATCTTCTGTTCATTGATCTTGAAAAATGGCCAGCTTTTCTTCGTAATCCTTTGGCAGTTGCTGTGACATAGTAGTTCTTGTGCGGATAGAGAGATTCCGCCTTTTCATGAAACGGAAGCACCAAGAGGGATCTCCTCAAAAGCCGTTGATCTCCATGTCGCGTGCGATCGCTGTTGCTTTGAGTTGAATAGAGACAGTAGAGACACTTCTACCTGCGGTTCTCTGTTCAATAACCCACTGTTCAATTTTGTCCTCCAACTGTGGCCATCTTGCTTTGTTTCCTCGGAAACTCAGTTTGGTCTTCTTTACCTGGCGCAGGGCATCTTCTTGCTTCCTCCACTTCCGTACCATTGATTCATTAATGTTGAATTCTCTTGCAGCTACTCTATTTCCATGCTCTACTGCATGACTGATAGCCTTCAGTTTGAAATCCGCATCATAAGCATGTCTCTTAACAGGAGCCATTTTTGGGGCAGCTAGTACAGTATAGAAAATGAACGAATATATGTGCACGCCTCCTGACTACGATGGCCGTAATGCCCAATTCAAGAAGTGCAGCTTCATAGGATTACCAAAGCTAGGAAGCTGCACTGCTTGGATTGGGCATTACGGCCATCGTAGTCAGGAGGCGTGCACATATATTCGTTCATCTTCTATACTGTACTAGCTGCCCCAAAAATGGCTCCTGTTAAGAGACATGCTTATGATACGGATTTCAAACTCATCGCTATCAGTCACGCAGTAGAACAACCTGAGAGAGGTTTACGGTACGTTGGTTTACGGTAAGAGACCGGGTGGCTTTTTCCACAAATCTCCATCCCTATTGATCTGTGACTCCATGCGCGCCCATCTGACAGATACTGTCAAAACCCAAGTGAAAAAAACGAATACGGTACTTGCCATCATTCCGGGTGCATTAACCAAAGAACTCCAGAGATGTCAACAGGTCATATATATAAGGCGCACCGCATTATAAGGCGCACGGTCGATTTGTGAGAAAATTTAGGGCTTTTAAGTGCGCCTTATAGTCCGAAAAATACGGTATCTCTCTGTCCACACCAACAACACTACACACGGCCTCCGTGTAAGCAGCCTTATATAGTGTGGGGCGTGAACTTAGTCCTCCTGAGCCATGATTGGCCAAAGGCACCCTGCCTTTGGCCAATTATGGCTCTCTCAGCAGAGCGCACTGTGATTGGCCAAAGCATGCGGGTCAGGTGCATGCTTTGGCCAATCATCATACAGCAATGCACTGCGATCTCACAGTGCATTATGGAGCATTCCGCGGCACTCAAATTTTCCGTGAACGCCCCATAATGTTCGCTGTTCGGCAAATGGGCGCACACCTGATGTTCGAGTCGAACTTATGTTCGACCCGAACATCAAGCTCATCCCTATTTCTAGCCTGTAATGGGCTGTTGCTGAACTAACTAAAGACTGTAAGTTCCCCCGGGATTGAACCAGCAGGAGCTGTACAAGGGGACCAAGTTTGTGCAGGTGGAAGGAAGAATAGAAATCTGTAAATAGGGAGGAAGTTGTCCCTGGTTTTTATTGTTTGACATTTGTAACTTGGGTAACCCATAATCCCTTACCCAGGGCCATCTTAATGCAAGGGCACTCCTGGGCACTGCCCAGGGGCCCCAGGTGCAGGGGGCCCCACAATAATTTTGCTGTACATCATACTTGCCAACTGTCCCGTATTTGCTGGGACAGTCGTGCTTTTTACTAAACTGTCCCAAAATGGCTGTGTCCCGGGAAGCATCCCAGAACCTATACTGTGCCCTCCTGATCCTAATATTGTGCCCTCCTGACTCCTCCTGTACTGTGCCCTTCTGCATTCCCCACTGTACTGTGCCCTTTGTGTTGATTAGTCTTTGATTTATGGAATGCTTTCCTTTTTGTAAAATCAATTTTATTTAAAGTACTAATGAATATATAAATAAATAGATACTTTGGGAATACAGGAGGCGCTGCCCTATTTATTATTTAATATGGTGGGTATGAGTGTCGTAAGCTACAAACTAATGAATATATGTTTAATTCTATAAACTATTTATACTTTATTTCTTGAAAGTAGGTGTGTAAATTGAGGAAAGCTGGTAGGGGTCCCAGTTAGGGATTGGCCGAATACTCCCTGGTTCGGTTCGCAGCAGAACATGCGAACAGGCAAAAATGTGTTCGAACACGCAAACACCGTTAAAGTCTATGGGACACAAACGTGAAAAATCAAAAGTGCTAATTTTAAGGGTTAATATGCAAGTTATTGTCATAAAAAGTGTTTGGGGACCTGGGTCCTGCCCCAGGGGACATGTATCAAAGCAAAAAAAGTTTTAAAAACGGCTGTTTTTTCAGGAGCAGTGATTTTAATAATGCTTAAATGAAATAATAAAAGTGAAATATTCGTACCTGGGGGGTGTCTATAGTATGCCTGTAAAGTGGCGCATGTTTCCCCTGTTTACAACAGTCCGAGAGCAAAATGACATTTCTAAAGGAAAAAAAAGTCATTTCAAATACGCGGTAGCGCCGGCAGCTATAATGAATTGTCGGATCTCTGCAATACAGATCGGGTCTCTGCAAAAACCAGACCCTTATCCGAGCACGCAACCTAGCAGGCCGCAGGAAAAGAGGGGGATGAGAGAGCGCCCCCCCTCCTAAACCGTACCAGGCCATATGCCCTCAACATGGGGAGGATGTACCCATGTTGATGGGGACAAGGGCCTCATCCCCACAACCCTTGCCCGGTGCTTGTGGGGGTCTGCGGGCGGTGGGCTTATCGGAATCTGGAAGCCCCCTTTAACAAGGGGACCTCCAGATCCCGCCCCCCCCTGTGTGAAATGGTAATGGGGTACAAATGTACCCCTACTATTTCACAAAAAAAAAGTGTCAAAAATGTTAAAAAAGACAAAAGACGGTTTTTGACAGTTCCTTTATTAATGTCTTCTTCTTTCCCCGCTTCTTCTTTCATCTACTTCTGTCTTCATTCGGTTTTCTTCCTCCATCTTGTTCTTCCCCCACTTCTTCCTCTTCTTTCTCCGATCCTCTGCTTCTTCGGTCTTTTCGTCCGCATCTTCCTCCCCGCTTTGTTCTCCAGATGATCTACATCCATGGGAGGTTCCCGCTGTGTGACGCTTCTGTTCTCCTGACAGTTCTTATATAACTGAGGTCGGGGCCACCCGGTGACTCCACCCCACTCTGACGCACGAGGACTTCCCTATGGTTTTCCCCGTGGTGTCAGAGAGTGGCGGGGTCACCCATTACGTAACCGGATGACCCCGCCCCCCTCTGACATCACGGGGAAAGCCATAGGGAAGTCCCCATGTGTCTGAGGGGGGGGTCACTGTGTGGCCCCCCTAAGTTATATAAGAACTGTCAGAAGAACAGAAGCATCACACAGCTGGAACCTCCCATAGATGCGGATCATCCGGAGAACAAAGCGGGGAAGAAGATGCCGGAGGAAAATGCCGGAGGAAGATGCAGATGAGAAGACCGAAGGAAGAAGCAGAGGATTGGAGGAAGAAGAGGAAGTAGTGGGGGAAGAAAAAGATGGAGGAAGAAAACCGAATGAAGACCAGAAGAAGATGGAAGAAGAAGCGGGGAAAGAAGAAGACATTAATAAAGGAATTGTCAAAAACTGTCTCTTGTCTTTTTTAACATTTTTGACACTTTTTTTGTGAAATGGTACCCCATTACCATTTTACACAGGGGGGCGGGATATGGGGGTCCCCTTGTTAAAGGGGGCTTCCAGATTCCGATAAGCCCCCTGCCCACAGACCCCCACAACCACCGGGCAAGGCTTGTGGGGATGAGGCCCTTGTCCCCATCAACATGGGGACATCCTCCCCATGTTGAGGGCATGTGTCCTGGTATGGTTCAGGAGGGGGAGCACTCTCTTTTTCCCCCCTTTTTTCCTGCGGCCTGCTAGGTTGCATGCTCGGATAAGGGTCTGGTATGAATTTTGAGGGGGACCCCCATGCCATTTTTTAAAAAATTTTGGAGCGGGGTTCTCCTTAATATCCATACCAGACCTGAAGGGCCTAGTATGGAATTTGGGGGGACCCCATGCCTGGTAATGCACTGTGTGGGAATCCCAGGCTGTTTTTTTCAATGACTTTTATGAGTATTGCAGAGACCCGACAATTCATTATAGCTGCCGGCGCTACTGCCAGTAGTACTTTTAAATGAATTTCTTTTCCTTTAGAAATGTCAAAATTGTGGAGAGAGAGACATAGCTCTCTCAAAAGAATGATGGGATTTTAGTGGGAGGTAGTGTGTCTGTTTAAAGGTGAGCAACACCAACAACGGTTAATATAAAAAATATAATCTCGACCCTAAGGACCCTAACTGCCGTAGTCCAATAACTAGCCTCAACGCCATCTCCAAGATCATGGAAAAAGCAGTAGTACAGCAGCTACAACACCACCTGGACACACACCTCCTCCTGGACCCTCTGCAATCAGGCTTCCGCCCAGGCCATGGCACAGAAACGGCACTTCTCAAAATATGGGATGGCGCCCTTGAAGCAGCAGACGACGGAGAACAGAGTCTCCTGGTACTGTTAGACCTCAGCGCAGCATTCGATACAGTGGACCACAATACTTTACTTGTCCGCCTCACTGAAGTAGCAGGAGCTACAGATTCTGCTCTAAAATGGTTCACATCCTTCTTAGAGAATCGCTCCCAGACAGTGAAACTAGGAACATTCACCTCGGAAACCCGGGCAATCTCCTGCGGAGTCCCTCAAGGATCACCCTTGTCACCAGTACTATTCAACATATACATGCGCCCACTTCTCAATATCATCAGGAAAACCGACCTCTGCTTCCATTCATACGCTGACGACACCCAACTCTACCTTCGCATCAACGGACAAAAAGACCTTCATCAGCAATTACAGAAATGTCTCACCTTAATAGATGACTGGATGACCACCAGCTCCCTCAAACTTAACGGATCAAAAACAGAGCTTCTTCTCCTACATGCCAACAAAAATTCCAAAATAAAGACTCCGTGGACACCTCCCACCATCCTTGGACAGACCATCTCCCCAAACACCAAAGCCAAGAGTCTCGGAGTCATTTTTGACTCAGGAATGACAATGGACGCACAAATAGGATCAGTGGTGAGCGGATCCCACCATCTCCTCCGTCAACTACGCAGACTCATCCCCTTCATCCCAGAAGAGGACAAAGCGGCAGTTGTGGGAACAATCATCAATTCCCGACTCGACTACGCAAATTCGCTCTACGTAGGACTACCCCAATATCAGCTTGCGCGCTTACAACTCATCCAAAACACGGCGGCAAGACTGTTAACAGGAAAAAAACCCTGGGAATCCATCTCACCCTCCCTAAAGAGCCTTCACTGGCTAACCGTGAAGAATCGGATCACATTCAAGACCCTCTGCCTCACCCACAAATGCGTACGAGGAAACGCCCCACCATATCTCCGCGAGAAAATAAAACACTACACACCGAATCGCAGTCTTCGATCGGCTAACCAAAACCTCCTTACCGTTCCCAAATACCGCTACAAAGCAAAGGGAGAACGAAGATTCGCAGTCCAAGGACCTCGACTATGGAATGCTCTTCCAACTAACATCCGCATGGAAGAAAACCACCAGGCATTCAGGAAAAAACTAAAGACCTTCCTCTTCTGAGAAAGCTGACATCAGAGAATACATCCAGCGCCCTGAGGCGATTCAGTTCGCATTTGCAGCGCTTTACAAATCATTCATTCATTCATTCATTCATAAATTTATTGAAGAAAACAAATAAAAGACAATACAAAAAAAATACATATTGTGACATTAAAATACGCTACATTAACTAACACTATACTAACTATGTATGTTTTTATATTTGAAATCATTCCTGTTCTATTATAATATCTGTGGTCTATTTTAGTGAATCACCATTCCCCCTATTTCAGTGTTTACCTATATGTTACCCTGGGGCAGTCTGCCACTGGTGGGGAGATTTGTGTGTCCCTGCACATGAGGGCGGAGTTTCTTTTTTCGCCCTCACATCTCATCCACGCTATCAGCGTGTGATTGATGGCGCTGATGCACCGATCCCATTTGGGACCGGTGCGCATGCGCATCTGCAGGGACGCCTGGACCGAAAGTGATGTCAGGGGTCGTACTCGTCCCCTCACTTCCTGTGGGACCGTGTGTACTTAAGATGGCAGTGTCGGCTTTTTGCCGACACACGCATCTTGCTGTCAGAGCGGCAACTTCCACACCGCTGCTGAACTACCTCCATCGGATGTATCCCCATCCATATCACCTATTAGGTAAGAATTCACCTTTCAAATTCTGGGATTTCTCTATCATTATCCATTCACTGGCTAGCAGGTTATCACCATCAAGTATTGTGTATGGTATTTTACCTACACTACTCTAATAGTTTATATATTAACTAATTGATTTCATCCTCTTTTCACTCGTAAGTAGTTAGCCCTAGCAAGTTGGAATGGATACCTTATAACTGCTTTGGATTTATTTGATTGCGTTTAACTAAATAAATCAAATAAATAAATTTAATAATTAATTGCAAATAATAATAATAATAATATATATATATATATATATATATATATATATATATATATATATATATATATATATATATATATATATATATATATATATATATATATATATATATATATATAAGACATCAATTATTTATAAACTTAAGATGTTAATTATTTATAAAATTCTTACTAGAATCTTTTTATGGCATCTTGTATTATGCATTATATGCTGTGTACACAGATGCCAAGAATATATATGCGGTTTACACAGATGCCAATAATATTGTGATAATCATTTTTGAAGTCTCTACCCTATAAGTTATTATTTACATAAATGTGTCTCTAGACTGTCAGACTACTACATTTCTCAGCAACTGAATGGTTGTGCAATAGTGCGGTTTAGTGGTTCACTTTCTTTTATTAGACCAGGTGAGCATTTGTAACCTATATTCTCACTACACAAATGTAATTTAATTGACTAATCTTTTTGGTGTTTTTCGAATTGATGATAGGATATGTATTACTATAGTAATGGTATGTTTTATATTCTATGTAATCTAGATGAAATCAGTAATGCATGTAGTGCCCTGATGAAGCGATAAGCGAAACATGTTGGCTGCTCCTGCATACCTACGTAAATTGATTTCATACACTAAGTTGTAATTTAAGGTCACAATATGTATTTTGGCTGTATTGTCTTTTATTTGTCTTCTTCAATAAATTTATATTTTTTTATATTAACCATTGTTGGTGTTGCTCACCTTTAAACAGACACACTACCTCCCTCCAAAATCCCATCATTCTTTTAGGAGAGCTATGTCTCTCTCTCCACATATTTATCATAACTAGGGACTGGGAGTAATGTTCTGTTTCTGGAAATTGTCCAACTCTATATTCATATATCCTTCAGAAATGTCATTTTGCTCTCGGACTGTTGTAAACACAGGAAACATGCACCATTTTACAGGCATACTATAGACACCCCCCAGGTACGAAATTTAAAGGAATATTTCACTTTTATTGTTTCACTTTAAGCATTATTAAAATCACTGCTCCCTAAAAAACAGCCTTTTTTAAAACTTTTTTTTGCATTGATACATGTCTCCTGGGGCAGGACACAGGACTTTTAAAGGGTTTCCGTGGGTTTCGAATTTGCCGCGTACACCCCAAATTGTTCGCTATTCGGCGAACGGGCGAACAGCCAATGTTCAAGTCAAACTCATGTTCGACCCGAACAGACAGCCCATCCCTAGTCCCAGTGCATTACTTTGCCCAGGGGTCCATGATGCTATTAAAACGGCCCTGCCCTTACCCCATCCAAGTTATCATCCCCTAATAAAACAAGAAAAACACAAGCCAAAAGGTCTGATCACTGTGTCTGGCTACAAGAAGGAAATGCTGTGTGACTGGCTGTGCAGTAGTGGGGAACTCTGCCATTAGCAACTCCTACAGAGGTAGTGCTACACTAGTATGACAATTTTATTTTAACTTGTCAAATTACAGTCTAACTGAATTTTGGCAGAAATGCTTATCACGCCACATCACTGTATATTGAAATATTTCTTGTAATGTCCATATTATGTTTTTTTTTTCTTTCAGAGGTCAACTTCAGGATAAAGAAATGCGCCTAAGGTCGTCCATCATGCAGATTTTGAAATGTGATTTTGAACAGGAAAACATAACTTCCCCGGTGCTACTACCACTTGCTGATTGCGTTATCAGTGTATCAATACTGGATATTATCAGTAAAAATGAAGATGAATACATGAAGAATCTGGAGAAGATCATAAAGCTGCTAAAACCCGGAGGCCAACTGTTACTTTTTTCGCTATTAGATGCAACTTACTGGGTTGCTGGAGCAGAACGGTTCCATTGTTTTAAATGTAATGAGGAGTTTGTGAAAAATGCCTTTGTTAAGCTGGGTTTAGTCATTGATTACTGTGCAGTGCAGAGGAGACGCAATGTCAGTGATATCATTAATTATAAAGCTTTTCTTTTCATTGTAGGATGCAAAGGGGAGTAGATGATTGGAGCCAAAAGTATTCATCTGGAGCCAAATAGGGCCAAATAGAATTATTTAATGACCTACTAATGGCAGTCAGAAATCACAGCACCTGCGCTAAAGTCAGCCATGTTATTTTGCATCAATCTGTGCTAAATTGTGTCAACAAATATCGCTATCTTAAGATCATTCACAATATAAATGTGTGTTGACTTGTCTTGGAGCAATATTGTAAACCTTTTATGTATACAATATATCTTTTTATCTATTTATTGATAACCAACACATTTCAGGACATTTACTGTGTGCCTTTCATCAGAATATGGATAAAGATTATTTAAAAATACAATATCAAATACAGTGTATGGATAACATATTAGAAAACATAAAAAAATAACATTATCAGGTTCAATACCTAAACATTATTAAAAGTTTATGAGGAGAAAAAATATAGAAGGGATTAAATTGATAAGTGTTGAACAGGATGGCGGGGATGGGTCTTGGATGGCAGCTAGGGATGAGCAAACACCCCTTGGTTCGGTTTGCGGCAGAACATGTGAACAGACCAAAAATTAGTGCAAACACGCGAACCCCGTTAAAGTCTATGGGACTTGAACGTGAAAAATCAAAAGTGCTAATTTTAAAGGCTAATATGCAAGTTATTGTCATAAAAAGTGTGTGGGGACCCGGGTCCTGCCCCAGTGGACATGTATCAATGCAAAAAAAAGCTTTTAAAACGGCCGTTTTTTACTTTATCATACATCACGGGACACAGAGCACCATAATAATGACTATGTGGGTTATACGCTTACCTTCAGGTGATTGGACACTGGCAACCAATAGTAAGACGGTTCCTCCCATATAACCCCTCCTATACAGGAAGTGCCTCAGCGGGTGGGATCGAGCGCGCGTCTCAGCGGGTGCCGGCCGCTGAGACGCGCGCTCGATCCCATACTAAGGTTTATAGCATGGAGCTCCTGGCGTGCGTGGAACGAATGTGGGCACGTGAATCGGATGGTCTTGGACAGCGGTGACAGGTTAAGGACTGGATGTAGTTGTGGGGAGTACTCCTTGGTGTTTCTTGTATGTAAGCAATGTCTTCCAAAAGACGAGCAACAGGGAACAAGGCAAGCCCAGGGGTAAAGGTCCCTCCACAAATAGCAGGAGACCAACCCCATACTGATGCGGCCTCAGTCTGTACTGAAGGACCTGAGGCTTCTGACCTGGCTGAGCCAGTGCACTTGTCAGGCATAGTAGCCAATACCTATGTACCTGCCTCGGCTTTTGTTATTAAGGATGATTTGGCATCTGCCTTAGCAGGCATGGAAGGCAAGATAGCTGGCATGATTGCTTCTGTAACACAGGGGGAAGGAAACGCAATAGATCTCCCTCCCCTGAGCCTGGGCCAAGTGGTGAGTCACTGGAGCCCCAGGCCAGATGGGTCCAGGTGACATGGAACCAGAATGGGCAGAGGATCCGGAGGAATTGGTCTTAAGAGACCAGGGGGAGGCTGAGGATTCCTCGGATGAGGATTCTGTCTCTGAAGAACCAATGTCAGCCTCCCATTCCCAAAAATTGTTTATCCAATCTCTAATGGAGATGGTACAAATTGGGTTTAAGTTACCTCCGGCTCAGGAGTCTGCACTCTCTTGTTTTACTTTGGGATCTTTGCGACCTAAACAAATTTCCCAAGCATTTCCCTTGCATCCGTTACTAGGGCAGGTAATTTATGCGGACTGGGAACATCCTGACAGGATATACTTACCTCCCAAAAGGTTTTCTGTGTTATGCCCTATGGAGAAAAAGTTTAGGAAGAAATGGAGCACACCCTTGGTAGACGCTGCCATATCTTCTGTGAATAAGAATTTAACCTGTCCAGTGGGTAATGCCCAGGTTTTCAAGGATCCGGCTGATAAAAAGCTAGAGTCCTTTTTAAAGGCCTCCTTTTCAGTTGCCAGTACAGCAGTTCAGCCTGCTATTGCGGCTATTGGGATTTGTCAATCCCTAAAGGATCGCTTTAAGAGGGTAGTAAAGAACATACCTCCCCAGGGGGAATCTGCTGAGGAGCTATCAGAGATCCCTCATGCCTTGTGTTTTGCGGTTGATGCTTTAAAAGACTCAATTCAACAGATGTCTCGTTTTGCGTTGTTATCAGTTCATATGCGCTGAGTATTGTGGCTAAAGAACTGGTCTGCTGAGACACCATGTAAAAGGCTACTTGCTGCTTTTCCTTTTCATGGAGAGCGCCTGTTTGGCGATGATCGGGATAAATATATCCAAAAGATCTCAGAAGGTAAGAGCGCTCTGCTTCCTATTAAAAAGATGGGGAAGCAGCCCTCTTATAAAATTCCTAATCCCCCAGGGCCTGGTGCCTCTTCCCCTAAGCGGTATCGACGGCCTCAGCCGTCGGGGTTTAAAAGACCACAGGGTCAGAAAAAGCCCTGGGCCCAAAAGCTATCCAAGCCCAGTTCCAAGTCTACCTTGTGAAGGGGCGCCCCCGCCCTCACGGGTGGGGGGCAGGCTTCGGCTGTTCGGGGAGGCCTGGGAGCAGGGCTGGACTGGCCTACCGGCATACTGGGAAATATCCCGGTAGGCTGGCTGCACTATAGTACCGCTGGGGCCGCTCACTGCCTGTGTCAGCATCAGCACTATGCCAGCTGTGTGTCACTCACTCACTCTCTGTGTGTGTCTCCGCTCTCCGGGGCCGCTCACTGCCTGTGTCCTGACTGACTCCTGACCTAAAGATCAGCAGCGGTGGCCGCCGCCGCTGCACTATGACATGGCTGCCTGTGTGTCACTCACTGTCTCCTCCGTTCGCGCCGCCCACCACACTCATCATCATACCTCGCTCTGTCTGTGTGCCTGAGGGGGAGGAGCAGGAGAACGCCGTGCTGCGCCATTTTGCCTCGTCCCGTGCGGTGCCAGCCAGCACCGCCCACTATCTGCACGAGGAGAGGATTTCAGTGAATGGCCGGCAGCAGCTGCTACAGCACAAGGATCAAGGTGTTTCTCTCTCTCTCTCTCTCTCTCTCTCTCTCTCTCTCTCTCTCTCTCTCTCTCTCTCTCTCTCTCTCTCTCTCTCTCTCTCTCTCTCGTTTTGTTCAAGTGCCAGATAACTTTGAAAAGCTGTATACCATCAAACGCTGCCACTGTGCCCATAGATTGCCAACACTGTGCCCTGCCCATCAAACGCTGCCACTGTGCCCATTAAACGCAGCCACTGTACCATCAAACACAGCCGCCCACAACCGTGCCACTGTACCCATAAATTGCCACCACTGTGCCCATTAAACGCTGCCACTGTACCATCAAACGCAGCCACTGTACCATCAAACACAGCCACTGTACCCATAAATTGCCACCACTGTGCCCATTAAACGCTGCCACTGTACCATCAAACGCAGCCACTGTACCATCAAACACAGCCACTGTACCATCAAACACAGCCACTGTACCCATAAATTGCCACCACTGTGCCCATTAAACGCAGCCACTGTACCATCAAACGCAGCCACTGTACCCATCAATTGCCACCACTGTGCCCATTAAACGCAGCCACTGTACCATCAAACGCAGCCACTGTACCATCAAACACAGCCGCCCACTGTACCCATAAATTGCCACCACTGTGCCCATTAAACGCTGCCACTGTACCATCAATTGCAGCCACTGTACCCATCAATTGCAGTCACTGTGCCCATCAAACGCAGCCACTCTACCATCAAACTCAGCCACTGTACCCATAAATTGCCACCACTGTGCCCATTAAACACAGCCACTGTGCCCATCAAACGCAGCCACTGTACCATCAAACGCAGCCACTGTACCCATAAATTGCCACCACTGTGCCCATTAAACGCTGCCACTGTACCATCAAACGCAGCCACTGTACCATCAAATGCAGCCACTGTACCCATCAATTGCAGCCACTGTGCCCATTAAACGCTGCCACTGTACCATCAAACGCAGCCACTGTACCATCAAACGCAGCCACTGTACCCATCAATTGCAGCCACTGTGCCCATTAAACGCAGCCACTGTGCCCATCAAACACAGCCACTGTACCATCAAACGCAGCCACTGTACTCATAAATTGCCACCACTGTGCCCATTAAACGCTGCCACTGTACCATCACACGCAGCCACTGTACCAAACGCAGCCACTGTAGCCATAAATTGCCACCACTGTGCCCATTAAACGCTGCCACTGTACCATCAAACACAGCCACTGTACCATCAAACGCAGCCACTGTACCATCAAACGCAGCCACTGTACCCATAAATTGCCACCACTGTGCCCATTAAACGCTGCCACTGTACCATCACACGCAGCCACTGTACCATCAAATGCAGCCACTGTACCCATCAATTGCAGCCACTGCGCCCATTAAACGCTGCCACTGTACCATCAAACGCAGCCACTGTACCATCAAACGCAGCCACTGTACCCATAAATTGCCACCACTGTGCCCATTAAACACAGCCACTGTGCCCATCAAACGCAGCCACTGTACCATCAAATGCAGCCACTGTACCCATAAATTGCCACCACTGTGCCCATTAAACGCTGCCACTGTGCCCAAACGCAGCCACTGTACCATCAAACGCAGCCACTGTACCCATAAATTGCCACCACTGTGCCCATTAAACACAGTCACCGTGCCCATCAAACGCTGTCACTGTACCCATAAATTGCTGCCACTGTGCCCCATCAAACGCAGCCACTGTACCCATGAATTGCAGCCACTGTGCCCATTAAACGCTGCCACTGTACCATCAAACGCAGCCACTGTACCATCAAACGCAGCCACTGCACCCATAAATTGCCACCACTGTGCCCATTAAACGCTGCCACTGTGCCCAAACGCAGCCACTGTACCCATAAATTGCCACCGCTGTGCCCATTAAACACAGCCACTGTGCCCATCAAACGCAGCCACTGTACCCATAAATTGCCGCCACTATGCCCATCAAACGCAGCCACTGTGCCCATCAAACGCAGCCACTGTAACCATCAATTGCCGCCAGTTTGTCCCATCAATTGCCACCAGTTTGCCCATTAACTCCTGCCAGTGTCCCCCCCGCCCGGCACTTACCTGTCTCAGGTCAGCGCGTTGCTCCACGCTCCCTCCGATAGGCATCCAATCACAGCGCCTGTCGCTTCAGCCAATCAGGTGACAGGTAACCAGACCCAGTGCACCTGATTGGCTGAGAGGCGGGTCAGTGTTAGGGAAGCGATTTATTTGATTTCCTAACACAGCACTGTGTAAGCAGCGAACGCACAGCAGTGTGCCCGCTGTTTACCAATTTGGAAGCCTATTAGAGCTGACGGCTCTAATCAGGCACTTCTAAAAACACCCCCGCCGCTGTAATTCACATGCCCGATGCCCAACAAGGGTGCCGGACACCTGAATAGGGGGCGGCAGCAGCGACAATAGATAGATTCATGCAATGCATGAATCTGTCTATTGAAGATTGACAGGTGCAATGGACGCTGGGGAAATCCCACCATGTTTTACATTATACATTCCTATACAAAAAGGAGGTGGGCATTAAGGGACAGAGTGGTGTGCAGGCAATTTGTTTTATTTTTTGTGTGCATTACTGGGCACTTTCACCCCCTTCCTTCCCAGGCCAATTTTCAGCTTTCAATGACAATTGCGCGGTCATGCAACGCTGTTCACACAAATAGAGCTTTCTTTTGGTGGTATTTATTCACGACTCAGTTTTTTATCTTTTGCGATATAAGCAGAAAAAAAGAGCGGAAATTTGGGAAAAAAACCAATATTTTCTTCTTTCTATTTTAAAAGAAATCCAATAAAATCTAATTTTGTCATAAATGTAAGCCAAAATGTATTCTGCTACATGTCTTTGGTAAAAAAATCATGTCAAGTGTATAATAATTGGTTTGTGTGATCACGGACATATGTACCCAGATGATCATGCACAGATGTGATCACGGACATATGTGTGCAGATGATCATTGGGACATATGATTTTACTGTTACATATGTGGGGGACAGGTTTTTTTACTGTGTGGGGACATGTGTGTGGGGACAGTGTTTTGGGGACTTTGTGTGTTTACATTGTTTTGGGACATGTATGGGGACAGTAGGCTGGTGACCAATGTGTAAAAAGCTGTAAAAAACAGCTCATTCTCACTGATCACTGGCCGGCTGCAGAGATCCGCTCTCCTCTCAGACAACTTCCGTGTGAGGAGGGGAGAGCCAATTGCCTAGAAAACGGCTCTCTATTTACATCACATGATGGCTGTGATTCCACAAAGCCATCATGTGATCAGGAGGGCCAATCACAGAGCCCTATGTGCTTTTATATGTGTCTTATCTATATATAATGCACTCTTTAAATGTGCTTTAAAATGCATGGTTTTCCATTTTATGAACAAGAAAATAATGACGTTATGCTGTTGGGCTGGTATAATAATGCTATGGGGCTGGTATGACATTTTTTCCAGGGCTGGTTTTCATTCCCAGTCCGGCCCTGCCTGGGAGGAACTGGTTCAAGACAGATGGGTCATTTCCACTGTAAAGAACGGTTACAGAATAGAGTTCCGGGAGGTTCCCCCGAACTGTTTTCTACATTCAAGGGTCCTGGTGGATCCAGAGAAAAGAAGATGCCTATTCCTAGCTTTACACCATCTGCTGATGCAGGGAGTAATTGTAAAGGTCCCGCACGAGGAAAGATTCAAGGTATTTTACTTAAACCTATTCACCATGTCAAAACCAAATGGGGAAGTAAGGCCCATTTTGGACCTCAAGGCTCTCAACTTCTTTGTAGACGTCTGATCTTTCCGCATGGAGTCGGTTCGTTCAGTAATAAGGTCCCTGAGAAAGGGAGACTATTTAGCATCCATAGATATCAAGGATGTGCCGATCTTCGGGCCACACCAAAGGTTTTTACGCTTCGCTGTAGAGGGCAGTCATTTCCAGTTTGTGGCGTTACCTTTCGGTCTAGCCACGGCCCCCAGGGTCTTCACAAAGGTCCTGGCCCCAGTGTTGGCTTCCTTAAGATCTCAAGGAGTTTCCATAATAGGATATCTGGACGATCTACTGCTAAGGGAATGCTCTCGCCATACACTAATTCTAAACGTGTCAAGTACAGTGCGCGTCTTACAACGCCTAGGTTGGGTAAATTTGGACAAGTGGGCTCTTTGTCCGACCCAAGCCTTGGTGTATTTGGGTCTGGTCTTGGACACCGCCCAAGAAAAGATGTTCCTTCCGCCCTTAAGGGTCGCCTCAATAGTGGAACTGGTACAGAAGGTGAAAAAAGAACTAGCCCCTTCCATTCGGCTGTGCATGAGATTACTGGGCAAGATGGTGTCATCTTTCAGCGCAGTGCCATATGCACAATTCCACTCCAGAGTGTTCCAGAACAGTATTCTAAAAACCTGGGACAAGTCAGTTCGAACCCTGGATCAGCCTATGGTTCTCCACAGGATCTATGGAACCTCTCTTAGTGGTTAAGAACCAGCAACTTAAAAAGGGGGAAGTCTTTCCCACCTGTAGCCTGGAAAGTGGTAACCATGGATGCCAGTCGTCTCGGCTGGGGAGCGGTCCTAGAGGAAGCATCTGTTCAGGGAGTATGGTCCCAGACAGAGAGGACTCTGCCCATCAATCTACTAGAGATTTGGGCAGCTCGTCTGGTCCTGCGATTCTGGACGTCCAGGTTGCGAGGACTTCCTGTCAGAGTCCAGTCCGACAACTCCACAGTAGTGGCATATCAACCACGAGGGAGGTACCAGGAGTCGGGCAGCCCAAAGAGAGGTAGATCATATTCTAACCTGGGCAGAAAAACATGTGCCTTTTCTGTCGGCAGTGTTTATCCCGGGGGTGGACAATTGGCAGGCGGACTTCCTGAGTCGCCAGAAATTGTTACCAGGGGAATGGTCCCTGCATCCCGGGGTGTTTCTACAGATCTGCCAATACTGGGGGACCCCAGATGTGGATCTGCTGGCATCCAGATTCAATGCCAAACTGTACAGGTTAGTATCCAGGATCAAGGATCCGCTGGCTGTTGGGATAGACGCATTAGTGGTTCCTTGGGATCAGTATTCTCTGATATATGCCTTTCCTCCAATCCAGATTCTGCCGCACTTACTACGCAGAATACGGGAGGAATGGAAGCCAGTGATCTTAGTGGCCCCAGCGTGGCCCAGGAGATCATGGTACTCAGAAATTGTAAAGTTGGCAGTAGGGGAACCATTTGTCCTCCCTTGCCGCCCAGACCTGTTGTCTCAAGGGCCCATATTCCACTTTGATAAATGCTAGAAAATCAGTTTTTAGAGCTATCTATGGAAGTATGGAAGAGTATGGAAGTCATACATTTCTTGGTGTGAGAAAAGGAAATGGAACCCTCGTAGGTATACGATTGGAAGAGTTCTCGCCTTTCTCCAAACAGGAGTAGACTTGCAGCTCGCTTTAGGGACAATTAAGGGACAGATTTCGGCCTTATCTGTTTTTTTCCAGAGACCAATTGCATCCCATTCTTTGGTGCGGACCTTTGTCAAAGGAGTAACGCACCTGAGGCCACCGCTTAAACCGACTTTGTGTCCATGGGACCTAAATTTGGTACATTCAGCCTTACAGAGTCAGCCCTTTGAACCTATTAGGCATATTCCGTTTGTCCTATTGACCAGGAAATTAGTTTTCCTAGTGGCTATAACATCGGCTAGAAGGGTGACAGAATTGGCCGCCCTTTCTTGCAAGGAACCTTTTATGGTTCTTCATCAGGAAAGAGTGGTCATGCGTCCTCGTCCGGATTTTTTACCGAAGGTAGTGTCCAAATTTCATTTGAATCAGGATATCATTTTACCTTCCTTTTTTCCAAACCCTAAAACTAGGGAGGAAAAGTCGCTTCACTCACTGGATGTGGTGAGAGCGATAAAAGTTTACTTGGAAATGTCAGCTTGCGGCTGTAATGTAATGTTGCCCCCCCCCCAGCCCATTACTGGGCCCTTTGGGTCTGGTATGGATATTAAGGGGAACCCTGCACCCAAATAAAAAAAAAGGCGTGGGGCCCTCAGGCCCTATATACTCTGAACAGCAGTATACAGGTGGTCCCTGGGTTACAAACAAGAACATTTTGGGTAGGATTGGTGATAAAGCATCAGTGGAGACACCCTTTTCCCATATAACTCTTACAGGAGACAATTTCCCTTCCTAGGGGTAGATTTCCTCTCACTTCCTCTTGTCTCTCTTCGTTTCTAAGTAGGAGTCGTTTGAAAGTCGGATGTTTGAAAATAGGGGTCCACCTGTATATACTATACGGCCTACCCTATACACTCTGCGGAAAATTGGGCCTTAGGTGTTGGTGGTACTAGAACACTGTAAGCCCTCACAGTTACTCTTGGTGGGAGCTGGAACGGGCCCTGCTGTGAAATATTATATCAAGAATTGTAATTACATGCCCCTGTTAAACAGGGGCAGAAAAATTGGGCCTTAGGCGGTGGTTGTGGTGGTGGTGGCACAACACTGTAAAGCCTCACAGATACTTTTGTTGGGCACAGGAGCAGGTCCTGCTGTGAAATATTAGATCAAAAATTTTAATTACGCGCCCCTGTTAACCAGGGGCAGAAAAATTGGGCCTTAGGTGGTGGTGGTGGGTGGTGGTGGCACAACACTGTAAAGCCTCACAGATACACTTGTTGAGCACAGGAACGGGCCCTACTGTGAAATATTAGATCAAAAATTGTAATTACAATACAGTTCAGCCATAGTGCAGTTTCTACTACTTTTCTGGTGGTGTACCCAGTACACAATACAGTGTAGTGCGGTGTTGCAAAACAAAATATACATCATGTCCAGAAGGCCACCAAAGAGAGGCAGACGCTCACAGGCCACTAAAAGAGGGCAAGCAGGCTCTTTGTCTACAGTCAACAGTGCTGGTCATGGACATGGTGCATCCTCTGCCGGTGGCCGTGGGGCACACTTGTCCTTTTTTTCTGCTGCTGGCCGTTTTATTGAGCCAGAACATGCAGAAGAGTTGGTGGAGTGGATAACAAAGCCGTCCTCATCCTCCTCATCCTCTGTCACCCAGGCTCAGAGTAGTTTTCCTTCCTATGCAGCTGCCAAAGTGGCCTATTCCTCCTTGTCCATAGTCACTCCTTCCGTCGCCCATCCATCATGCACGGAGGAGTCCCCCGAACTATCCGACCACAGTGTCGGGTACATGGTGCTGGAGGATGAGCAGCGATTTTAAGGCTCCGATGTTGGTTCCCAGGTTGAGGAAGGGAGTAACGTGAGCCTAGTGAGAGGGGGTTCCCAAGAAGGACAAGGAACTGGCAGTCATGTTCCCCCAGCTGCAGCATAGTGCCAAGTTTGCTCCAGTGACGAGGAGGAAGGGGATGATGAGGTCACTGACTCTACTCGGGTGCCTGATAGAATAGAGGTGGAGGAGGAGGCACGACTCAAACGAGGCAGGATGTACTCTAGGGGGCAGCTTAAGGGCAGCCACCCTACTGCATCACACCACAGAGCTCCGCAGGTGCAGGGCTCTGCTGACTCCCCGCTGATTTTGAAAAATTCCTTGGTGTGGGCCTTTTTGAACACGTATGTAGCAGATCGCACCATTGCTGTTTGCAACCTATGTCTGAAGCGGTTCAAGTGTGGCCACAACAGCAGCCGCTTGGGCACCACATGCTTGACCAGACATATGATGACCTCCTCTGCAGTCTTATTCCTGTATACTGTATTTGAGATTTAATATCTCTCAGATATGATTTGGGTTAAATGAGAGTTATTTGACCATGAGTGAAAGTTTTAACACAATAACAACATTTATTGGTGAGTAGTTGAAAGTCTATTACACAACCATCTACCTATAGTCTACACCAAGGAAGAAAATATCAGGTTAAAATAAGAGAATTACATGAAGGAATACAGAGTATATTCCTAAAAACATGAGGGACGGGTTTCCGCGCTCACGGACCTGAAGGCTTGCAGCCTCCCCTTGCACTTACCCCCGAAGGAGTGAGTTAAATAGTAAAGGAAAGTTAATTAGGGGTAGATGGCGCTACCTTACCAAGGTACCTTGATTTATATAATGAACCTCAAAGGAAAAGAAATCAGAAAAACTAAATACAACCCCTTTATCACTCATTTGGTAGTGGATCTAGGTGTCCAGCATTACCTGAATGGACTGTACTAACAAGTCAGTCTCATACCTACATGCAGGTGTACACCGTGTGGCTAATAATCATAGATTAATTAAGTGACACCTATAAAAATCAATATATGACAATCGTGTGGCTAATATGCAGGTGTACACAGTAAGGTAGCGCCATCTACCCCTAATTAACTTTCCTTTACTATTCCTGAAAACATTAATCTGCAAACATATTTAGTTACAAGTAAAATGCAGACCTTTACCATAAATACCCTTTGCACCAAGGTTCCATTCTGATGGTTGCTCTCCCATAAAAGTGTGTGTGTGTCCCTCCAATCTAGTCTGTGTATATCATTACATGCTGATGCCTCGTTGGTTGGCATAGCGTGGCTCTGATTGGTGAGCTTCCCTACTCCTGATTAAGGACTGGCTACATCTCCAATCCCTATACTTTGCATAAGTCAGCCCCCTTTAATGCAAATCCTTGCGACTATTCTGAGCAGGAGCTTAACTTGAATTTTCCCGGGAAGTTAAGTATTGATTACGGGTTGTTCTCCCTTTATTGCATATTCCAGCATGGGATCCTTTGAAGTGATCACATTGTTTGTATGAACAAGCCTAGGCACGACCTGTTTGGTCTACCAGAGATTTCTGCGAAGATAATATGTTCCGCCCTACTTAGATAAAAAATGATTTAAATATATTCATTAATAATAAATAAATTAAATATAAATTAAATATATTCATTAAATATAAATACATTAAATATAAACTAAATATATTCATAATATTACAATATCCGTTGGCAACAGCATTTGAAAGACGCACATCAAAGAAAAAGGCGGACTTCTCCTTGCTGCTCATCTGGGATCTCCAACCCTACTCCAGCCCTCTCGAAAACCTGCACTGAGAGTAATGAAGGTATAGCAATAGGTGTCCCAAATACTTGCAGCCAATCTGCTAGCAGTACACCACCATCTGATTTTAGCAGGTAAATTTCCTTACCCCAGTTGCTAAACCGTAAAAAGAAATTCGGTCCCAGCCATCCACGTGCTCACAGTCTGAATGCTAGCTTAAATGCCAGCTTGGCCAAATTGCTAGTACTGCATCTACTGCTTTTTCAGCTGGTAGACTCTGTCCCCTTTCGTGAATTTGTGGAATGTGCTGTACCTCAGTTGCAAGTTCCAAAATGCCATTTCTTTTCACGGAAGGCCATTCCAGCTCTCTACCGGCATGTGGAAGGCAATGTTTTTGTCTTGTTGGACAGGGCGGTCAGAAGTAAGGTGTATATTACTGCAGACTCATGGTCTAGCAGGCATGGGCAGGGATGTTACCTTTCCTTCACAGCGCACTAGGTAACTCTGCTGGCAGCTGGGAAGGATGCAGGACAGGGTTCAGCTTGTTCCGCCACCACGCCTCCAAAATGCTAGCGGTGATTCTGCCACAGCTCTCTCCTCCACCCCCTCCTCTTCTTCTTCCTCTAAGGCCTCTTCTGCAGATTTGTTCTCTGAACCAACGGTGCTCTGTAAGCATTCAAGGGGCTACGCAAGCACTCAGGCAAAAAAGATGCCATGCGGTGCATGAGTTACATAGTTACATAGTAGGTGAGGTTGAGTCCAACCTATGTGTGTGAATATATGTCAGTATTACATTGTATATATGTTGCGGTCGTTCAGGTGCTTATCTAATAGTTTCTTGAAACTATTGATGCCCCCCCACTGAGACCACCGCATGTGGAAGGGAATTCCACATCCTTGCCGCTCTTACAGTAAAGAACCCTCTACGTAGTTTAAGGTTAAATCTCTGCTTAGGGGACAGGAGCCACACTGGGGCAGAGATTCTGTTAGCTCTGCAGGGGCAGGCTCAGAGGTGGTTGACGCCTTGCCAGCTTCAGCCAGGAATGGTTGTATGAGACAATGGCACCAACCTTGTCTCCACCCTCCGACAGGGACACTTGACCCATGTTCCATGTTTGGCACACATCCTGAATTTGGTGGTGCAGCGGTTCTGGAGCAGGTACCCAGGCTTACAAGATCTGCTAGGGCAGGCCAGAAAAGTCTGTGGTCATTTCCAACGGTCATACAATGCCAGTGCTCGGCTGGCTGACATTCAAAGGGAATGCAACCTGCCCACCAACCGTCTCAATTGTGACATGTCCATTAGGTGAATCTCAATGTTGGCAATGCTGCAGCGGCTGTACACGCAGCAGAGGGCCATCAATGAGTACCTTTGTGAGTATGGCACCAGGACAGGGTCAGGGGAGCTTGGCTTCTTTTCGCCACGCCTGTGGCTAGTGATCAAGGATGCATGCACTGTCCTGTCACCATTTAATGAGGCCACAAGGAGGGTGAGCAGCGACAATGCTTGCATCAGTAATACTGTCCCTCTTGTCTTTCTGTTGGAGCACACGCTTCATGGAAAAATGGACAGGGCACTTAAGACAGAACAGTGAGGGAGGAAGAGGAGGACTTCCTTACCTCTCAAGGCCCCCTTTATCCAGATATTATTCCTGCAGGCCCGCCAAACACACAGGAAGAAGAGGAGGAGGTGGAGGATTGTGTCAGCATGGACGTGGAGTATAACACTCAGCAGCAGTCTTTAAGGGATGGTTTTCAGTCCCCAGAAACCCAAAGAGCTGTACGTGGCTGGGAGGAGGTTGTTACAGATCATGTGATCCTTAGTGACTCAGAGGACTCAGAATCGAATGCCTCTGCAAACTTTCACAGGCTTTGAATCAGGGAGGCCATGCAGCGTAAGGACCCTAGGATTCATGGTATCAAAGAGAAGGAATCATTACTGGCTGGCAACCCTTCTTGAGCCATGTTACAAGGGTAAGGTTGCCGAACTCATCCTGCCTTCGCAGAGGGAGCAGAGGATGAAACATCTTCAGGAGGCCTTGAAGAAAGGTTTGTGCAATGTGAGGTTACAATTTCCTGGTGCTGGACAACGTGTTACTGAAGCTTCTGTCAGGTCACCTAAGGCCAGGTGACAGATGCACACCGTTGGGGTCAGGAGTGCACCGCAAAGGTAGTGAGCCCTACGGCTGACTGCTGTGGATGGGAATCTAGGTGGTTAAGGAAGGCAGGTCAGCTGGAACACCAACATGGATCCCACAGGGGCTAGAGCGTAAGATTCCCCAGGGCGCAGAGTCTAAGAGCCAGCAGGTGTTCACCAGAGCCTCTAGTGGTGAGGATGGACTGGGCTGCAACTGGCTCCAGGTCGCGACCCCCAGGGTCTCCCAGCTCACACCCACAGTAGGCTACAGGAGGAAAGAGATAGTAAGGGAATAAGCCAAAGGTCGAGACCACTAGCAGACAAGGATAAACATACAACACGCCAAAGGTCAGGGTCACAAGCAGGCAGGGATAGTCGAGAACAAGCCAAGATCATTAACTGGAATCAGACGTAGAAGACACAGCAAGATGCACACAGAAGCTAAACTATCAGGAACCATGAATCAGACCGAGACAGAAGTAAAGATAAATCACACTTGTTTAATAATAATAATAATAATTATAAGGTAAACAGAGTAAGCGTAGTCAAAACAAGACAGAGTTCAGTAACTGGATCGGGTAGTCAGCCAAGCAAATGTCAGAGAGCCAGAGATAAACGTAGTAGTACAGCAAGCACTACAAAGTGCACTGTGGCGCCGGACACAGTGCACTATGGGAAGTGCCACGTCAATGCAATCACGAGATTGCAGACGTGGCACTTCATTTGCGGGCTTTCAACCCGCCTTGTGGCACAATCGAAAACGCCGATTAGCTTCCGCCCGTAGAATCACTACGGGCGGGAGCATTGTGGTTTACATTTCACTGTTACTTCCGGGTTTTGTGAAACCAGGAAGTGATGTCAGCAGCTCCGTTCTTTGCATGGAGCAGAGTTGAAAGCAAGTACTCTGGGGGGGTAGTGAGCTGCACGCTGTTTCTAGCTACAGGAAACAAACAATCATGTCAACTGTGCCTGAGTGAGCACTCACTGACTGGTATAGCAGCTCCGCCCATTCCTCTAAGCAGATCCGTGTCGGGACTCGGGAGGAAGAAACTGGAGTGGAGGAGAAAGTCAGCCAGGTCAGTCCAGTGAGAGGGGGACAAACTATCCCCCTAGTGAGATGTCCCCATGTCAGGAGAGCCATTACTGGAGGCACTGTGAGTTCAGACTGAGAACACTGAGAAGGGAGAGGGAATTGACTAAAACTAAGAGCAAGTGAGTAATACTTCCACCCCCCCTCTCCTCATCCACCACCATCCCTCTGTCCCTGATCCCATCCCTCTGTCCCTGATCCTTCCCCACCACCATCCCTCTGTCCCTGATCCAATCCCACTGTCCCTGATCCCCCATCCCTCTGTCCCTGATCCCATCCCACCACCTTCCCTCTGTCCCTTATCCCATCCCTCTGTCCCTGATCCCACATTCCTCTGTCCCTGATCCCACCCCACCACCATCCCTCTGTCCCTTATCCCATCCCTCTGTCCCTGATCCCCCATCCCTCTGTCCCTGATCCCATCCCACCACCATCCCTCTGTCCCTTATCCCATCCCTCTGTCCCTTATCCCATCCCTCTGTCCCTGATCCCCCATCCCTCTGTCCCTGATCCCCCATCCCTCTGTCCCTGATCCTCCATCCCTCTGTCCCTGATCCCATCCCACCACCATCTCTCTGTCCCTTATCCTATCCCTCTGTCCCTGATCCCCCATCCCTCTGTCCCTGATCCCATCCCACCACCATCCCTCTGTCCCTTATCCCATCCCTCTGTCCCTGATCCCACATCCCTTTGTCCCTGATCCCACCCCACCACCATCCCTCTGTCCCTTATCCCATCCCTCTGTCCCTGATCCCATCCCACCACCATCCCTCTGTCCCTTATCCCATCCCTCTGTCCCTGATCCCCCATCCCTCTGTCCCTGATCCCACCCCACCACCATCCCTCTGTCCCTTATCCCATCCCTCTGTCCCTGATCCCACATCCCTTTGTCCCTGATCCCACCCCACCACCATCCCTCTGTCCCTTATCCCATCCCTCTGTCCCTGATCCCACCCCACCACCATCCCTCTGTCCCTTATCCCATCCCTCTGTCCCTGATCCCCCATCCCTCTGTCCCTGATCCCATCCCACCACCATCCCTCTGTCCCTTATCCCATCCCTCTGTCCCTGATCCCCCATCCCTCTGTCCCTGATCCCCCATCCCTCTGTCCCTGATCCCATCCCTCTGTCCCTGATCCCACCCCACCACCATCCCTCTGTCCCTGATCCAATCCCACTGTCCCTGATCCCCCATCCCACCACAATCCCTCTGTCCCTTATCCCATCCCTCTGTCCCTGATCCCCCATCCCTCTGTCCCTGATCCCATCCCTCTGTCCCTGATTGCCCATCCCTTTGTCCCTGATCCCATCCCACCACCATCTCTCTGTCCCTTATCCCATCCCTCTGTCCCTGATCTCCCATCCCTCTGTCCCTGATCCCATCCCACCACCATCCCTCTGTCCCTTATCCCATCCCTCTGTCCCTTATCCCATCCCTCTGTCCCTGATCCCCCATCCCTCTGTCCCTGATCCCCCATCCCACCACCATCCCTCTGTCCCTTATCCCATCCCTCTGTCCCTGATCCCCCATCCCTCTGTCCCTGATCCCACCCCACCCCCATCCCTCTGTCACTTATCCCATCCCTCTGTCCCTGATCCCATCCCACCACCATCCCTCTGTCCCTTATCCCATCCCTCTGTCCCTTATCCCATCCCTCTGTCCCTGATCCCCCATCCCTCTGTCCCTGATCCCCCATCCCTCTATCCCTGATCCTCCATCCCTCTGTCCCTGATCCCATCCCACCATCATCTCTCTGTCCCTTATCCTATCCCTCTGTCCCTGATCCCCCATCCCTCTGTCCCTGATCCCATCCCACCACCATCCCTCTGTCCCTTATCCCATCCCTCTGTCCCTGATCCCACATCCCTCTGTCCCTGATCCCACCCCACCACCATCCCTTTGTCCCTTATCCCATCCCGCTGTCCCTGATCCCCCATCCCTCTGTCCCTGATCCCATCCCACCACCATCCCTCTGTCCCTTATCCCATCCCTCTGTCCCTTATCCCATCCCTCTGTCCCTGATCCCCCATCCCTCTGTCCCTGATCCCACCCCACCACCATCCCTCTGTCCCTTATCCCATCCCTCTGTCCCTGATCCCCCATCCCTCTGTCCCTGATCCCATCCCACCACCATCCCTCTGTCCCTTATCCCATCCCTCTGTCCCTGATCCCCCATCCCTCTGTCCCTGATCCCCCATCCCTCTGTCCCTGATCCCATCCCTCTGTCCCTGATCCCACCCCACCACCATCCCTCTGTCCCTGATCCAATCCCACTGTCCCTGATCCCCCATCCCACCACAATCCCTCTGTCCCTTATCCCATCCCTCTGTCCCTGATCCCCCATCCCTCTGTCCCTGATCCCATCCCTCTGTCCCTGATTGCCCATCCCTTTGTCCCTGATCCCATCCCACCACCATCTCTCTGTCCCTTATCCCATCCCTCTCTCCCTGATCTCTCATCCCTCTGTCCCTGATCCCATCCCACCACCATCCCTCTGTCCCTTATCCCATCCCTCTGTCCCTTATCCCATCCCTCTGTCCCTGATCCCCCATCCCTCTGTCCCTGATCCCCCATCCCACCACCATCCCTCTGTCCCTTATCCCATCCCTCTGTCCCTGATCCCCCATCCCTCTGTCCCTGATCCCACCCCACCACCATCCCTCTGTCACTTATCCCATCCCTCTGTCCCTGATCCCATCCCACCACCATCCCTCTGTCCCTTATCCCATCCCTCTGTCCCTGATCCCCCATCCCTCTGTCCCTGATCCCCCATCCCTCTGTCCCTGATCCCCCATCCCTCTGTCCCTGATCCCATCCCACCACCATCCCTCTGTCCCTGATCCCCCATCCCTCTGTCCCTGATCCCATCCCACCCACCATCCCTCTGTCCCTGATCCCACCCTCTGTACCTGGTCCCATCCCTCTGTCCCTGATCCCACCCTCTGTCCCTGATCCCACCCTCTGTCCCTGATCCCATCCCTGATCCCCCATCCCTCTGTCCCTGATCCCATCCCACCCACCATCCCTCTGTCCCTGATCCCATCCCACCCACCATCCCTCTGTCCCTGATCCTATCCCTCTGTCCCTGATCCCATCCCACCCACCATCCCTCTGTCCCTGATCCCCCATCCCTCAGTCCCTGATCCCATCCCACCCACCATCCCTCTGTCCCTGATGGGCTGTGAGACAGATTGATGTGTCATTAGAGTCCTGTGTATAATGTAGAGCCTGGTATATGATGTACAGAGCCCTGTATATAATGTAGAGCCTGGTATATGATGTATAGAGCCCTGTGTATAATATACAGCCTGGTATATGATGTACTACAGGGGACGGAGTGGGTGGATTCTATAAGGGGTGTGGCTTATGAGAAGTGGGAGGGGTCGAAATGGTGGGCGGGGTCTAGCGCCCCCCCATCTTAAAACTTCACCAGCCACCACTGATTACAGGCTTGTAAGAGGTCCACGAATGTAACCTATCACTGGATCTGGAATACTACAGAAAGGGGTTGGGACCTTGGATCTCCTTCAGTATCTAACATTTTGGAGTTTCTGCAGAGTAGCCTCCAAGGGTTAGATTATAATTCCCTGAAGGGTCAAATCCCCGCCTTGTCGGCTATGTTATGTACAAGATATGCTCTACATCCGTTGGTGATCAGATTTTTAGGGGCGGCCATAGAAATCAGATCTCCATTGAAATAGTTTTTTCCAAAAGAGGACTTAACACTAGTCTTGGGAACATTGCTGGTTCCTCCGTTTGATCAAGCTTTCTCTTGTTCATTATTTCTTTTAACAGTTTTTTGTCTTTTACTAGCCGTTGCCTAGGCCAGAAGAGTCTCCGAGTTGAGCGCCTTCTCATCTAAAGAACCATATTGTTTGGGGCTCCCAGACAAGATAGTCTTTAGGCCGATACAGAGCTTTCTACCCAAGGTGCCCACATAATTTCGTATGAACTGGGAGGTCATTCTCCCAGCCTTTCCGGTGGATACAGCTGATGAGTGGAGTAGGTTAGACCTGGTCTCTGCAGTTTCAACCTACCTGAAATGGACTAAAAGCTTTTGAAAACAAGATCAGCTGTATGTTTTCCCAATGGGGCCTAAAATGGGTATGCCAGCAACATCCAGAGTTGTGTCTTCCTGGTTTGTCAAGACCATACATATTGCATACAAAACGCTGGGCCTTCCTCCTCCTTCAGAGATCAAAGCACATTCGACGAGGGATATGGCAGCATCCTGGGCAGCATACGCGAAGGTCGCCCCTGAGGTAGTTTGCAGAGCAGCAAGCTGTAGCGTGCCCATTACCTTTTATTAGGCATTACAGGCTTAATATGGCTTGTCCGCCTGAGGAATCATTTGGCTCTACGGTTATTATGGCGGCTGTTGTCCATTAAAAATTTGAGTAGCATTGCATTGAGGGTTTGGCTTATTTTTTATTTTTTGTCTTCCCTCCCTTCTTAATATTGCTTGGTACATCCCATAGTAGGCTGACATGGGGAGGTCCAGGAATAAGGAAAATTGTTATCCATACTTACTGTAATTTTCCTTTCCTGGATCCTCCCCATGTCAGCCGGGGATTCCCACCCAGTTTATCCGTCGCGAGGTGGGGTTTTTTTTTTAACACTGGTGTGGGCAGACAGTTGCCCTTTATGGGCTAAGAAAGAGGTGCTCCTGGAGGGGTCAGAGGGGGCGGAGCTGACCTATAGTAGGCTGACATGGGGAAGACCCAGGAAAGGAAAATTATGGTAAGTATGGATAACAATTTTCCTTAATATACGAGACTATCTGTATATATATATTACAGCTAAACTGTATGCAGTGGATATATATATATATATATATATATATATATATATATATATATATATATATATATATATATATATATAGAGAGAGAGAGAGAGAGATATATATATAGAGATATATATATATATATATATCTATATATATATATATATATATAGATATATATATATATTAGGGATGAGCCGAACACCCCTCCGGTTCGGTTCGCACCAGAACTTGCGAACAAATCAAAACTTTGCACGAACGTTAGAACCCCATTGAAGTCTATGGAACTCGAACATTCAAAATCAAAAGTGCTCATTTTAAAGGCTTATTTGCATGGTATTGTCATAAAAAGGGTTTGGGGACCGGGTCCTGCCCCAGGAGACATGTATCAATGCAAAAAAAAGTTTTAAAAACTGCAGTTTTTTCGGGAGCAGTGATTTTAATAATGCTTAAAGTCAAACAATAAAAGTGTAATATCCCTTTAAGTTTTGTACCCGGGGGGTGTCTATAGTATGCTTGTAAAGGGGCGCATGTTTCCCATGTTTAGAACAGTCTGACAGCAAAATGACATTTCAAAGGAAAAAAAGTCATTTAAAACTACTCGCGGCTATAATGAATTGCCGGTCCGACAACATAAAAGTTCATTGATAAAAACGGCATGGAAATTCCCCACAGGGGAACCCCGAACCATAATTAAAAAAAAAAAAAACTGGCGTAGGGGTTCCCCTAAATTCCATACCAGGCCCTTCAGGTCTAGTATGGATATTAAGGGGAACCCCGCACCATTTCACAAAAAACTGTCAAAAATGTTAAAAATGACAAGAGACAGTTTTTGAAATGTCATTTTGCTGTCAGACTGTTCTAAACACGGGAAACGTGCGCCCCTTTACAAGCAGGACCCAGGTCCCCAAACACTTTTTATGACAATACCATGCATATAAGCCTTTAAAATTAGCACTTTTGATTTCTCCCATAGACTTTTAAAGGGTTTTCAGCGGCTTTCGAATTTGCCGCAAACACCCCAAATTGTTCGGCGAACTGGCGAACAGCCGATGTTCATCCCTAATATATATATATATATATATATATATACAAGACTATCTGTATATATATATTAAATACACTGCAGCTAACTGAATCACCTGCCTGCCTGAAGTATATTAGAAAAAGTACACCAGGAACGGCCTGCAGTGAGATATAGCTGAACTGTATGCAGTGGGTATATATATATATATATATATATATATATATATATATATATATATATAAGACTATCTGAAAATATATATTAAATACACTGCAGCGAACTGAATCACCTGCCTGCCTGAAGTATATTAGAAACAGTACACCAGGAACGGACTAGTCAAATCTAGATCTAGCTAAACTGGATACAGTGGATATATATAGGAGACTGTCTGTGTATATATATATATATATATATATATATATATATATATATATATATATATATAAATACCCTGCAGCTAACTTAATAATCTGCCTGTTCAATCTGAATTACACTCTCTCTCCGTCCATGCCAACGACACACTACACGAGGCCGACGTGCAGGCAGCCTTATATAGTGTGGGGCATGGACTTAGTCCCCCTGAGCCATGATTTGCCAAAGGCACCTTGCTTTTGGCCAATTATGGCTCTCTTAGCAGAGGGCGCTGTGATTGGCCAAAGCATGCAGGTCATGGTGCATGCTCTGGCTAATCATCATACAGCAATGCACTGCGCTCCCGCAGTGCATTATGGGCCGTTACGCACCACTCGAATTTGGCGCGAACGGCCCATAATGTTCGGTTTTCGACGAACGGGTGAACAGTCAATGTTCGAGTTGAACTCATGTTCGACCCGAACACAAAGCTCATCCCTGATGGTAGCTATTTTTCCCCACTATTTGGGTTTTGGTCCCTTTAACCACTTGCTTATTGGGCACTTTAACCCCCTTCCTGACCAGGCCAATTTTCAGCTTTCAGCGCTGTCACACTTTTAATGACAATTGCGCGGTCATGCTACATGATATATGACATTTCTATCATTTTTTTACACAAATAGAGCTGTCTTTTGGTGCTATTTACTTTCAAAATGTTTGATTAGTTTTCCAAAAAGAGACAAACAATATAAAATAATGAGAAGTATAGCAAAACATTACATAACGTTCCCCTGAGGGAGATGCAAGACATGTCTAATAACATTAAATAAGAATCTAGCTCATATCAAACACATTGATAGGTTCCTAAGAAGCTAATATAACTCTTATGCCCCGTACACACGGTCGGATTTTCCAACGGAAAATGTGTGATAGGACCTTGTTGTCGGAAATTCCGACCGTGTGTAGGCTCCATCACACATTTTCCATCGGATTTTCCGACACACAAAGTTTGAGAGCAGGATATAAAATTTTCCGACAACAAAATCCGTTGTCGGAAATTCCGATCGTGTGTACACAAATCCGACGGACAAAGTGCCACGCATGCTCAGAATAAATAAAGAGATGAAAGCTATTGGCCACTGCCCCGTTTATAGTCCAGACGTACGTGTTTTACGTCACCACGTTCAGAACGATCGGATTTTCCGACAACTTTGTGTGACCGTGTGTATGCAAGACAAGTTTGAACCAACATCCGTCGGTAAAAATCCTAGGATTTTGTTGTCGGAATGTCCGAACAAGGTCCGACCGTGTGTACGGGGCATTACACTTATGTAAAATCCGCCCAGCCTGCGGACAAAAGAAGGGAGGGGCAAGGAGAGGTTCCGCCGGCACCCCAAAAGGGATCACGCTGTGTCCGGCCGAATCTCAACGAGCCCCCCATATCGAATCTCAGTCAGTTAGGATTGGGGTCTAGGATATACAATGAGGTTGCTATAACCTGTTTTACTAGCCCCTAGGGGAGAGACCTCCCTCTGCGGGACTAATTGCATTTAAATCGGGGGAACTTTCTTAGTACCATGGAGGGTTAAGCAGACGGGGGGGTGAAAAGAGGGGAGGGGATAGGAGGAAAGAGGGGGTGGAGAAGAAAGGTAAAGATTAGTTAGCCTATCAACGGGAGAGGACCCCGCCACCCTTTGTGAACCGAGGAATTTTACGGTTGCACTCTTGGTATCAGGGAAATGCCCATATACTTCGCCCAAGGTTCCCAGATAGCTTCAAATTGCGCTTTGGTGTTTGGTGGAGAATGCTGGAGAGTTTCTCTTGGGACATAATCCACGATATCTTACGGGTAGCGGCTTTGACGGAAACCTTGGGTTGTTTCCAAGCTTTGGCAATAGTGAGCTTTGTACCAAGGAGAATGAAATGTATTAGTTTACGTGTAAGTTTCGGTGTTTTAGGTAAGTTTGCATTGAGGAGGGCTATGGCAGCAATTTTCGGAATTTGAACTTTTGTAACTTTTCGAATCAGGGAGAAAATCTTGCTCCAATAGGGCCTTAATCTCGGGCATTCCCACCAAATGTGGGCCATAGAGCCTGAGAGTTGACACCCTCGGAAGCACCTGGGGTCTGCTGCAGGAAACATTTTGGCCAATCTGTCCGGGGTAAGGTACCATCTAGTAAAGACCTTGAGGCTGGATTCTATCAGGGATATATTCTTAATGCCCTTAAAGGATCTATTAAAGGAGACCCTCCATTTTTCTAAGTCCCACTGGAGGGATTGGTCGCTCTCCCAAGCGAGCATGTATGGGGTTCTTAAAAATTGATTGGATAGTGACTGATAGATGATGGAGATTCCACCCCTCTGTTCTGTGGACTGCCCACACCATAATTCGTATGGCGTGAATGTGTGGGGTGAGGTTCCCCCCCCCCAAATGTGGCGGAGGAAGTGTCTTATTTGGTGAAATCTGTTAAGTTCTGAGTTAGGGATCTCTAGATGGTTCACACAAAAATCAAGGGAAATAGGACCATCAGTAGTGAAGAAGTGTCTGATCCGGTACAACCCCTTATCCAACCACCATCTGAAGGCTTTGATGTCTAGTCCCGGGGTAAAGTCGGGATTGTTGAAAATGTGCGCTAGAGGGTGGCAACTCGAGATTAATGCAGGGTTGTTTCTTAAGTTATTCCAGATTTTGAAGGATTGAGAGAGACGGGGAGAGGATTGGGGGACGCTGTCTAGGGGGGACCCAGAGTAGGAAGTCAAGGGTGTAGGATGGCACCGCCTGTCGCTCTATTTGGATCCAGTCTGGTTTCTCTGCCTTCAAATAAACTGTGGAGAGCTGGGCCAGCCTAGCCACTTGATAGTACCAGAATAGCTGGGGGAGCCCTAAACCCCCCTGTGGTCTGTGCAGGAATAGGGTTCTTTGCTGGATTCTATGTCCTCTACCCCCCCATATAAATTTGTTTACTTTTCTTTGAAATGAGGTCAAGTGATCTTTAATAATGTTTATTGGAAGGGCCCTGAAGAGGCAGGAGTCTAGGTAGTAATGTCATCTTAACGGCAAGGATTCTCCCAAGCCAGGATACCTCTCCCTTTGACCAGTTTCCTAAGTCAGCTTCGAGCTTACGGTATGTTTGAGGGAAGTTGGCAGTGTGTAATTGTTCCGTTTTAACTGTGAGTTTAATCCCTAAATAATCAATGGAGGAGTCGCTCCACTTAAAGTCAAAGGAACTTTGAAGTGCGACTACTGTGTCTGTTTTGAGGGAAATGTTTAAGGCAGATGACTTAGAATAGTTAACCTTTAACCCTGAAATCTTGGAGAACTCCTTCAGGAGTTTGCAGAGGTTTGGGAGGGAGGTGGTCGGGGACGTGATGAAAAGGGGCATATCATCCGCAAATAATCCGCATTTGTGGACTTGGTTCCCACAGGACACCAACTGAATGTTGGGATTAGATCTTATTGCCATTGCCAGTGTTTCGATCGCCATGGCAAAGATTAAAGGGGAGAGAGGGCAGCCCTGTCTTGTGCCTCTTGCAATGAGAAGGGGTTTGGAGTACTGGCCTTGTAGACGGATCACCGCTTGCGGTGTGGAGTACAATGATCAAAGGGTCCCTAAAAAACTGGTCCCAAAACCCCACTTCTCCAGTAGGGAGAAAAGATAAGGCCATTCAATCGAATCAAAGGCCTTATGTAGGTCTAACGAAAGGATCATCCCTTCTTGCTTGGGGCCCCCTTCCCAGTTAGATTGGAGAATGGAAACAATGTCTATTGCTCTCCTGATTTGGTCTGACCCTTGCCTGTCCGGAATGAAACCTACCTGGTCTTTATGGACATAAAGTTTAATAAAGGAAGCTAGACAGTTGGCTAGAATTTTTGTCAAAATTTTTAGGTCATTGTTAATTAGGGAGATGGGTCTGTAATTTTCAACTTCCTTGTGGTTTTTGTTGGGTTTGGGGATAACTGAGATAAACACAGTGTTCAGAAGCGGATCTAGTGGGGAGACTAATCTTTTGGAATTGAAAAAGTTTGCCATATGGGGGCCAGAATTTCGCCGAATGTCTTGTAGTAGGGGACTGATAGACCGTCCGGTCCTGGCGCTGAGCCAGTCTTAAGGCCTTTGATAACATCCCTAATCTCCTCTGCTGAGAAGGCTCCGTCCATTAAATCTTTGTGTTCTTTGGAGATGGAGGGGAACTGAAGGTTCTGAAGAAAGGAGTTGGTCAGGGGGCCCTTCTCTGTTTGGGAAGAGTTATAAAGTTTGGAGAAAAATTAGTAAAAGGCAGTCATGATTTTGGTTGGGTTAGCTGTTGGAGGCTGACTTGGTATGCGCAATTTGGAGAAAGTATGAGAGCGGTATTTAGGGGTGAGCTTTGTGGTTAACATCGGACCAATTTTATCTTTTTGGCAGTAATATTTGGCTCCACTCCATCGAATGTGTTTTTCTGCTTTAGCCGTTAACGCTAGATTGAGCTTGAGCCTGGTTGCGTCTAAACTATCTGATAACACCTTAGATGGGTGTTTCTTGTGGTCAGCTTTTAAGGTTACAAAGGATTTTTCCAACCTTTGAATGTCAATCAGGCGCTCCTTCTTGACCTGGTTCGCTATCCTGATGAGTACACCTCGGATGGTAGCCTTGTGGGCAGCCCAGAGGATCTCGGGGGAAATGTTGTCTACGTCATTTAGAAGAAAGTATTCTTTAACGGTGTCCTCTATTACCTTGGTATGGATTGGGTCGCTAAGGAACGACTCATTCAGTCGCCAGAAAGAACCTTCTTTCCCCGTGAGGGTATTTCTCAGGGAAAGGAGGACCAATGAATGGTCCGACCATGCTGTGTCTAAAATAGTAGCCTTATTAGCCAGCGGCATGAGATTTGTAGGAGTGAGTATGTGGTCGATCCTGGCGTACGATTGGTGGGGAGAGGAGAAGTGTGTAAAATCTCTACTTTTGGGGTTCAGTTCCCTCCAAATGTCAACTAATCCGTGGGTATGCAGTATTTTGGCTATTCTAGTGCTTAGTTTCGTGGGGCGCGTAAGCTGGTCTTTGGGGGGCCTAGTTTTATCTAAACCTTGATCAAACGCCACATTGGAGTCTCCCCCTAAGATGACCTTGCCTTCCAGGAGGGGGTTTAGAGTTGCAAAGAGACTCTGGAAAAAAGTGGCTTGACCCTTTTTAGGGGCGTAGTAAGAGATTATCGAGTAAAGAACTCCCTCCAGAGTGCCCTTTACAAGAATATACCTACCCTCTGGATCTCTAAAGTAAGAGATGTGGGAAAATTTGCTGTTTTTTGAGGAAACAATTGCTACCCCTTTCGTCTTGTTTGGTGCGTTGGCGAGGTAAAAGGATGGATAGTATGAGTGGAGGAACTTGGGGCCGTATCGGAAAGTGCGTCTCCTGTAGTAGCACTACATCCAGTTTGAGGGATCTGTAGTGGTCAAATGCTATTCTCCTTTTCCTAGGAGAATTTAGGCCCTGAACGTTATGAGAAGCCACCTTGAGATCTACTCCCTTCGATATCGTGTCAGCCATGGGAACAGAGGGGGGAGAGGCCATCGAGCTGGCAGTCACTTACCTTTTGATGACTTCTACCTGCAGTATGGAGGATAATGGTGTTGAGGCAACCGAAGTCTGTTTCGAGGTTGTATGGGATCATCTCCCCTTGACAGGCTAGAAGAGAGGAGAAGAATGAATGGGGGGAAAAAGTGGGGAGGGAATCAAACAAATACAATAACAAAGACATGGGTCTTCTAACAAGACCCGTGGGGAGTGGCGGAGTAGATGTCCGCCTAAACCCCACTATTAACCGTCAGTCTACCTGGAAGGTCGACCGAAGCCCCAAACCTAGAGAACACACTCAGTTCTCTGGGAATGAGTGGAGGCGCAAGGGGACCACCCCGGACCCTTGCAACAACATGTGTCTAAAACATACATTTTGCACATCTAAAATATGTTCAACTGAGGTGTAATCAACCCGTTATATAAGGCCAAGAGTGTAAGAAAAAATATAAAGTCACGTAGTAACTGTAGAACAGGCCATCAACACCCTCCACCCCTCCAACCCATCCTCCCCCCCCCCCCTCGGCCTGGCAGAGGGGGGGTCAGAGAGGCCCAGAGCGTGGAGGGAGAATAGGAAAAAGAAAAAAGAAAACTGGGCAGTAACAAAATGAGGTGGGGACAAGGGATCATTAAATAAAAATATTGACCCCAAAGCAGAAGGAAGTTGGCTCTTAAAAAATGGACCCGTATATTCAAGTCCCACAAGAACATTCCTTGATGGGAGAGAACCCCCATCTCCCAGATGGAGCAGATCTCTTGTGATTCGATTCTTCACCAGGAGGGTAGAGGGTTCCGAAGACTTGCTTCTGGAAGGTGTGGAATGCAGCTGAGCTGGCAGTCGCCAAAGTCTCTCCTCACTGAGCATTGGGAACTTGTTGTGGAGGGGCCTTTAATGAACAGGTATGTCCTGGAACAGGGGACCTAATCGGTGCAGCAATTGGGGGGTTGGAGCTCCAGCTCTGACAACAGAAGGGACTACTGCCCCAAAGGAGGTTTCCATGAAAGGATATTAGAGTGTGGAGATCAAGACTAACTCTTACGGTGGTCTACCATCTTTGCTCTTCTTAGAGGGACCTTTGTTCCAGAGGGGGGGATACGGGGCTAACAGGAGGGGGACGTTTGGCAGATCCCGATGAAGATGTGGAGAAGTCCATGGGTGCCTCCTGAGATATTAACTTTAGGGACAAGAACAGTCTTTCGCCATCAGGGAGGTTGGAAAATGAGTGGGTTTTACCCTGAATTGAAAACTTTATGGCAAAGGGGAAGGACCAGCGGTTCTTGATGTCCCGTTGTAATAGGACATGCAAGAGGTTTGAGGGCTCGTCTTCTTTGGATGGTGGCAGGAGCCAAATCTGCAAAGACTTTAATCTGATATTCCCGGTGTTGTAGCTTAGGCTTCAGGCGAGATTGTCGCATGACCTCCTCCTTAACTGCATAAAAGTGCGGTTTCATTATAATATCTCTGGGGGTTCCGTCTTTTCTGGGGGGTCCTAGCGCCCTGTGTGCTCTGTCCAATTCTAGACGATGTGGCGGGATATTTGGGATGAGCTCTGAGATAATATCCCGAACCGTGAGGAGGATATCCGTGAAGGATTCTGGGAGGCCTCTAATTCTAAAATTATACCTCCTGGATCTATTTTCAAGTTTGTCGATCCTGGAGATGGCCGTATCAAGTTGTTTTTGAATGGTCTGGAGGTGCACTGCATTTTGGTTGGTTCTGGAGACTGTGCTTTCGATTTTGTCCTCCATGGCTTCTATTCTGGAGCCCAAACTAGATAGGTCCGCTTTAATAGTGTTGGTTATCTGGATTGCTGTGCTGGCCAGACCTCTCTCTAATAAAGTAGAGAATTTTGCAAAAAGGTCTTCCTGAAGTGCGGTAAAGTCTCTGACTGAATAGCCAGGTGACAGGTTTGCAGATGTGAGAGGTTGAGAAGGCATGGACGGGGAAAGGGCATATTCCTCCGGAAGCACGTGGATCAAGCGCTCCGTGTAGGCCTTGGTGGGGGCCAGGTGCTTATGAGGGCCAGGAGGGGCTGCCTGGGGCATGCTTGGGGGGTCCTTGTGCCGCTTGGGCATAAGTCAGAGTCGGTGGGGTTAGTACTGGCCTGTGTTCTGATGCCTTGGCCTGTGCAGCTGCATGAGGCTGGTTAAAGTCTGTGCTGGTGGCCATCTTGGTACACCTGTCCACCCCCGCCGAGTTGTACCGGGGGACCGGACATCTCTGCGTATTCCCCTGGGGATCCCAGACACGGATGGGCAGACGGGATGCTTCTCCGAGGGCTGTGGCGGCGATAGTGCGGTTCGTTAGTCCAGGATGGTGCGGAGCTCCCGGCTCAGGCAGCCATGTTGGAGCTCTCGCACATACGAACTCCCTTTTGGTGCTATTTAATCACCACTGTTTTTTTTTTTCCAAACAAACGAAAAAAGACCAAACATTTTTAAAAAAACCTTTTTTTTTTCATAGTTTTTTTATAGAATTTGGCAAACAGGTCATTTTATTCCTTCACTGATGGGCATTATTAGGCTTCACTGATGGGCACTGATGAGGCTGCACTGATGGACACTGATAGACACTGATAGACACTGATAGGTGGCACTGATAGGTGGCACTGATGGGCACTAATAGGTAGCACAGGTGGGCACTGATGAGGCTGCCATGATAGGTGGCAGTGATAGGCACTGATAGGTGGCACTGATGGGCTCTGATAGGTGGCACTGAAGGGAACTTATAGGTGGCAATGATAGGCAGCACTGATAGGCGGCACTGATGGGCACTGGTAGGCGACACTGATAGGTGGCACTGATGAGGAGGCACTGATGGTCAATGATTGGCAGCACTGGTGGGCACTGTTGGGACTGCATTGATAATCAGTACACTGATAATCAGTGCCCTTATTATCAGTGTTGATGTCCCTTTAACACAAGCCGGTTATTGGCTTCCTTCTTCTCTCCTAGCACGGTCAGTGTGAGGAAAGAAACACAGATAACTGGCTTGTGTTTACATCCATGATCAGTTGTCATTAGATACAGCTCACGTGGTAAAGGACCATCCAATCATGTTCCGGAGTGCGGCAACTATTTCCCCCAGCCTCTCACCTGTAGTAGCGGCCCCCAATGGGCCAAATCGAGTGTAAACCAACAAGTGGTAAGACTGTGTACAAAGGATCAGCTTCTGGTGGTAGTCACAGCCCACGGGGACACATGTTATCGAGCCAAAGATAGCACTCCCCCACACTCAGCAGATGTCCTCAGATGGATGATGAAAAGAAGAGAAGTAGCTCCATAGTGTAGTATTTAAAAAAATGTATTCCAAAAAAATGCAGCAACTTACATAAAAGATCGATACGATCATCATTGGGGGCCGCCACTACAGGTGAGAGGCTGGGGGAAATAGTTGCCGCACTCCGGAACATGATTGGATGAACACATTTAGCTGTAGACACTTGTCACTAAGTGATTGTTTACTGAACTTGCACTTTTTTTACCCTCCGAAGATTGAACTGTGCTGGTATTGGGAGTCGAATTGCATGCTTCTTTGGACTGCACTTTTTACTTATTATCATTATCCTGTTTGGACATTCAATACATGCTATTATGTGTCACTAGTTCTTTCACCTTTTTTTGCACATTGTTGTTTCACTTTTGTGCACATTGCACTTTCTTGAATGGGCTTATCTCATTCCTCATTGCACTTTATTACTGTCAGTGGTTCTATTTTTATTTATTGATCATTGCTCATGTCATTTATTGATCATCTATTATTGCATCATATTATATTTATTATTGCACTATATATATATATTATTTTTTTGCTTATTGCTCTTTTATCACTTGTTGCACTTAGGTTGAGTTAGCGCCACGTATTTTAATTTGTATTTATCCGAGTTATGTGAGTACACTGTTTTATGCTGGCAGCTCATTGTTTAGCTTATTAGTTAGTGTGGTTTTGCGCACTAGTTTTGTTTTCTGGTGGTAAAGGACCGCTGTGATTGGCCCTTTACCCCAAAATGTCTGAACTCAAGGGAGAGAAGAGGACTGACTTACAGTCACCTCTGGATCGGTAACTCCTCATTTGGGACCCGAAAATGTGGAGTTTCAGAGAGATATTTGGGTGGGAAAGAACTTCCATCCCTCAATAGAGTAGAGAAGAACACAACAAAATGAGCAATTTGGGCTAGCGTGTGGCTGAGACAAGGTTGCTGAACTCTGATGACCGTCTCTTTGGAACCCCTTAGGCATCCGGGAGATTTCAAACACCCTGTTAAAGAGAAGTGTGACTGGCAGTGAGCCGAGTGTTTTGTACCGAAAATGTATCAACTATTTTTGCTTCCGGGGAAAAAGCTGTTTTGTTTTTTAAGTTGGCCTATTTTTGACCGTAAAAGGGATTGTTTGCTTTTTCTAAGGTGCTTGGCTGATGTTCTCCAGCTCCAATATCACAGTGTATATATAATAGATAAACTACTTTTTGTAAATAGCATGCCAAATAAATTACTTTAAATATTAATTAGATATACACATTAAAGAAACTAAAAAGTAAATGTTTACATTATCACAAAAGGTGACTTTCTTTAGTTATACTTTTTCAAACCTATAATGTGTTTATATACGTAGTAATAACTAATCATTTGTTATTACTATACTTAGCTAAAGCTTTAGGTTAGTGTTTTTTTTTAGTACAGGTTTAACTGGATTACATATTTTTTTCAACATTATATCTGCATAACTATGTCAAGGAACAGAAATTAGAGTGATTACAAGATGCAATAGGCTAGGTCTAGTCTTATCTATACCCGTTTGCCAACGCTGTGTCTTAGACCAATAGAATTGGAAAAACAAATTATCAAAGTATTCTCTACCTCATGGAGTTGGCCATGTTTGAGGTCCTGCATTCAGCACCATCTAAAAAGATAGCGCTGAAGTTGACGTCTACAGTCCTCATTTTCTATGTCCTATGGTGATGAGGAAAACCCCTTGGTGCCAGTGCCTCCTGGCCCTTTAAGGGGTTTCAGATACCGGGAGGCAGGGCGGGGTTTATGATCATGTGACCGCCATGATTGTCTGTCACAGCAGTCACATAATTAGAAAACTTTTTGTTAGTCGCCGGTAACTGTGCTGGGAGAGCACATGGCGCGCGCTCGGGGCACAGCTGTGTTTACAAAATGGTACGTAAATCTGCGGCCGCTCAGGGAGGCCACATATTTGTGTACTGTCGGTGCAAAGGAGTTAAGAAGGTCAGCTAGGAAATGCACCACTTTGCAAACAGTGTGGCCAAAGGAGCTAATTGTAGATACACCTAAACTGAACTCTTGGATTAGTTAAAGGCTAAGTTCCCCTTTTTAAAATAAATGAAAAAGTGAACTATCTCACAGCAACCTCCCCACCCCCTTTACCTGTTGCACCTATGTATTGTGGGCACCTTCTCCCAAAGCCCATGCCAGCTAGTGTAAAAGCCCCCACAACTAAATTTATGCACACAGCCTTGAAGGCTGTGTACCATTACAGTGCATGCAATGGAGAGTTGTCATTGGTCAATGTGGCCAGGTGACCATGCTGACCAATGAGAATCTTTTATTTTTTCTAGGACATCCTGGAAAAAGAAGGCTCAGAAGAGATTGCCATTAGTCAGCTTGGTCATGTGGCCATGCTTTCCATTGACAGCTCCTCATTGCCTGCATTGTGATAGTACATAGCCCCAAGAGCTGTGCAGTGAAAACTGCAAGTGTGGGGTCTATTTACACAGGCTGATGTGGGTGGTCATAATATACTGTATAAGTGCAGCAGGGATTGGGGGAATGGTGTTAGGATGCTGTGAGCTAGTTTATCTTTTCATAAAGAAATTGAAACCAAGCTTAAATTCTTTGGTTTTCATTTGTTAGAGCCTCTCTGGATATAAAATAATTACATATAACTTCCCAATAAATTATACTGATCAACCTCGGGATAAACCTTTTAATACAGAAAACTAAAAGACTCTGAGAATTTGCAGAGAGTTTAAAAAGGTTGTTTGAACTTCAGAACAATGGGTTTCATGTTTACAAGGCTTTAAGAACTTACAACTGTTACTACTGGGAAGAGACAGGAGTTTATAACTTTCTATTGACCCAAGCTAGCAAAAAACAAACCTAAACCTTTCTATTCACCTGACCAAGAGCAAGAGTCAACACTATTAAATTCGATGACGGTGTCCTCTATTGTTCAACTTAACGTGGAAGTAAACCCAAGTATCATTTTTAGGCAAGGAAGCTGTCATCTTGGTCTCCGTTTACTCTTCAACTGCCATGATGCTGCACATGTTTGGATGATTTATCGGGTTCTATCGGTTGAGGTTGGGACTCTGTGCTGGCCAGTTAAGTTCCTCCACCCCAAACTCACTCATCCATTTCTTTATGGACCTTGCTTTGTGCACTGGTCCAAATCCTTTGAGAGGGGATTATGGTGTGGGGTTGCTTTTCAGGGATCGTGCTTGGCCTTTTAGTTCCAGTGAAGGGAACTCTTAAGGCGTCAGCATACCAAGACATTTTGTACAATTTATTTCTACCAACTTTGAGGGAACAATTTGAGGATGGCCCCTTCCTGTTCCAACATGACTGCGCACCAATGCACAAAGCAAAGTCCATAAAAACATGGATGAGCGAGTTTGGGGTGGAGGCACTTGACTGGCATGCATAGAGTCCTGACCTCAACCCAATAGAACACCTTTGGGATGAATTAGAGTGAAGACTGCAAACCAGGCCTTCTCGTCCAACATCAGTGCCTAACAAATGCACTTCTGGAAGAATGGTTAAACATTCCCATAGACACACTCCCAAAACTTGTGGACAGCCTTCCCAGAAGAGTTGAAGCTGTTTTAGCTGCAAAGGGTGGGTCAACTCAATATTGAACCCTACGGACTAAGACAGGGACGCCATTAAAGTTCATGCACATGTAAACGCAGCCGTTCCAATTCTTTTGGTAATATAGTGTAGGTAAATTCCTTTTGCTGATATACCTGTTTGTACATTGGATGTATGTACTGTTAATAACCTTTTCTTATATAAAGCTTGTATTATTTCCATACGGGTCTGCATCTTTATACTTGTGCAAGAGGGAAGGAAAAAAGCGAAAGGCATAGTGAAGCGCAATTTGTTAAAAAATAAAAAATGATATAAACAGCAATGGCACTCACAAGCGGTTGTGGTGGGGGGTGAAGTTTGCAGTGGATAGGAAGTCCAGGTGTGAACCACGAGCTATGGTCTTTATCCATTATAGGAAGAAGGCAAGCTGTATAGAGGGAGCGAGATCAGCCTGAGATCTGTCCAGAGGGAGCCGGCGTTGAGCTGCCCTGTATAGCCGGGATGGTTCGTCCGGTGTTCGGATATCCGTCCAAAGTATGTATCTCAAGCGGGAGTGTATAGAGAGGGGCTGCCAGTCCGTCTGCCATGAGAACCAAAGGGAACGCGTTTCATGAGCAAGCCACACTTTCTTTTACAGCCGTTATGGCGGACATGTTGGACATTTTTGACACATTTTTGGGACCATTGTCATCTATACAGCGATCAGTGCGATTAAAAATGCACTGATTGCTGTGCAAATGACACTGGCAGTGAAGGGGTTAACCACTAGGGGGCGGGGAGGGGTTAATCAGTACTAGGGGAGTGTTTTCTAACTGTAGGGGGGAGGGGCTGTAAGTGTCACTAGACTGATCACTGCTCCCAATGACAGGGAGCAGTGATCAGTGACACTTGTCACTAGGCAGAACGGGGAGATGCTTTTTACATCAGCATCTCCTCGTTTGTCTTCTCCGTGAGGCGATCGCGGGTATCCCCGCGGCGATCGAGTCCGCGAGACCCGCGACCTGACTCACGGAGCTACCGGCCGGCGCGCACGCAATGGCATGGCGGGGAATTCAAATGGACGTACAGGTACGCCCATTTGCCCAGCCTTGCCATTCTGCTGACGTACATCGTCGTGCGCCGGTCAGGAACCGGTTAATTATATCCTATGACCATGGGATTGGCACAGAGATAGCGCTGTAGTGTATTGTGTTTTGTGGATTTATCTTTATACTTATGGTTAATGGTATATGCTGATAAATTTACCAAGACGCTGTCACTTTAAAAGCATAAATATTTGCCTTGGACTGCTTGCTGTTTATCAAGTGCCAGAATTTTAGGCAGTTGTTTGTACTATTAATCTTTATCCACAGCGCTGTCCTTCTCATGCTAATATTATCACATCAATATTACCATACATGATCTCATCATATACTGTATGCATTTGTGCATTAAAAACAAAATAATGAAATTGGTATAATAATTACTTATTTCTTGTTTTATCAATTTCATTAGTTTTGTATTTAATGCACAAATGCATACAGTATATGATGAGATCATGTACGGTACTATTGCTGTGATAATATTAGCATGAGAAGGACAGCGCTGTGGATAGAGATTAATAATGGTATATGCTGGTTGCAGTAGTTCCTCTGCTCCAAATTACTTTGTTTAGATTTCTGTTTAATTTCTGAGTAAGAAAGTCCCCAGTGTTCACAGAGGCCCTGCCCTGGGGGGAGGCACTGCCAACTTTATTATCAAACTCACACTTACCGACGGTTCTGGTTCTCTTATTTTCCTTGAGGTTTAGTGCAATATCCTGTTTGGGATTGCTATTTCCCAAAAAAAAGTGAACTACACTCCTTAAACTTTTAGTCGGGTAAATACGAAATATTGCATACACATACTTAATATTTACTAATAACCACATATAAAGCTCTCAGCTCCTTTATACAGCTCAGTAGCTCAAGCAGAAATTTACTGCAGAACTGAATGTCAGGAGAGTCAGGAGACAAGCATTTCCAACTTTCAAATGTTTCTGTCTATAAAGCCTGGTACACATTAACAGTTTTTTTTGCAGGCTGAACAAAAAAAATGAAGAGCTCGGGAGGAGCCGCTTTCCTAACTATCTGATGTTAGCGATCTCCCCTGCTGAGCTATTGTGTTCTGACAGGGGCCCCTGCGAGAACACACTGGTCAGCGCTTTCAGCCACTGGCTAAGAACGCTGATGGGGTGGTGATCAGCAGACCTTTTTCAGTCATGCCCCTTCAACAGAAGGGCCGAATGTCAGCCAATTTCTATTGAATCGGTCTATGCCACCTGACATGCGGCCCGTGTGTGCAGCCCTTAACCACTTGCCGACCGCCTAACGCATATATACTGCGGCAGAATGGCACGGGCAGGCAGAATCACGTACCCACACGTGATCTGCCTCCCGCGGGTGGGGGGTCTGATCGGACCCCCCCCGGTGCCATAGGCGGTCGGCTCTCGTTCGCGGGCGATGAGAGGTGAGGGGGAGGCTATCCATTGTTGGCCACCCCCTCCCGACCGCTCCCGGCGAATGAAAACGCTTCCTTTCCCTCTGTAATGTAAACAGAGGGAAAGGAAGTGATGTCATCCCTCCTCGAGCCGGTCTTTTCGTCCCGGCGCAGAGGAGAGAAGACATCCAAATAAGTGCACCAACACTACACTTACAGTAGAACACGCAGGCACACTTTTCACCCCCCATCACCCCCCGATCACCCCCTGATCACCCCCCTGTACCCCCTGTCACTCTGACACCAATAGCAGTTTTTTTTTTGTTTGCATTGGTGTCAGTTTGTGTCAGTTACAAGTGTTAGGCTAGTTTGGTTAGCCCCCTTTAGGTCTAGGGTACCCCCCTTTAGGTCCAGGGTACCCCCCTAACCCCCCCTAATAAAAGTTAACCCCTTGATTACCCCCCGTCGCCAGTGTCGCTAAGCAATCGTTTTTCTGATCGCTGTATTAGTGACACAGGTGACGCTAGTTAGGGAGGTAAGTATATAGGTTCGCTGTCAGTGTTTTATAGCGACAGGGACCCCCATATACTACCTGCTAAAGGTTTTAACCCCTTGATTGCCCCCTAGTTAACCCTTTCACCAGCGATCACCGTATAAGTGTTACGGGTGACGCTGGTTAGCTAGTTTGTTTTTTGTAGTTTATTATAGTTTATTATAGTTTTAGGGCACCCGCCGTTTATTACCTTATAAAGGTTTAACCCCCTAATTGCCCGGCGGTGATATAAGTTACGTTTTTAGGATCTGATAAGGTCTGCGTCGCCCCAGGCAGCGTCAGGTTAGCGCCAGTACCGCTAAAACCCACGCACGCAGCATACACCTCCCTTAGTGCTATAGTATCTGAACGGATCGATATCTGATCCGATCAGATCTATACTCCCCAGCAGTTTAGGGTTCCCATAAACACAGTGTTAGCGGGATCAGCCCAGATACCTGCTAGCAACTGCGTTTTGCCCCTCGGCCCAGCCCAGCCCAGCCCAGCCCACCCAAGTGCAGTATCGATCGATAACTGACACTTACAAAACACTAAGCACACATAACTGCAGCGTTTGCAGAGTCAGGCCTGATCCCTGCGATCGCTAACAGTTTTTTGGTAGCGTTTTGAATCAGTCGCTAACAGTCAGGAGCTTTTTTGCCTGTGAGTCTCACTAGTGTACCCCTAAATTTATAGCCCAAAATGGCAAATCGAAGGTACACTAGTGAAGAGGCCTACACGTTTCTGAGCATGACAGATAGTGAAGAGGAAGTCACTCATCTGTCAAGTTCAGGCTCAGAATACGAACCTGTAGAGGACAGCGGCTCCATGACAGATAGCTCTGACGACGGAGTTGTGGTCCCTGCTAGGGTCAGGCGTACCAGAACCCGAACTTCTTCTGTCCTTGAAGTGCAAGAACCGCAGGGCTCTCGTATGGAGCAGAGAAGTACTAGCGCCGCTATTCCTTCTGGTGAACTGGCAAGCACCAGCGGCCTAGTACACCCTGGTCGTACATCCAGCACTGCAGTAACACTTGGTGACGTGGCGAGTCCCATAAGTGCAGCTCAAGCTGGCGAGGTGGCAAGCACAAGTAGTGTCCCACTGCCACCAAGAAGAAGACGAACACAGACCCGTCGTGCCCATAGTGCCCTTCCTGCTGCATTCGCCAATCCGAATTGGGAACCCACCACTTCAGCAGCACCCGTACTTCCCCCTTTCACTGGCCAACCCGGAATTCAGGTGGAAACAGTTGACTTTACGCCACTGGATTTTTATTTGCTGTTTTTCACCGAAGATCTCTATAGATCTATTGTGGACCAAAGCAATTTGTACGCTGGTCAACACATCGTCACTATTCCCCAGTCCTCCCTTGCCAGAGATTGGAGACCAATTACGGTCTCCGAATTTAAGATCTTTCTGGGCCTTTCCCTCCTCATGGGCATAACTAAAAAGAGTGAGTTGCGGTCATATTGGTCCACTGACCCAATTCACCATATGCCCGTGTTCTCTGCCTCCATGACCAGGGCACGATACGAGCAGATTTTGCGGTTCATGCACTTCAACAATGAACTCTGTCGTCCTCGTGGAGACCCTGGATATGATTGGCTCTACAAAATTCGGCCCCTCGTAAACCACTTCAACCAGTGATTTGCAGACGGATTTAGGCGTGACACCCGGTATTGTTGTCGCTCCTGTCCTGACAATCCTGGTCTATGCATTGGTGAATGTTTTGAACGCTACCATACACTAGTGGAGTATTAGCGTAGGGTTCAGCACTGCACAGACTAGGCACACTAACACAGGGTCTCCCAAGATGCCATCGCATTTTGAGAGACCCAAACCTGGTACAGTTACAGTTAAGAGTTAAAGTTACTAAAAAAAGTGTTAAAAAAATAAAAAAATAAATAAATAAAAATACAAAAAAAATATAAAATAAAAAAACCAAAAATAGTTGTCGTTTTATTGTTCTCTCTCTCTATTCTCTCTCTATTGTTCTGCTCTTTTTTATTGTATTCTATACTGCAATGTTTTATTGTTATGTTTTTATCATGTTTGCTTTATAGGTATGCAATTTTTTTATACTTTGTTTTTTTATTGTTAACCACTTTTTTGTTTTCAGGTACACCATTCAGCTGCAGAGCGGATTTATTTATCTTGACAGCAACAGCGTTTGCTCCCACGATATATAAAGCCGTGACTCCAGCGCTGTCGGAGGTGATTTCACCACCACAGTTACATACTTCAGCATATATGCCGAAGCGTGGGGGCAGCAGTGGGTGGAGGAGCAATTTGCTCCTGCCTTTTTGCGGGAGGATGCCCCCATGCTTCGGCATATATATATTTTAGGTAGGCACAGGTTGCGTTAAATGTTTTATTTTTTACTATGTTTTTTTTGTATTTGCTTTGCAGGTATGGTAAGTATTACTGTTATACTGTAATGTTACTTTGTTTTTTTGTTAACCATCATTTGCTTAGCAGGTACGCCATTCAGTTGCAGCGCGGATTTATTTATCTTGCCAGCAACAGCGTTTGCTCCCACGATATATAAAGCCGTGACTCCAGCGCTGTCGGAGGTGATTTCACCACCACAGTTACATACTTCAGCATATATGCCGAAGCGTGGGGGCAGCAGTGGGTGGATGAGCAATTTGCTCCTGCCTTTTGCGGGAGGATGCCCCCATGCTTCGGCATATATAAATGGTGCATGTATGCCCATCATTAGAAGTGGGCGGATGAAGGGAGGTATTCTAATGGTGGGCATACCCACCGATCAATATCTTTTTTTCGTTCAGCCCACAGGCTGCATGAAAAAAAAGTTTACAATACAAAGACCAGCAACGTACTGGTATGTTGCTGGACTTTGAGTGGTTATACCAGAATGATGCCTGCAGGTTTAGGTATCATCTTGGTATCATTCTTTTCAGCCAGCGGTCGGTTTTCATGTAAAAGCAATCCTAGTGGCTAATTAGCCTCTAGACTGCTTTTACAAGCAGTGGGAGGGATTCCCCCCCCCCCACCGTCTTCCATGTTTTTCTCTGGCTCTCCTGTCCCAACAGGGAACCTGAGAATGCAGCCGGTGATTCGGCCAGCTGACCATAGAGCTGATCAGAGACCAGAATGGCTCCAATCATCTCTATGGCCTAAGAAACCGGAAGCTACGAGCATTTCATGACTTAGATTTCGCCGGATGTAAACAGCGCCATTGGGAAATTGGGAAAGCATTTTATCACACCGATCTTGGTGTGGTCAGATGCTTTGAGGGGAGAGGAGAGATCTAGGGTCTAATAGACCCCAATTTTTTCAAAAAAAGAGTACCTGTCACTACCTATTGCTATCATAGGGGATATTTACATTCCCTGAGATAACAATAAAAATGATTAAAAAAATAAAAATGAAAGGAACAGTTTAAAAATAAGATAAAAAATCAAAAAATTAATAAAGAAAAAAGAAAAAAAAAGCACCCCTGTCCCCCCCTGCTCTCGCGCAAAGGCGAACGCAAGCGTCGGTCTGGCGTCAAATGTAAACAGCAATTACCCCATGCATGTGAGCTATCACCGCGAAGGTCAGATCGAGGGCAGTAATTTTAGCAGTAGACCTCCTCTGTAAATCTAAAGTGGTAACCTGTAAAGGCTTTTAAAGGCTTTTAAAAATGTATTTAGTTTGTCGCCACTGCACGTTTGTGCGCAATTTTAAAGCATGTCATGTTTGGTATCCATGTACTCGGCCTAAGATCATCTTTTTTATTTCATCAAACATTTGGGTAATATAGTGTGTTTAATGCATTAAAATTTTAAAAAGTGTGTTTTTTCCCCAAAAAATGCGTTTGAAAAATCGCTGCGCAAATACTGTGTGAAAAAAAAAATGAAACACCCACCATTTTAATCTGTAGGGCATTTACTTTAAAAAAATATATAATGTTTGGGGGTTCAAAGTAATTTTCTTGCAAAAAAAAATAATTTTTTCATGTAAACAAAAAGTGTCAGAAAGGGCTTTGTCTTCAAGTGGTTAGAAGAGTGGGTGATGTGTGACATAAGCTTCTAAATGTTGTGCATAAAATGCCAGAACAGTTCAAAACCCCCCCAAATGACCCCATTTTGGAAAGTAGACACCCCAAGCTATTTGCTGAGAGGCATGTCGAGTCCATGGAATATTTTATATTGTGACACAAGTTGCGGGAAAAAGACAATTTTTTTTGCACAAAGTTGTCACTAAATGATATATTGCTCAAACATGCCATGGGAATATGTGAAATTACACCCCAAAATGCATTCTGTTGCTTCTCCTGAGTATGGGGATACCACATGTGTGAGACTTTTTGGGAGCCTAGCCGCGTACGGGACCCCGAAAACCAAGCACCGTCTTCAGGCTTTCTAAGGGCGTAAATTTTTGATTTCACTCTTCACTGCCTATCACAGTTTCGGAGGCCATGGAATGCCCAGATGGCACAACCCCCCCCCCCAAATGACCCCATTTTGGAAAATAGACACCCAAAGCTATTTGCTGAGAGGTATAGTGAGTATTTTGCAGACCTCACTTTTTGTCACAAACTTTTGAAAATTGAAAAAAGAAAAAAAAAAATGTTTTTCTTGCCTTTCTTCATTTTCAAAAACAAATGAGAGCTGCAAAATACTCACCATGCCTCTCAGCAAATAGCTTGGGGTGTCTACTTTCCAAAATGGGGTCATTTTGGGGGGTTTTGTGCTATCTTGGCATTTTATGGCCTTCAAAACTGTGATGGGTAGTGAGGAGTGAAATCAAAAATTAACGCTCTTAGAAATCCTGAAGGCGATGATTGGATTTTGGGGCCCCGTATGAAGCTAGGCTCCCAAAAAGTGCCACTCATGTGGTATCCCCGTACTCAGGAGAAGCAGCAGAATGTATTTTAGGGTGTAATTCCACATATGCCCATGGCATGTTTGAGCAATATATCATTTAGTGACAACTTTGTGCAAAAAAAAAAAAAAAAATTGTCACTTTCCCGCAACTTGTGTCAAAATATACAATATTCCATGGACTCAACATGCCTCTCAGCAAATAGCTTGGGGTGTCTACTTTCCAAAATGGGGTCATTTGGGGGGTTTTGTGCCATCTTGGCATTTTATGGCCTTCAAAACTGTGATAGGTAGTAAGGAGTGAAATCAAAAATTTATGCCCTTAGAAATCCTGAAGGCGGTGCTTGGTTTTCGGGGCCCCGTACGCGGCTAGGCTCCCAAAAAGTCCCACACATGTGGTATCCCCATACTCAGGAGAAGCAGCTAAATGTATTTTGGGGTGAAATTCCACATATGCCCATGGCCTGTGTGAGCAATATATCATTTAGTGACAACTTTTTGTAATTTTTTTTTTTGTCATTATTCAATCACTTGGGACAAAAAAAATAAATATTCAATGGGTTCAACATGCCTCTCAGCAATTTCCTTGGGGTGTCTACTTTCCAAAATGGGGTCATTTGGGGGGTTTTGTACTGCCCTGCCATTTTAGCACCTCATGAAATGACATAGGCAGTCATAAAATAAAAGCTGTGTAAATTCCAGAAAATGTACCCTAGTTTGTAGACGCTATAACTTTTGCGCAAACCAATAAATATACGCTTATTTACATTTTTTTTTACCAAAGACATGTGGCCGAATACATCTTGGCCTAAATGTATGACTAAAATTGAGTTTATTGGATTTTTTTATAACAAAAAGTAGAAAATATCATTTTTTTTTCAAAATTTTCGGTCTTTTTCCGTTTATAGCGCAAAAAATAAAAACGGCAGAGGTGATCAAATACCATCAAAAGAAAGCTCTATTTGTGGGAAGAAAAGGACGCAAATTTCGTTTGGGTACAGCATTGCATGACCGCGCAATTAGCAGTTAAAGCGACGCAGTGCCGAATTGTAAAAAGTGCTCTGGTCAGGAAGGGGGTAAAACCTTCCGGGGCTGAAGTGGTTAAAAGAGCTGTAAAGGCAGAAGGTTTTTTATCTTAATGCATTCTATGCATTAAGATAAAAAACCTTCTGTGTGCAGCAGCAGTCCCAGCACCCCTAATACTTACCTGAGCTCCATCTCTGTCCAGCGATGTCCACGAGTGTCTCGGCCGTCCGAGACTCTGCCTCCTAATTGGCTGAGACACAGCAGCGGCGCCATTTGCTCCCGCTGCTGTCAATCAAAGTTAGTCAGCCAATCAGGAGAGAGAGGGTGTGGGGCCGGGCCCCAGTTCCATGTCTGAATGGACACAGGGAGCTATGACTTGGCTCAAGTGCCCCCATAGCAAGCTGCTTGCTGTGGGGACACTCAACAGAAGGGAGGGGGCCAGGAGCACAGAATAGAGACCCGTGAAGAGGACGATCTGGGCTGCTCTGTGCAAATCCACTACACAGAGGAGGTAAGAATGACATGTTTGTTATTTTTACAGAAAAAAAAACTAAACTTTACAATCACTTTAATTTTGAATATAACTTGTAGATGTTGCTGATAAATTCAGTGTGGAACCAAAACTTACCTTCTTAACTTGCAGAATATTGGAAACTTTGCCTGTAAAGCCCATTTAATATTTTATTCAGAGAGGAAATTCAGTAGAAAGAAATGCACCTAAACTGAATTTTATTAGGAAAAATGAAAATTAATACATTAAGAATCCAGGGAAGATCTTAATGCCCCTTTCTTTTTGGGTTATTAGTAGGGATGAGCTTCGTGTTCGAGTCGAACCCATGTTCGAGTCGAACATCGTCTGTTCGACCGTTCGTCGAATTGCGAACAATCAGGACCGTTCGCGCCAAATTTACGCCACGGCCCATAATTCACTGCGGCATCGCAGTGCATTGCTGGCTGATTGGCCAAGCATGCACTATGACCCGCATGCTTGGCCAATCACGGTGTCGTCGGTAGAGAGAGCTGTAATTGGCCAAAGCCACGGTTATGGCTCAGGGGGTTTAGAACACGCCCCACACTATATAAGGCCACCTTCACAGCAGCCCTGTATAGTGTGTTCTGGCATGCTGAGAGATAGAGAGAGAGAGAGAGAGAGACAGTGTCATTTCATTTGAGTTAGATAGATTAGGCAGAACAGTCAGTCAGTTAGCTGCACTTACAGTGTATTGTGTATATATATATATGCATCCCAGGTGTTTATATATATATATATATATATATATATATATATATATATATATATATATATATATATATATATATATCACACACACACTGTATTCAGTTTAGCTAGATCCATTCCTGTTATCTTCCTACTGACAGGCAGGCTTGTCTTGTTACAGTATTTACAGCTACCTGAGGAAAATTGCTGGTCTTCTTTTGATCCTATTAGTACCACAGTCAGGCAGCTAGACTATTTACAGTTAGTGTAGTGCGTCCTCCTCACAGTGTACAGCTAAAGCTAAAAGTTAGTTTAGTGTGACCTCTGCACAGTGTTCAGCTAAAGCTACAAGTTAGTGTAGTGCTTCCTCCTCACAGTGTTCAGCTAAAGCTACAAGTTAGTGTAGTGCGTCCTCCTCACAGTGTTCAGCTAAAGCTACAGGTTAGTTTAGTGTGACCTCTGCACAGTGTTCAGCTAAAGCTACAAGTTAGTGTAGTGCTTCCTCCTCACAATGTTCAGATAAAACTACAAGTTAGTGTAGTGCGAACTTTGCACAGTGTTCAGCTAAAGCTACAAGCAGGGGCGGACTGACCATTGAGCCACTCGGGCACTGCCCGAGGGCCCTGGGCTACTAGGGGGCCCCATCAGGGTTGCCAGCCTCAGTAGAACCAGGGACAGTATGTATAAATCTGTGGTTTTTTTACATCTGTCTGTGTATACTGTGGGTACATGTATGTGTATACTGTGCGATTGTATACTGTGTGTGTGTATACTGTGTGGCCCCATAATCTCCTATTGCCCGGGGGTCCCATAATCTCCTATTGTCCGGGGGCCCCATGAGTTATCAGTCCGCCCCTGGCTACAAGTTAGTGTAGTGCGTCTTCTGAACAGTGTTCATCTAAAGCTACAAGTTTGTGTAGTACGTCCTCCTCACAGTGTTCAGCTAAAGCTAAAAGTTAGTGTAGTGCGTCCTCTGAACAGTGTTCATCTAAAGCTACAAGTTAGTGTAGTGTGTCCTCACAGTGTTCAACTAAAGCTAAAAGTTAGTGTAGTGCGACCTCACGAATTCATGGCCACTCTTAATAACAATGAGAGAGGTATAGTTCTCACATATGAGACAAGCACTGTCTCTATACAGTTTTTAGATCTGAAGATATCCATAGTTGACCTCCGAATTGTAACCACCACCTATTTCAAGCCGACGGACAGAAATGGTTATATCTCCATAGACTGTTGCCATTAGGCCCATGGTTGGAATCTGTCCCACGTAGCCAACTGCTACGTATCCATAGAAACTGCTCTACCTCTCGTGACTTTGTAAAGCAAGCCCAATTTTTGAAGGAGCGTTTTGTCGCAAAAGGGTACCTACCATCAGTTATAAATCAAGAGATTACTAGAATCTCTTGTATTGATCGTGATACACTCATCACCGAACGTCCTAAGCTTACTCCCGATGACAGATTCAAGTGGTCGATGTTTACCCAGTTTTCCATCCAACATAGGCAAATTAAACATATCTTGAATCGTCATTGGAGAGTCCTAAAAAGTGACCCGGTTCTAGGTCCAGTGCTCCCTATTAATGCAGGTGTCACCTTTAGAGGAGCTCCATTCCTCCGTGGCCGCATTTCACACAACATTATTGAACCGCCTAACAAAACATCCTTTTTTCCAGAAGCTAAGGGCTATTATCCTTGTAAACGATGTAATGTCTGTAAGTACAATCTGTGCGGACGTAAGAAATCCGAAACATTTCTGTCCTCAGTCACTTTCATTATGTATCACATGAAACATTTCACCACGTGTGCTACTCGCTTTATAGTGTACCTCGTCACTTGCCCGTGCAACAGACAGTACGTGGGCCGCACTATAAGGGCGTTTAGCACCCGGGTGAACGAACATATCACTGCTATTAAATTATGCCGTACTAACCACAGTGTCCCCCGGCATTTTCTTGAGCACCATGACAAAAATCCAAGGGGCACGAAATTTCAAATTATTGATAAGTTTATCCCACACTGGAGGGGGGCTCACGCATCAGAGGGGTATCCCAACTCGAAACCTTCTGGATATTCCAGTTAAAGAGTTATTCCCCTCACGGGTTGAATGTTGAATGGGACCTAAATGCATTCATCAACAAATCATGATCTATGGTGGATTTGGCCCCCCTCTTCACATCTGATCTATATTCACTTTCACTGTCTCATTATGACATTCATTCATTCTCACTGACCACAGTTTGAATAGGCATATTATGATTTATATGCCCACTATCCATATACACTTTAACAATTGCATGTGCAGTTATCCTGTTCCCTTCCCTTTTTTTATGGTTTTCTATGGTTATTGGATAACTCTTCCATAAAACATCTTCTACAAGATTGTTTTTTTATATGACTTCGGGATAGGTTTACTACAAATGATTTCATATGTCTCTGGCCGAAGATATTTGCATTTTATTTACATATGTTTTGGGAAATGTTTAAGTACATCCAAGTTTTTATTTTATATGCCTTGATGGGGAGCTTATATGCCTCCGGGGGGAGTCTAATACTCAATGCCCTGGTTTTGCAATAGTATTTCATTTTAATATACAACAGTTCTGATATTTGTCCTGTCTTGCCGGTACATCCGCGCCTCCTTTCAGTACTTCCGTTGACACATACAATTGCCGGATTACGAGCGCCTGGCTCTATTGTGCAATGATGCTGCAGTGAGGTTTGTGGGCGGAGCAGCATCTCTCTACAACATGAAACCACACTTGCCTCTTCCGGGCATGGAATCGAGGCTTGGAGCACATGAGTCTGGGCGCGGTGACGACATCCCGGACGATGCTGTCATGTGACTTGCCATTGCGGACTGTGATTGGCTGGCCAAATTACATGTGATAGGGTTGTAAGCCAACCACATATAGCCGGTTTTCTATTGGCTGTGGGGTCCGCTCTACAGTGGTTTCCACAGCTGATGACGGTTCTAACAGCTGATGTTGATTTCAGATGATTCATGTGTTTATATATGTAAGCGTGATACCAGACAATAGACAATATGCCCCAGTAGAAGGACCTCTTGTCCGAAACATGTTGGGTTGCGATTAGCTATTTGTTCCTGGTACCACGCTATCTTTACTGTGATCACTTTTAACCCTTGCTGCTGCTGTTTGGACTTTTTATTTTGTTTGGTTTGCAATAAACCTGTTTTTTACGGATTCAAGCACTATGTGGGGTCTTCTCCTCCTTTTGCATGTTCCTACGCTGGCTGAGTGAAAGTTACACCTTCTGGCCATACATTTACCGGGAAGGTGTCTACACCTACACTCGGAACATCTGACTTCCCCAGGTCGTCTACGATCGTCAGAAAGGAACCAGTGGAACCTGCCACACACGCCTCCCCACAAGCATCTATCTGGATTCTTTGATCCACAAGCCTGTATGACACCTAGCCATATGGGAAACGTGTCCACCTGTTCTGGTAAGCGTATTTGCTCCTTCTATTTTCATCTGTGGATATCGAGCACTGGAAAATTACTTCTGTGATCTGTACGGCACCCATGATAATTTCCTCGTCAATGTAGAACACACATGGTTTACACTGTTGGACACTTATATGACCACAAATCATAATGTTTACACAGCTGGACATTTATTTGGTCATGAACTGTAATTTTTCTCTATGACAATCCCTTTTTTTATTTTTCCACATATGGTTTTTACACCATCACGCTGAATGTTTGATTGTCACATATTTATATTGTGGTAGCCATTACTGATCTTTATGTTTAGCGCTGCATTTTTATATATATTTTAGACCTCTGCACAGTGTTCAGCTAAAGCTACAAGTTAGTGTAGTGCGTCCTCTGAACAGTGTTCAGCTAAAGCTACAAGTTAGTGTAGTGCGACCTCTGCATAGTGTTCAGCTAAAGCTACCTGTAGAAGGTTGGTGGTGTTTTCCTGATCCTATCACTACGGCAGGCAGCTAAAGTATTTACATGTTAGTGTAGTGCGACCTCTGCACAGTGTTCAGCTAAAGCTACAAGTTAGTTTAGTGCGACCCCTGCACAGTGTTCAGCTAAAGCTACAAGTTAGTGTAGTGCGTGCTCTGAACAGTGTTCATCTAAAGCTACAAGTTAGTGTAGTGCGTCCTCCTCACAGTGTTCAACTAAAGCTACAAGTTAGTGTAGTGCGACCTCTGCACAGTGTTCAGCTAAAGCTACAAGTTAGTGTAGTGCGTCCTCTGAACAGTGCTCAGCTAAAGCTACAAGTTAGTGTAGTGCGACCTCTGCACAGTGTTCAGCTAAAGCTACCTGTAGAAGGTTGGTGGTGTTCTCATACTGTAGGCAGGCAGTTGATTTTGCTAGCTGCAGTATCAGTATATATATATCCCAGCTTAGTGCAGCTACAGGCCATTAGTATGTCTGGAAGGCCAACAAGGAGAGGCAGACAGTCACAAGCCAATAAAAGAGGGCAAGCAGGCTCTGTGTCTAGAGGCAACGGTGCTGGTCATGGAGATGGTGCATCCTCATCAGCACTTGGCCGTGGGACACGCTTGGCCTTTTTTTCAGCAGCTGGCCGTGTTTAGCCGCAACATGCAGAAGACTTGGTGGAGTGGATGACCAAGCCGTCCTCATCCTCCTCATCCTCCCTCACCCATGCTCAGGGTACTTTGTTCTGGCAAAGCAGCTGCCAACGCGGCCTCTTCCCTCGGCACAATGGCATCAGTTACTCCTTCCCTAGCCCCACCATGTCCTCCTGAGGAGTCCCTCAAACTGTTTGACCAACGCACATGCAGCAGAGGGCCATCAATGAGTACCTGCGCGACTATGGCACCAGGAGAGGTTCAGGGGAGCTTGTTTTTTTTTCCCCACGCCAGTGGGTCATGGTCAGGGATGCATGCACTGTCCTGTCACCATTTGAGGAGGCCACGAGGATGGTGAGCAGTGACAGTGCATGCATCAGTGACACTGTCCCCTTTGTCCACCTGTTGGAGCACACGCTGTGTGGAATAATGGACAGGGCACTTGAGGCAGAACAGAGGCAGGAAGAGGAGGACTTCCTTAGCTCTCAAGGCCCCCTTTATCCAAGCAGTGTTCCTGCGTGCCCGCCGATCACACAGGAAGAGGATGAAGAGGAGGAGGAGGATTGTGTCAGTATGGAGGTGGAGCCTGGCACTCAGCATCAGCAGCAGTCTTTAAGGGATCATTTAGAGTCCCAAACACATTGACTTGTACGTGGCTGGGAGGAGGTGGCTGCAGATCATGTCATCCTTAGTGACCCAGAGGACTCCGGACCGAATGCCTCAGCAAACCTACGCTGCATGGCCTCCCTGATCCTGCAAAGCCTGCGGAAGGATCCTCGTATTCGTGGTATCAAGGAGGAGAACCAATACTGGCTGGCAACCCTCCTTGATCCATGTTACAAGGGTAAGGTTGCGGACCTTATCTTGCCGTCGCAGAGGGAGCAGAGGATGAAACATCTTCGGGAGGCCTTGCAGAAAGGTCTGTGCAACGCGTTCCCAGAGACTGAGAGGTTACAAACTCCTGTTTCTGGACAACGTGTTGCTAAGGCTTCGGTCAGTCAAAGAAGGAGCAGTGGAGAAGGTGGCCGTCTGACCGATGCGTTCACACAATTTTTTAGTCCGCAGCCCCAAGGTATGATCGGTTCCAGCAACCAGTGCTGCTGGAGGCTTTGTAACCGATCACAGGGTGCGTCTGTCCACCGACTCGGTCGATCGACTGACCATCATAAAAATGAATCAGTCTTGGATCACCCCCAGATACCAAGCACCTGAAGCTGATGTAACCGAATAATTTTTTTTGGAAATGTCAGATCCCTTCAAAGACTGCCTATGCTGATGCTGAGTGACTATCCTGTTATGCTGAGTAATTATCCTCTTCCTCCTCAATGATCATGCAGATAGCTTGAAAGGGCAATTTTGGTTCTGGGCGCCACCACCAGTGCCGAAGGCCCAATTTTTAAGCCCCTGTTTAACAGGGACGTGTAATTCCATTTTTTGATGCAATACTTTGCAGCAGGGCTCGTTCCTGCGTTACATCTAGAGTATCTGTGAGGGGTTGCAGTGTTGTGGCAACAGCATCAGTGCCTAAGGCCCAATTTTTCAGCCCCTGTTTAACAGGGGCGTGTAACGTGTAATTACAATTTTTGATGCAATACTTTGCAGCAGGGCTCGTTCCTGCCTTCCAACTAGAGTATCTGTGAGGGGTTGCAGTGTTGTGGCAACAGCACCAGTGCCTAAGGCCCAATTTTTCAGCCCCTGTTTAACAGGGGCGTGTAACGTGTAATTACAATTTTTGATGCAATACTTTGCAGCAGGGCTCGTTCCTGCCTTCCAACTAGAGTATCTGTGAGGGGTTGCAGTGTTGTGGCAACAGCACCAGTGCCTAAGGCCCAATTTTTCAGCCCCTGTTCAACAGGGACATGTAATTAGAATTCTTGATCTAATATTTCACAGCAGGGCCCTTTTCTGCGCCCACCAAGAGTAACTGTGAGGACTTACAGTGTTGTGCCACCAGCACCACCAAAAGGCCCAATTTGTCTGGCCCTGTTCAACAGGGGCATGTAATTCCAATTCTTGATCTAATATTTCACAGCAGGGCCCTGTGAGGGCTTACAGTGTTGTGGCCACAACAACACCTAAGGTCCAAATTTCTGCGTATTTCTGGGTATATAGGGCAGGCCCCTACTTTCAAAACATCCAACTTACAAACTATTCCTACTTGAAAATGGAAGGAGACAACAAGAAGTGAGATGAAATCTACCCCATAGGAAGGGAAATTCTCTCCTGTAAGAGTTAATATGGGAAAAACTTTTTTCCTTTACACTGATGCTTTATCACCAATCCTTGTTTCACTAAAAACCCCAAATTTAAAAAAAAACATTTGTTTTTGGGACAAAAAGTGAGGTGAAATCTTATGAAGAGGAGCACAGACAGAAAATCAAAATGTCACAGGGGTGATAACCCTTCACTATGTTTTCCAAAAAGCTTAACAGATTTTTTGGCTGGAGCTACACTTTGAAAATGTACCAGTTCAAAATTACAAACAGATTCTACTTAACAACAAACCTACAGTCCCTGGGTAGCCCCAAGGGGATGACGTGAGACGTCAGCCAGGAAGGGAGGAGCTGAAGGTGTGGCAGTGAACTGGCGTCCTGGCAGCCTCGCTTCTATGGCGTCCTAAGCGGACAGGGCAGATGGTGCGGCGTGGCGGGGGAAGGGAGAGCGGTGCCTTAACACCGCAACCAAGCGCCTGGAGCCTGTTGCGTGGAGAGAACCGGGATTAGCGGTACAGCGGAGTGAAGTTCCCCGTATCACTGGGAGACTTCCGCACCTCTCTCTCTCCTCCCCCCACCTTTCACTGGCGCCGTGCATGGGGACCGGAGCGGCTCGGTTACAAAGAGACCAGCCGACCGGGATCTCCTAAATCCACAGCGTTCATCAAAGGCCCTCCCCAATGGAGAACACACGCAGCTGACACCGGCCCGCTATCCTGGCAAGTAAAGATGCTGGCTTACAAGGCTGATGGTAAGAGGTACCTGTCCCTTCCTGAACTTCAAAGGTAAGAAGAGTACTGAATATGGGTCTTCAACCTCAGAGGAGGGAAAAAGTATGAAAACTGCTGAATAAAATCATAAGGGACCTTTCATACAGCCAGACAAACTGGAGAAGGTGATTGGCAATATAGTCAGTTTAAGAAACCTGGTCAAAGTAACAAAGGGCAACAAATATTTCTTCAACATTGCTGACGAAATGTAACAACCATAATAACAGAACTTTAGACAAAATATTATAGCACTGTTAAAAACATCCGGAGGTTTATTTTGGTACCTATCTGGGTTTTTGCAGCAACGGCTGATTTCTCCTGTATAGGCTCAAATATAAGAGACGAGCAACGGGATGATATCCTATCCGGCAACAGATATAAACATGAGAAAGGAATAGCGGGCCTATTCAACTGGACAACTGGATAATATCTGATAAGGCACCATCTTACACCCGCTGTAACACTGCTACACTCGCTCTAGCTCAGCGCACATTTGTAATCTCAATAAAATCTGGGAGGAGAGAGGCTGGTGTATTTAGACGTGTCAGGACACTAAGTAATCAATGTACTATCTGGTCTGACTATTCCCCAACTATATAGGATTTATCCCAGGTGGGACATACGCGGTATCCAGGGATAAGGACTAACATAATCAGCACAAACCAATTACCACGGACAGGGTCTTATAACCCCTGTATGGGAAATAGAGGCCCTTGGAATGTTAACCCCAACAAGCGAGGACCCTGGTGGCAAATAAGGGACAGTGAGGAATCTTGGAACACCAGCTTTAAATAAATTAAAAAATACTATAACAAACGTTAAGAGTACCATAGTAGTTTATTTCCGCTAACTTCCCTTGATGACCATCAGTATTTATACCATCATCTGTCGGGCCTCCGGGTGCAAGATGGGACAGGTGATATAGGTTAACGCGTACAGGATTAAAATACGTGGATGCAACTTACTGTCAACCTGAGTAGCTCTGCCATTTTTTGCACTAGAGGGGTAGCTGCACATGTTATACTGGACACTAAGGTCTCAGGTAAGGTCGTTAAAAGCTCATCATCCTCTCAATCTCTGCTACCACACTTTGGAACAACAGAAAAATAGGGACCACTTTTAGTAATCTGCTATATCAGTACCTTCATAACAGATTCTATTCATAGTAAATAGATCAATTATTCCGTTATTAACCAGGAACAGAACATTGGAGAGAGGATAGGGGCAAGAGTATAAAACTGTCTTATGGTTGGATTAACAAAGACTCATTTACACTATCAAGATAAAGATGACTAAAACCCCTCTTATGCCCCGTACACACGGTCCGATTTTCCGATGGAAAATGTCCGATCGGAGCATGTTGTCGGAAATTCCGACCGTGTGTGGGCTCCATCAGACATTTTCCATCGGATTTTCCGACACACAAAGTTGGAGAGCAGGAGATAAAATTTTCCGACAGCAAAATCCGTTGTCGGAAATTCCGATCGTGTGTACACAAATCCGACGGACAAAGTGCCACGCATGCTCAGAATAAATAAAGAGATGAAAGCTTTTGGCCACTGCCCCGTTTATAGTCCCGACGTACGTGTTTTACGTCACCGCGTTTAGAACGATCGGATTTTCCGACAACTTTGTGCGACCGTGTGTAGACAAAACAAGTTTGAGCCAACATCCGTCGGAAAAAATCCTAGGATTTTGTTGTCGGAATGTCCGAACAAAGTCCGACCGTGTGTACGCCCTATTATAAAACCCAGTGGAATAAAATAATGAGCAGAAATACATCCAAAACAGGAAAAGGGGGCCCCCCGAAGACACCCAAGGACAACTTATCTGGAGGTGCGGCCGAGAGCTCAATCAAGCAGTACCTAGCTGGAGGGGGGAGCCCTGCAAGCGCCCACCAAGAAGCCCAAATGTTAACTATGGCGGATAAGAGGAAAAAGGGCCAAAATGGGAAGGGGGACCAGACTCCCATTCCATCCAGAGAGTCGTCATTAATTGAAAGTACTCATGAATCAACCAGAATGATGGAACACAGGCTCGATCCAGATCTCCCCACTAAAAATGAAATCGCAGAGATGTTTAAAGCACTGGAAACCTCAATTAAAACAGAGATTAATACGTTAAGGACGGACATGGGTAACCTTTTGGCCAGAGTTGAGAGAGTGGAAGACATAATGGACCAACAGGAGCGTGAAACCTCTGACTTAAAAGAACAAATTAAAACAACTCAACAAAACCAGATAAAAATTTGTTATAGACTGGAGGACCAGGAGAATAGAAGCCGCAGACAGAACCTGAGAATTCGTGGCATTCGAGAAAAAAGGGGTGAGGACCTAAGGGAGACCGTGGCGGCCATTTTCTCCCCCCTTCTGGAATTGGAAGGGGAGGACTTCCCAAAAATCGAGCGAGTGCATCGTTTTGGAAGGTTGGACGTTAGTCGAACAGAAAGAAGCCGCGACATAATCGTGAGGTTCAGATACTACGTTGATAAGGAAAAAATATGGACAAAATTGAGAGGGCAAACTCCACTCCTATATGAGGAGGCTAGGATTCAAGTGTTCGCAGATTTAGCTAAAGACACATTAATAAGAAGACGTCTCCTGAAGCCACTTTTGGAACAAATGATAAATCAAAACATAAAATATACATGGGGATTCCCCGCATGTCTATTGGGCTATAAAGACGGTAGAACAGCTAGGCTGAGATTCCCGGAGGAGCTAGACGAATTTTGTAGGAAACTAGACCTTCAGATCCCCACGACAATAGATTGGTCCAATGAACGGTGGATAGAATTGGGAATAGGATCGCTGTAAAAAGGGAGCAGGAGGGGGATTATGGGGAGAGGGAGGGAAGGGGGGAAACTAGTAAGATATTAGGAAAGGCAGGTGCCATAAGAAGCTGAAAGAACATCTGGTAGCCAGGATAATATTGACCGGTAGCCGGCACACCAACAGATCCACCTTAGAGGGGGAGACCAATGGAGGGTCACGATTTTTGTGACCCACATCGGCCTGAGGGTCTAGTTAAGACCAAAGGGGGGAAAGTGGGGAGGGAGGGAGTGGTGGAGGGTGTGGGAAAGCGGGAGGGGTGGGTAGGAGGGTGGGGGAAGGGAAGGGGTTGCACTTTAATTTTAACAATTGAAATAAGGGATATCTCTCCAGGATCTAAGATAGATAGGCGTGTAGAATCTCTCCAGGGTCTAACAACAGAGTGTGATGGAAGGGATGTAGAAAAATGACATTAACCACAATAAAATGCATTACATACAGTACAATGTTAAAGGTCTAAATGCAGCCCACAAAAGACGAAGTATATTTAATGAGCTTAGACTGCTTGGACCAGAGGTGGTATTCCTTCAGGAAACACATATTTCACACCAATCAAGATTAAGACTATTCTCGGGGGAATACCCGACCTGGTACCAAGGAGATACTATTTCAAGTAGAACACGGGGTGTTGCCATCGGATTTTCAAAAAGAATTAGGTTTACAGTGGAAGAAAGATCAGTGGATACAGAAGGCAGATATTTATTCCTAAGAGGTAGACTAAATGAAAAAGAGTATACACTAGCTAATATTTATGCACCAAATAAAAACCCGATAGAATATGTGGTAAAAATCTTGGAGAAGTTGACAGAGTTCAGAAAAGGGCACTTGATAATAATGGGGGACCTTAATTTTTGTATAGATCCGGGTTTGGATAGTACAGCCCGTGCACAGGGGAAGAACAGTGGGCAATTAAGAAAGATCAGGCAAAAACTTGCCAGCCTTCAATTAGTGGACATATGAAGAGTACAACATCCTAGGAAAAGAGACTATACGTTTTATTCCCCTGTGCACGGGACATACTCCCGGATTGACTATGATCTGATCGACCATAGGGTAATTGAGAAGGTGGTAGATTCCTGGATAGGAAACATAACTTACTCAGATCATGCACCCATGACCATGGAAATAAAAATAGGTGAAGAAAATAGACATTCAGGGCAATGGCGCCTAAATGAAGAACTGATAAGGGGGGAGGAAGCGTTCAATAGAATCAATAAGGAATTGAAGAATTATTTTGTGCAAAATGACACAGGAAAAGTATCTGAATCCACCTTATGGCAGGCCCATAAAGCTTATATAAGAGGAGTACTAATTGAGCTTGGGTCAAGGTGGAAAAAAGAGAGAGGCAAGGAAATTCAAAAATTAACAGAAGAGCTAGCTAGCTTAGAACAGAAACATAAGACACAATTAGGACAACTGTCCCAAGCCACGTATAAATATATAATAATTAAAAGGACAGAGTTGAAAAACTTAATGGAACAAGAAGTTAGAGCAATACATAGGAAGATCTCAGGAGATAGGTATCGTTGGGCTAATAAACCGAGTAAACACCTAGCAAAAACAGTACAAAAACGGAAAGCCAGGAACTTTATAGAAAAAATCCAGACCAAAGAGGGCCACATAGAGTACTCCTCCAGGAAAGTAGCAGAGGTATTTAAAAACTATTATCAGGAGTTTTATTCAATTCCAAAACAGGGTATTCAGCTTAACAATAGAAGAGAGAGAAATAATAAGTATTTAAGAAAGGCAATGTTGCCCAAAATCACAGAAGTTGAAAGAGAATGTATGGAAACACCAATCTCAGAAGAAGTGAGAAAAGCAATAGCAGGAATGGCTCTGGGGAAAAGTCCAGGTCCGGATGGATTTACACTAACCTATTATAGAACATTTAAAGAAGTTTTGATCCCCAGGTTGTGTCAGTATTTTAATGGGTTAGGTGAAGGTTATGAGATGAGTAAGGGGGCCTTAAAGGCTTCCATTACGATCATACTCAAAGAAGGAAAAGAAAAAATATTATGTTCAAGTTATCGTCCCATCTCTCTCCTTAATACTGACACAAAACTCTACGCAAAGATTCTCGCTGAGAGGCTAAAGGGATCAATGAATGCTCTGGTTAGCCCAGATCAGGTGGGTTTTGTTCCTAAAAGAGAGGGGAAGGACAATGGGGTTAGGACATTGCTCCTGCTGCAAAAAACATGCGAGAATGGACCCCCAGGACTACTGCTTTCGATTGATGCCGAGAAGGCTTTCGACAGGGTAGACTGGGGGTTCATGTTTCTGACCTTGGAGACTATGGGACTCGGACCCAAAATGATCCAGCAGATCAAAACTCTGTACCAACATCCCACGGCAGAGGTAGGAGTGAACGGAGTAATGTCTCAGCCATTTGAGATGGCAAATGGAACGAGACAAGGGTGCCCCCTGTCCCCGCTACTCTTTGTTCTTACTATGGAACCTCTCTTAGCAACAATACGGGCAGATCCAGAAATAAGAGGTTTTAAGATCGGCGAGGACGAACACAAGGTCACAGCTTATGCTGACGACGTGTAATTCTAAATTTCAGACCCTACGATCACTATGCCCAAGTTAGTGAAAGCCTTAAAGGAATATGGAGAGTTGTCCAACTTTCAAATAAATTTGGTAAAATCAGAAATATTAAACATAAATCTAAATAAAATAGAAATAGATACATTGAAAAAAGAATATAGCTTCAGATGGACTGAAGAACTAAAGTACTTAGGAATAAAGCTGGCTAGCTCAATCAAGAAAACATTTACAATAAATTATTTACCTCTATTAGACACTGTCAGAACCGACTGTAAAAATTATGCCCATAAAGCCCTCTCATGGATCGGCCGTATAAATGTCATTAAGATGTTCCTACTCCCCAAGATCACATATCTGTTCCAGATGGTACCGCTCCCACTCCCCCTATATTATTTGAGAAAAGTTAAAAAAAATTATAATGAGTTTTATAAGGAAAAATAAAAAACCGAGGGTTCCCTTCAGGATCTTAAAACAAAAAAAAAAAAACACACTGAGGTCTAGCAGTTCCGGATATTCAGAATTATTACAAAGCCGTAGTACTGTCTAGAATGGCTGAATGGGCAAATCGAGATAATGAAAAACGTTGGGTTAGAATAGAGGAATTTTTAAGTAAAGCACCACTTGGAAGTGTTATCTGGAATCCTCCACACGCTAGAATTTTAGATAAAGACACACATGTAATAACACATAATGTATTCAAAATTTGGGACAAGGTATATAAGAAAGTGAATGGAAACCACAACTCACCATTAATTTCACTAACAGATAACAATTTTTTTCCACCGGGATTAGAAACTATAGGAGGAAAAGATGCACTTTGGGGTAAGACACAATTAAGACACATTATTAGGGGGGTAAAATCATGACATTGCAGGAAATTAGAGCCGGGAGGGAGACACGAGGGTTAGATGAATGGCGATACCTCCAGCTGTGTCATTTTGTGAGTAAACTACCAGGTCTGATTAGGGCGGGGGATAAACTTACGGACTTTGAGAGGTTATGCGATACAGAAGACCCAAGAAATACAGTCTCAAAAATGTACAAAATCCTGATGAAGATGGATCAGCTGGAGATACCCCCATTTATAAATAAATGGGAGAGGGACCTAGGCACAAAGAAAGATGATAATACAATTAAGAGAATTTTGGAATTGATTTGCAATTCGGCATTAGATGTACAGATGGCAGAAATGAACTATAAATGCATAAGTAGAAGCTATCTTACCCCAGAGATAACAAGCAAATATCAAAACAGAACGGCATACTGCTGGCGAGGATGCCAGGAGATAGGAACAATGACGCACCTATGGTGGACATGCCCTAAAATTAAAAATTCCTGGGGTAAGATACGCGTGTTAATTAAGGAAATAACCGGAAAAGAGGTGGCAGAAGATCCTTGGGAGATTTTGTTCCATGGGGGAGGCGGAGACATTAAAAAATACAAGCAATCATTAGTACCTCACCTCCTGAATGCTGCAAAGCGAATAATTCCGAAGAATTGGCAGAGGAAGGAGAGTCCTGAGATATGGGAATGGATAGATGCTGTGGAGGAGGCATACAATTTGGAGAGCAAGGCTCGCGCAATAGAGGAAATAGGAACTACGGGCTCTGCGGAGTGGGAACGTTGGGTAAAATTTAAAAAAAATGTGTAGAGCACAGAACTGAAGTCTAGAATAGCGAAGGAGAGATGGGCGAATTAGACCCTGGAGAGATTGGGCCTGGGAGGGGGGGTGTGATGAGAGGGGGGAGGGAGGTGGGTTGGGGATCATCGAAAAGAAGCTGTTATTGTTTACTCAGTCACGTTAGACCCCTGGGGGGGATAAGCTAAGACGTCAGATCTATTAATATCTGGTTGTAATTATTTTTGATATGGCAAGATGTCACAATGATGAGACAAAGGAGAGGAGATGGAAGATAAATGAGCTGCAAAGCTGATTCACACCTCTCAAAATGGTCGACTGAAGTGACAAAAAAAAAAATACCTACAGTCCCTGTCTTGTTTGCACTGCCTGTATACTGCTGTTCAGAGTATATAGGGCCTAGAGGCCCCACACCTTTCCTTTTTTAATTTGGGTGCGGGGTTCCCGTTAATATCCATACAAGACCCAAAGGGCCTGGTAATGGACTTGGGGGTACCCATACCATTTGTCTCACTGATTTTCATCCATATTGCCAGGACACGACATTACATTAAAGCCGCAAGCAGTTTTAAATGACTTTTTTTCCTTTAAAAATGTCATTTTGTGCAGGGACTGTTCTAAGCACGGGAAACATGCGCTACTTTACGGGCATACTATAGACACTCCCCAGGTACGATATTTAAAGGAATATTTCACTTTTTTTTTTACTTTAAGCATTATTAAAATCACTGCTCCCGAAAAAACAGACGTTTTTAAAAGTTTTTTTTGCATTGATACATGTCCCCTGGGGCAGGACCCGGGTCCCCAAACCCTTTTTAGGACAATACCATGAAAATTAGCCTTTAAAATGAGCACTTTTGATTTCGAACGTTTGAGTCCCATAGACGTCAATGGGTTCTAACGTTCGTGCAAATTTTCGGTCCGTTCGCAGGTTCTGGTGCGAACCGAACCGGGGGGTGTTCGGCTCATCCCTCGTTATTAAACACATCTTACATGGTTGTAATACAAGAGAAACTGTGGGACTTTAAATGAGGTCCACAATCATAGGGTCAAGGTATCTCAATCCCTGGTTCAAATGAAAAACTGAGTAAAGAGGTGGGACTTTAAATGAGGCATGTACAATAAAATAAATAATTATTCGTATCAAATTTATTCCATATAATATATATATATATATATATATATAGACAAGACACACAGCACTATGAGTCTTATGGTACATTTAATAAATATACATAGAGTCAATACATATATGTACACACATATACATGCAAGGCACAATGTAACATGATGGTTCAATGTAAGTAACTTAAAAAGCAAAATATAAAAGATAAAAAATAGATATCTAGTCTGGCCATAGATAGGCATATTGTTACACATATCTGGATGTTATTGTGGATAAAAGATGCATGGGTGTAGCATCCGTAGCTCAACGTGTTTTGTGGTTGGTAACCACTCATCGGGAGCAATTGTGGCCAAAGCCTATAAAAATAATGAGTATTGGGTCAGACTAATTGCACAAATAAGCATATGGATTAAGTTAAGGGGAAATAATAAAACATCCACCCATACTTACAGATTGTCAGGTCACCTGGGACCAGGTGACAGATGCACTCTGTAGGATTCGGAAGTGCACCGCTAAGGTAGTGAACCCTAGGACTGACTGCTGCAGATTGAACCCTGGAAGGTTCAGGAAGCAGGTCTACAGGATAACCAGAGTCCAGACGAAGCTATGCTGATTGGTCAAGCGAAACGCGTTGACGTCACAGCGGTCACGTGACGCCGGCCGGACGACACGCCTACTACTCCCCCATTGGTTACCGTCACGGAGAAGGAGACGAGCGCCGGGGAAACAGAGTGAACGAGCACCCTTACCGGTCCTATTGCTCTACTGCCATATTGGGGATATGGCGGACTAATTCCATCAACTCCGCGCCTCCAACGAACATACGGCTATGAGCAAAGACAACACCACCATAACTCCAACGTGTGGTGAAGGGGATCAAGACATGAACAAAGTGATCCGTGTATGTTGACCGGTTGGGTGGTAATGTAGATCCTGCCTCCATATACCCCCCTCAGTCTCCACTTGTTACTTTTGCTTATAGATATTTGTCCAACTGTGCCTGCAGGTGCAGCATCAGTCCATATCAGCACTAAGGGCACATTATGCCCAGTGACACATGTTCACCTCATTGTATGATTTATTAATGGACTGATTGATGTTCCAGCAGGGGGATTGGACTGCCTTATGTGCTTGAATAAATCAGCTGGTGGACCAAGAGGCAACTATAGCTATCAGCTGTTGCACGCTAAACTTTATGAGGGACTTTGGTGAGAGCCTCTGGAATCCCTGACAGCGAATAATCTATTGATTCCAGTTACATTTGTCCGATAGCACCCCTTACCCAGCAACACATGCTCAATCAGCCCCAGTTCACCAGTATCATCAACAGCCATATGGTTTCCTAGGGGGAGTCTTCACAGTGATACTGGGTATACCCTAGTCTGATATAATATACGGAGTGTACCCCCATGTCTCCTACCCATTCTTGGGGTAGTTATGGTAGCAACACTGGGGTATTATTATCCAGCCTCACTGTGAAAGGCATCTAGCCGGCGTCCGGACTGTCTGTGTTGTGGTTGTGTCATATATGTGTCACTTGTCTGTTGTCTTGTTATGTGTTCTGGTTTATGTGGTTTTCCTTTTGTTTGATGTGTATTCACTGATCATAGTGCCCACCAGGACAGTGTTCTATTGCTGCACCTGGTGGTGCACATCTTGTGCATGAGCTACAAGCCCTGCATATGGATGCATCTGATGCATGTTGAAGCAGTTTTAAATTAAATAATAAATACATTTATTTTTATATATACATACCCTGGTGTTGACTTATTGTTGCTTTAAGTAGCCACTATTTGATCCCTATAGCAATATAGGGGTCGACTTTTTCTATTGTATGCTGCGGTTTGTTTGGCTATAGCAACATCACTAGACTTCGGTGAATTGTTATAGGGTATATTATTATTTTAGCCCCTACCACCGGGTTGTATATAGAGTAGGACCTGGTTTTATTCTCTTCTTTTTGGTTACTACAGGATAACTAACATGGATCCCAGTGGGAGCTAGAGCATATATTCCCCAGGGCGCGGAGTCTAAGAGCCAGCAGGTGTTCACCAGAGCCTCTAGTGGTGAGGATGGACTGTGCTGCAGTCTGGCTTCAGGTCGCGGCCCCCAGGGTCTCACAGCTCACGTTCACCATAGACTACAGGAGAAGAGGAAGGAGGCAGCAGGCTGGAACGACAGGGAAGTAAGGGGTAAGCCAAAGGTCAGGGCGACTAGCAGACAAGGATAAACATAACACGCCAAAGGTCAGGGTAACAAGCAGACAGGGAGAGTCGAGAACAGGCCAAAGTCGGTAACAGGAATCAGACGTAGGAAACACAGCAAGTACACACGGAGGCTAACACACAATGGTTGATCAGCACTGCTGGCTTGCAGTGCACAAGATAATATAGGGTTCCCTGATAGGGCCTGGGGTGGGGCCATGCTTAGAGGAGAGGTTATAAAACCAGTCAGGTGAGAGGCAGCTGGTCTTTAGAGATGAACACATGGAGACAGGTAAGCTGACAGAGAAAACTCTATTGCATAACCATGACACAGATCCATCCATGAGACTCAGGTGTGGCAGGATCACCAATGGTGGGCCAGGGTCGAACAAACAGCACGGGAGCTGAGGCGGCATATGAAGGCATGGCATCAGGGAACAGAGAGAAAGTGATGCTGGTAATGGGGTTGGAACAAAACCAAACCATCCAAGGATATGTGGGATGGATGGTCCCAAACATCTAAAAAACATAAATCAAAAATGGATAATGGGATAAATGGGGAAAAAATAAAGGTTAAAAAATGAAGGGGGCAAAAGGCATTGCCACCTGCCAGTGGGGTTACCTGGGATCCGAGTGTGTGAAAAACTGACGTGCATGTGTTGGCCGTGTAAAACAAAGCAAATTCTGTTCCTATGATAAGGAGTCTGGTACTCAATTCCAGCCAATGATATGCCGCCAACGTCATGCGGGCTGGTGGGAGGGGAAGAGAGGACACCAATAGCCGGGCAGGATTCGCCCGACGCTTGGCACCAAAAAATCCCTCCACCGCACAGCCACTGATAGATGTACGCAAAGCGCCTGCGTCATGACGCCCAACTCGTGGACGCCAAGCGTGAGGTGCCTGGTGCTTGACGCCGATGCACAGCTGGGTGTCAGCCCGAGCCCTCAGCCGAAAACTGGAGGAGGGAGGGGGCGGACCCGGGTATGCATCGCAGCTCCCAAACTGTCACAAGGACACAGCCCCACCAAGGTGATGACGGCCGACCTCCCAAGAAAAATTGTACCTAGCAGGATGTTGTAAATGAAACCATGGTTCAGGAATGTGTGAAGTAACAAATTAATTATATATATAACATAGATGGGAAATCTAACCTGTGTATGGACCCAACAATCATGTAGGATTCTAAAACATACAGAGGAAACCTGTCTGTCACAAAAACTAAGTGTGGCAGAGTGGACCATCTAAGTGTGCATACCTCCATCCCTAATTTAATCATAATACAAGAGAAACTGTGAGACTTTAACCACTTCAATACAGGGCATTTTCACCCCCTTCCTGCCCAAGCCATTTTTCAACTTTCAGCACTGTCGCACTTTGAATGACAATTGCGCGGTCATACTACACTGTACCCAGATGAAATTGTTCTCATTTTTTCCCCACAAATAGAGCTTTCTTTTGGTGGTATTTGATCACCTCTGCGGTTTTTATTTTTTGTGCTATAAACAAAAGAAAAGGGACAAGTTTGAAAAAAAAAACACAATATTTTTTACTTTTTGCGATAATAAATATCCAATTTTTTTTTCTTTAAAACAAATTTTTTCCTCAGTTTAGGCCGATATGTATTCTTCTACATATTTTTGGTAAAAAAAAAAAAAAAAATCGCAATAAGCGTATATTGATTGGTTTGCGCAAAAGTTATGCGTCTAAAAAATAGGGGATAGATTTATAACATTTTTAAAACATTTTTTTTTTACTAGTAATGGCGGCAATCTGCGATTTTTATTGTGACTGCAATATTGCGGCGAACACATCGTACACTTTAGACACATTTTTGGGACCATTCACATTTATACAGCGATCCGTGCTATAAAAATGCACTGATTACTGTATAAATGTGACTGGCAGGGAAGGGGTTAACACTAGGTGGTGATCGAGGGGTTAACTGTGTTGCTAGGGAGTGTTTCTAACTGTAGGGGGCGGGGAATCACTAGGGGAGGAGACCGATCGGTGTTCCTCTGTACTGGGAACATACCATCAGTCTCCTCTCCTCTGACAGGACCGTGGATCTGTGTGTTTACACACACAGATCCACGGTCTTGCTGTGTTACCGGCAATCGCGGGTGCCCGGCGGACATCGCGGCCGCCGGGCACGCGCCCCGGGTGCCCAGTGACACGGCGGTCCCTGGTGGGCCGGGAAAGCGAGGCCATCATATGACGCCCGCCAGCAACGAGAGCTGCGCCGCCTGGCCGTCAATTGACAGCCGGCAGTCAGCAAGCAGTTAAATGAGGTCCACGACCATAGGGTCAAGGTATCTCCATCCCTGGTTCCAATGAAAAACTGAGTAAAGAGTTGGGACTTTAAATGAGGCATGTACAATAAAATAAATAATTATTCGTATCAGATTTATTCCATATAAAATATATATATGGACAAGACACACAGCACTATGAGTCTTATGGTACATTTCATATATATACATAGAGTCAATACATATATGTACACACATATACATGCAAGGCACAATGTAACATGATGGTTCAATGTAAGTAACTTAAAAAGCAAAAAATACAAGATAAAAAATAGATATCTAGTCTGGCCATAGATAGGCGTATTGTTACACATATCTGGATGTTATTGTGGCTAAAAGATGCATGGGTGTAGCATCCGTAGCTCGACGCGTTTTGTGGTTGGTAACCACTCATCTGGAGCATTTGTGGCCAAAGCCTATAAAAATAATGAGTATTGGGTCAGACTAATTGCACAGATAAGCATATGGGTTAAGTTAAGGGGAAATGATAAAACATCCACCCATACTTACAGATCCATCCCATAGCAAGAGGCTTGCTATCGTGGGTACTCGGTAGGGGGGAGGAGCCAAAACCTTTACACAGAGCAGGTAAGTATAACATGTTTGTTATCTTTTTTTTTTTTTTTTATTAATTCCTTTAGAATCACTTTAATTATTGCTTAAACTATATTCAATTTGAAATCCCCTCCCAATATTGGCACACCGCATCTCAAACAGGTCCATGGGGGAGTGCATGTATGGAATTTTAAGAGAACTCTGTGGGGTTGTATTCCATTTTGTTGGTATTTTGTAGCCTGATTCCTGGAAGCTGCTGGAGATAAAATAACCAATTTTCCACATTTTGTCATGTTACAAACAAAAATGTAAATGTATTTTATTGGGATTTTATGTGATAGACCCACATAGAGTGGCACATAACTGTGAAGTGGAAGGAAATGATAAATGGTTTTCAAAATATTTTACAAATAAATATGTGAAAAGTGTGGCGTGCATTTGTATTCAGCCCCTCTTGAGTCAATACTTTGCAGAACCACCTTTCAGTCTTTTTGGGGATGTCTCTACCAGCTTTGCACATCTAGAGAGTGACATTTTTGCCCATTACTCTTTGCAAAATAGCTCAAGCTCTGTCAGATTGGGTGGAGAGCGTCTGTGAACAGCAATTTTCAAGTCTTGCCACAGATTCTCAATTGGATTTAGGTCTGGACTTTGACTGGGCTATTTTAACACACGAATATGCTTTGATCTAAACCATTCTATTGTAGCTCTAGCTGTATGTTTAGGCTCGTTGTCCTGCTGGAAGGTGAAACTCCGCCCCAGTCTCAAGTCTTTTTAAAGACTCTAATGCCGCGTACACACGACCGGACTTTACGGCATACTTGGTCCTGTGGACTGGAGTCCGTCAGACAATTCGATCGTGTGTGGGCTCCAGCTGACTTTTTTCCCCAAAAGTTGGACGGACCTAGAAATGAAACATGTTTCAAATCTTTCCGACCGACTCGAGTCCGGTCGAAAAGTCCGCTCGTCTGTATGCTAGTCCGACGGACAAAAAACGACGCTAGGGCAGCTATTGGCTACTGGCTATGAACTTCCTTGTTTTAGTCTGGTCGTACGTCATCACGTACAAATCCGTCGGACTTTGGTTGATCGTGTGTAGGCAAGTCGGTTCATTAGGAAAGTCCGTCGTAAAGTCCGTCGAAAAGTCCATTGTCCGTCGGACAAAGTCTGCCGTAAAGTCGGCTCATGTGTACGCAGCATAACAGGTTTTCTTCTAAGATTGCCCTGTATTTGCCTTCATCCATCTTCCCATCTGACCAGCTTCCCCATCCCTGTTGAAGAGAAGCATCCTCACAACATGATGCTGCCACCACCATGTTTCACAGGGATGTTCAGGGTGATGTGCAGTGTTAGTTTTTCCGCCACACAATGCGTTTTGCTTTAAGGCCAAAAAATTCAATTTTGGTCTCATCTGACCAGAGCACCTTCTTCCACATGTTTACTGCCCCCCAACACATGGCTTCTTGCAAACAGGACTTCTTATGGCTTTCTTTTAACAATGGCTTTCTTCTTGGACCTCTTCCATAAAGGCCGGATTTGTAGAGTGCAAGACTATTATGCCCTGTACACACGGACATTGATCGGACATTCCGACAACAAAATCCATGGATTTTTTCCGACGGATGTTGGCTCAAACTTGTCTTGCATACACAGGGTTGTACAAAGTTGTCAGAAAATCCAATCGTTCTGAACACGGTGACGTAAAACACGTACGTCGGGACTATAAAACGGGGCAGTAGCCAATAGCTTTCGTCTCTTAATTTATTCTGAGCATGCATGGCCCTTTGTGCGTCGGATTTGTGTACACACGATCGGAATTTCCGACAACAGATTTTGTTGTCGGAAAATTTTATAGCAAGCTCTCAAACTTTGTGTGTCGGAAATTTCTATGGAAAATGTGTGATGAGCCCACACATGGTTGGAATTTCCGACAACAAGGTCCTATCACACATTTTCCATCGGAAAATCCTATTGTGTGTACAGGGCATTAGTTGTCCTGTGAACAGATTATCCCACCTGAGCTGTGGATCTTTGCAGCTCCTCCAGAGTTACCAAGGGCCTCTTGGCTACTTCTCTGATTAATGCTCTTCTTGCCCAGCCTCTCAGTTTAGGTTGACGGCCATGTCTTGGTAGGTTTACAGTTGTGCCATACTCTTTCCATTTTCAGACGATGTCTTGAACAGTGCTCTGTGAGACGTTCAAAGCTTGGGATATTTTTTTATAACCTAACCCTGCGTTAAACTTCTTCACAACTTTATCCCTGACCTGTCTGGTGTATTCCTTAGCCTTCTTAATGCTGTTTGTTCACTAAGGCTCTCCAACAAACCTCTGAGGGCTTCACAGAACAGCTGTTTTAATTCTGATATTAAATTACACATAGGTGGACTCTTTTATCGGTGTGCGCAGCCTTTTGCATTAGGGTGTGCACCCCAAATCTCAAAACACACATGCGTATATATATATATATATATATATATATATATATATATATATATATATATATATATATATATATATACACACACATATATATATATATATATACACTGTATTACCAGAAGTATTGGGACGCCTGCCTTAACACGCACATGAACTTTAATGGCATCCCAGTCTTAGTCAGTAGGGTTCAATATTGAGTTGGCCCAACCTTTGCAGCTATAACAGCTTCAACTCTTCTGGGAAGGCTGTCCACAAGGTTTAGGAGTGTGTCTATGGGAATGTTTGATCGTTCTTCCAGAAGAACATTTGTGAGGCCAGGCACTGATGTTGGATGAGAAGGCCGGGGCTCGCATTCTCCACTTTAATGTGAAGGCCAGTCAAGTTCCTCCACCTCAAACTTGCTCATCCATGTCTTTATAAACCTTGCTTTGTGCACTGGTCCAAATCATTTGGTAGAGGGGGGATTATGGTGTGGGGTTGTTTTTCAGGGGTTGGGCTTGGCCCCTTAGTTCCAGTGAAGGGAACTCTTAAGACATCAGCATACCAAGACATTTTGGACAATTTCATGCTCCCAACGTTGTGGGAACAGTTTGGGGATGGCCCCTTCCTGTTCTAACATGACTGCGCATCAGTGCATAAAGCAAGGTCCATAAAGACATGGACTGAGCAAGGGTGGTGGAAAATTAACTTCAAGCGCAAAAATTCACATTATAATAGTTCTATAATGGTGGGAACCTCCCAACTAAAAAGTTGTTGCACTTGAAGTTAATTTGTATTGCAATTATCTGTAGAGGGGTTTCCACCATCCCTGCTAAGTTAAAAAAAAAAGATGTCTTATTATCATTTTGATGTGTATTAGGCGCCTTTCACACGGACGGCTATTCTGCCGCAGTTAAAAGCATGTTTTTTTACTGTGGAATTCAAGACTCCAGGCACTGCGTTCAGCTGCATTTGCACAGTGCGATTAGCTGCGGTTGCCAGAGCGATTAGCTGCGGTTGCGTTTAGCTGTGGTTTGCCATTTCCATGGCAACCTGACAGGGTACCAACTCGCACTGCTTGGTATGAATCTTGAGGGGGAACTCCATGCCAAATTTGGGCGTGGGTTCCCCCCCCAGGGGCATACCAGGCCCTTCAGTCTGGTACGGATGTTAAGGGGAACCCCCTACGCCAAAAAAATGCCCCCCCCTCCTGAGCCGTACCAGGCCACATGCCCTCAACATGGGGGGTTGGTGCTTTGGGGAAGGGGGCGCCCTGTGGCCCCCCCACCACAAAGCACCTTGCCCCCATGTTGATGAGGACAAGAGGACATTTTAGGGGGCGTGGTCACCGGGTGATGTTGACCACGCCCCTAAAACGTCACAGTTCCAGCATGCCCAGGGACTGTGACGGCATAAGGGGGCGGGATCTCCGCCTATATAAGTCACAACGGAGCCCTCAGAGAGCAGTCCAGCCGGAGAGAGCATCGTGTCAACATCTGAAGAAGAGAAGAGGGAAGAAGCCCAGAAGCCAGAAGTCCGGACCTCCGCTTGCAAAAGAGCGGCATGAAGACAGTGGAGGAGCCGGCAGAAGAACTGGAACACCGGGAGAAGAGGTCAGAGACAGCGGAGAAGAACCAACCGGACGCCGGGAGAAGAGGAACCGGAGGGACCCCTGAAGTCGGAAGAAGACCCCCCTGCTGTCAAATAAATTACTTTAAAAACCTGTGTAGTGTTTTATTATTGACACTTTTTCCCTAGGTAAATGGGTAGGGGTACCATGTACCCCATACTCATTCACATAGGGTGGGGGGCCCGGGATCTGGGGGCCCCCTTATTATAGGGGGCTCCCGGATTCCAATAAGCCCCCCGCCCGCAGACCCCGACAACCAACGGCCAGGGTTGTCGGGAAGAGGCCCTTGTCCTCATCAACATGGGGACAAGGTGCTTTGTGGTGGGGGGGCGCAGGGCGCCCCCTCCCCCAAAGCACCAACCCCCCATGTTGAGGGCATCCGGCCCGGTACGGCTCAGGAGGGGTGGGCGGCGCTCGCCCGTCCCCACCCCCTTTCCTGACCGGCCGGGCTGCGTGCTCGGATAAGGGTCTGGTATGGATTTTGGGGGGACCCCGTGCTGTTTTTTCGGTGTAGGGGGTTCCCCTTAACATTTGTACCAGACCGAAGGGCCTGGTATGCCCTTGGGGGGGAACCCACGCCCAAATTTGGCATGGAGTTCCCCCTCAAGATTCATACCAAACAGTGCCAGGCATTGGCGGGGATCCGAGTCGGATCCCCGTGCTTGTCGCTCATTGGGAAAGGAAAAATCATTTTTCCTTTCCCGATGAGCAGCTCGGCGCTGTTATCCGCAGCTGACACAGTGCACTGCGAATACCTGCGGTTATGTGTGGATAGCTGCGCTAAATCGCTCCTGGACGCAGGCAATTCTATTTTTTATATCTGCACAGAACCGCATGTATCAAATTCCCAGCTAAACGCAGTGTGTGAATGGGGCCATAGGAAAGCATTGTGTGCTTTTAGCTGCGGTAGAAAATTAGAAAATCCGCAGCTAAAAGCACCATTGTATCCATCCGTGTGAAAGGGGCCTTACATGTGAAATTGCCTATCACTGGAATTATTGCACTTGTAGTTAATCTATATGGCAAATTTCTATAGGAGGGGTTTCCACCATCCCTGCTAAGTTTAATTTTTTATTTATTTTTTCAGTTTGATGTGTATTATATGTGATGTTACATATCACCGGTATTGTGGTAATATTGACGTTTATTGAGATTTCCATACATTAGAGGGTTCCACAATTTTTGTTAAGTTATTGATTAGTAAGTTAGCGCTGCACTTTTTTTTTGTGGTGTGGGAACACATAACAGTGCTTAGTGGCATGACCTGTGAAGGACTAAACTTCAGTCCTAGAAGCTACCCCTTAACCATCAACCTCTAATACCTCCCACAAATGACACGACAAGGTGGTGGAGTAAATGGCCTTGTCGGCCTTTTATTAATAAAATATAAAACCAATAAATAACATTTTTGTAAATAACTTTTAAATAACTTTTAAATAACTTCACGGAATTATTGGAGTCTAGGAGGGGAATCCACCCACAGGTCACTGCATAGGAACTCTTAAACTTTTTAAGGCCTCCAGTCGCTAACCCCAGACTGTGAGACAGTACCCAACCTCTCAGTGACCAAACTTTTCCCCTTCCTGGTTAACCCCTCGTAACCGGAAGGTACATAAAAACAGCCCATATTATATATGGGTACCAACCGTGTAAACTCTAAACAGCCCATATTATATATGGGTACCAACCGTGTAAACTCTCCATACCATCAATCTCCTCCTCCTCACAGACCCAAACCACTGCCACACTACAACCAACGTCCCCTATTGCCATAACCTCAGGGAGGGTGGGTGGGAATCTTCCTCCCCGCCGCTCTCCACTGACGTCACATCCCCCCTTCTCCTCTCTACATTTCCTTCTGCCTCCTCCTCTGCTCCAGCCCCTCCCCTATCCTTAAAGGGGAAAGTGACCAGCACAAACAGCCTGACTGTGCAGTCCACACAAGTCATGCTGTCCCTGCGCTGATCCCCTGCTCCTCTCTGCTCCGGGACCTTCTGGCCTTTTACTGATACTTTTTTTTTTTTACCTCCAGTAGTTTTTTGTAAATAGTAGTGTGGTGATTATGTATTATACTAAAGATCGGCATGTGGCATTAATAAACTTACGGATTTCAGTTGTGCCCCACCAGGCCAGCCCCCATAGACAATGTGCCTAGCTGCTGAATTCAACTGCCCATCCCTACACTCAGTGCACTGATGGGCACTGATTGGAAGCAATGATAGGCAGCACTCATAGGCACTAATAGGCAGCACTGATTGGCACTGATAGGTGACACTGATTGGCAGCACTCATGAGCACTGATAGGCAGCACTGATGGGCACTAAAAGGTGGTACTGGTTGGCAGCACTGATTGGCAGCACTGATAGGTGGCACTGATAGGTGGCACTGATAGGCGGCACTAATGGGCACTGATATGCAGCACTGATAGGTGGTACTGATGGGCATTGATAGGCAGCACTGATGGGCACTGATAGGCTTCACCAATAGGCAGCACTGATGGGCACTGATTGTCACTGATAGATGGCACTGCTAGGCAAAACTTATTGGCAGCACTGATGGGCACTGATAGGCAACACTGATGGGCACTGATAGGTGGCACTGATAGGCAGCACTGATTGGCACTGATAGGTGGCATTGGTTGGCATTGGTTGGCACTAATAGGCTTCACTTATTGGCAGTACAGGTGGGCACTGATGGGCACTGATTTATGGCATTGGTTGGCACTGATGGATGGCACTGCTAGGCAACCTTGATTGGCAGCACTGATTGGCACTGATAGGTAACACTGATGGGCACTGATAGGTGGCACTGATTGGAAGCACTGATAGGCAGCACATATTGGCACCACTGATTGGTACCGATAGGTGGCATTGGTTGGCACTAATAGGCTTCACTGATTGGCAGCACAGGTGGGCACTGATAGGCAACACTGATGGGCACTGATTTATGGCATTGGTTGGCACTGATAGGCAGCACTTATGGGCACTCATTGGCAGCACTGATAGGCACTGATTGGCACTGATAGGCAAAACTGATGGGTACTGATAGGCAGCACTGATAGGTGGCACTGATTGTAAGCACTGATTGGCACTGATAGGTGGCATTGGTTGGCACTGACTGGCAGCACTGATTGGCACTGACAGGTGGCACAGATTGTCTCTAATAGGTGGCATTAGTTGGCACTGACAGGTGGCACTGGTGGGCACTGACAGGTGGCACTGGTATGTGGCACTGGTTGGCACTGGTTGGCACTGACAGGTGGCACTAATGGGCACTGACAGGTGGCACTGATTGGCGGCACTGATAGGTGGCATTGGTTGGCAATGATAGGTGGCACTGATGGGCATTGATAGGGGGCACTGATTGGCACTGCTCTAGGAGAGGGGAAGTTTCCCATTGAGCAGTCAGCTAGGCATGTGATAGCCGCTCAGTGCGTGAAGCTGTAATGTAATGTCACTTCTTGAAGAGAAGAGCTGTCAGAACTCGGAGCTGATGTCGGGGGTGGGTGGGACTGAACAGCTAGCCTATCAAACACAAGCCAATAGGATAGGGCTGGGGGGGCCACTCCGTGTATGTGGCTCTGCCCCTTTCTATCAGCTATCAAACACCAGCCAAAGGAATAGGGGCTGGGCGGGCTGCTCCATTATATGGCTCCGCCCCCTTTCTAAAGCAGTCCAATCATTGGCTGGTGTTTAATAGCTGATAGAAAGGGGGCGGAGCCACATACACGGAGCGGCCCGCCCAGCCCTCGACAGCAGTGTGTTTGATAGGCTAGCTGTTTGGTCCCGCCCACCCCCAACATCAGCCCAGAGTTTTGACAGCTCCTATCTTCAAGCAGTGACATTACATTACAGTTTAAAGCACTAAGCGGCTCTTCCATGCCTCCCTGACTGCTCAATGGGAAACTGTCTCACAGGCAGCTCCCTATACAGTCTCTTGCACCATCTTACAGCAGATCTCCAGGCACACAATAGGGTGTTCCCAGGCACACCCGGCACACCCCGTATGCACACCTATGGGTGGACTCTATTAAAGCAATTGGTTCCACTAGATTTTAGGGGACTAAATACAAATGCACGCCACACATTTTACATATTTATTTGTAAAAAAAATTGAAAGCTATATATTATTTTTCTTTCCCTTCAAAATTATGTGCCACTTTAGGGCAGCACAGTGGTGTAGTGGTTAGCACTCTTGCCTAGCGGTAAAAAGGGTTGCTGGTTCAAATCCCAACCATGACACTACCTGCCTGGAGTCTGCATGTTCTCCCTGTGCCTGCGTGGGTTTCCTCTGGGTACTCCAGTTTCCTCCCACACTCCAAAGACATGCTGGTAGGTTAATTGGCTTCTGTCCAAAATTGGCCCCAATATAGGAATGTGAGTTGGGGGGCTTGGATTGTGGGCTCCCTGAGGGTAGGGACCGATGTGAATGTGCGATGTATGTGTGGAGCGCTGCGTAAATTGATGGCGGTATATGGTTGTAACATGGCAAAATGTGGAACATTTCAAGGAGTATGAATACTTTTTCAAGGCACCTGTTCTTACTTTCTTTTAAAAACTTAAAGCGTTTGTTAACCCAAAATAAATAAATAATGATCCTGTTTCTTTAAATTATTTTATACAGCAGTACTTGTGCTGTGTAATTTGCTCCCCTGTAACACCTGCAATACCTTGTTGATGCTGCCAATTTCTCCCCTCCCCTATGTTAACTGACCACTGTGTATCATGGCTGCCTCTTTCTTCCACAGCCTGCTATCTGCAGCTCTCCTCTCTGCCCCTGTGTCCTCCTCCCCCATCTCTGCCTATCATCTCTGTGTGTGAGCGGCCCTGTCCCCTTCTATCACCGTTCCGAGCACCTCGCACATTACTGCTCCTAATCACTGCCAGCCCCTCTGCTAGGATTATATTATGTATATACTATATGCCATGTTCTAAAATTCTTCTTATAAATAAAATTTTTCTTATCCCTTATCAGCGGCCATGTGAACACCCGGCGCTGTATTTCTCAGCTGTATGTATAACAGAGGGAGGGGCTGAGCTCTCCCTCTGACATGACTGCCCGGTGTTCTGCCGAGAAAGTTCAGCTCGGCGGATTAGTTCCCCCTCTACTGCGCATGCGCAGTAGAAGCCGGCGGAAATAGCCGAAGCGGAACAGCTGAAAATCAGCTGTACACGGCGCCTGTAAGAGGGTCCCTCGCGGGCTCGCTTCGCTCGCCACGCTTCGGGCACGGCCTCGCTGCGCTCGGCACTTTTAGATTCCCCCTCTAGGTCCACTTGGATAGAGGGGAAGGAACCTGGACCCAGAGCGCAGGCGCCGTGTACAGCTGATCGAAGCGTTTGAGCTTCGGCTATCTCTGGCGGCCGACAGTAGTACGTACTGCGCAGGCGCTGCGCCTGCGCAGTACAGGGGGGGAACCTATCCGCCGAAGGAACTTATTCGGCAAGACACCGGCGCTCTCTTCCTCCGATGTTTGTATTACAGAGGGATGTCACGTAAACGGCCGGCGGACGTCAGAGGGAGAGCTCAGCACCTCCCTCTGGTATACATACAGCAGAGAAAGACAGCGCCGGGCGGTCACATGACTGCTGATCGGGGATAAGAAAAACGGTATTTATAAGAAAATTTAATAATAAAATATAATTTAAAAAAAAGTGCTGCGCTAAAAAGTGCCTGTGTGTTTAATACACATGTATACACAGGCTATACTATGTCTGTAGTAAACCACATAAAAAAAAACCCTCTGTGCTCAATTATAATGCAGCATGTGAATTACTAATTGATTAGTGTCTCTACTTATCCTTATATCCACATTTTACTATTGCCTATAGAAAATCACATGCATATAGTGCTAATGAGTGCCACAACGAATTGTTAATTAAAGTGACTCAGTGCACGAAATAAAAAATATACATTAATACTCAAATATCACGTTTTGCCATCACCAGTTGCTTTGGATGTTTTGAACTGTGAATGGACTGTATACACAATGCAGGTCAGCTTATGAATCAAGCTCAATAGCACTTTGCACATAGCACTTCTTAGTGCATGGAAATAAGTTTGTGAATATTTTGAGCACATATATATTGGATTTATTTTATGACAGATGTTGATATTTGAGTATTAATGTATATTTTTTATTTCGTTGCACTGAGTCACTTTAATTAACAATTAGTTGTGGCACTCATTAGCACTATATGCATGTGATTTTCTATAAGCAGTAGTAGAATGTGGATATAAGGATAAGCAGAGATACTAATCAATTAGTAGTTCACATGCTGCAATATAATTGAGCACAGAGTTACACCAATTTGAGTTAGTGGTGTCCTTATAATATTTTATGTGGTTTACTACAGACATAGTATAGCATGTGTATTCATTTGTATTAAACACACAGGCACTTTTTAGCGCAGCTGAATGCATTCCCTTATGGGACGTGATCAGTGCTAGCAGCTGAATATATTAGAACTGACAATTTGTGTATGGTAGCTTGCGAGAACACCATTGTTTAGACTGATATTTATAAGAAGAATTTTAGAAAATGGCATATAGTATATACATATACGTCATATCATCCTCGCAGAGGGGCTGGCAGTGGCTGTGTGCACTTAAATTACCAAAGTTACCTGCATGTAGACAAAAAGAGCATAGAAAATAATGATTAGAATAATGAAGGTTTATTTTACAAAAAAGAGGGGGTCATCATAGCTTTGTCAGATGAATTCCCCGTGATGGTCATGTGAATATAATAAACAAAGACTGTCAGCAAGGAACAGGATTTACCTGATAAATATAAACAGAATTCTAGGATGAGCCAACTACATTAAAAAGGTAAAACCAAAGAAGTAAAACTTGAACCATCAATACTGCAAGATAGATTCTATACCAAAGCAATTATACCACATTCATTGATTTGACACTGGACGTTTCCTGAATTAAATTTTTCTGGTTACAAAGATGGCCTTTGGAGATAATTCCCTGAGATTTCTGATTCACTTTGTGTTCAGCATGGATATAGATGAATCAGTAAAATTAAAAAATTAGATGTGTAAAAAAAAAAAAATTAACAATACCAATAAAGTGGTTGTAAAGTCAGAAGGTTTTATTATCTAACTGGATTCTATGTATTAAGATAAAAAGCCTTGTGTGCATCAACCCCTCTCAGCCTCCCCTAATACTTACCTGAGCCCATCTCTATCCAGCAATGTTGCATGAGGGTCTCGGCTGCCCAAGACTCCCCCTACTGATTGGCTGAGACGGCACCCCAGCACCATTGCAAATTCACAAGCATTACTAAATGGTGGACTGTGGTCCAGGTCCAGAACCAGTAACAGTCCTATCAGGACCGCAGCCTCGCCAAATATTTGCCTGCGTGTTCTCTCCCCGCCGCCGCCGGATTGTCTGCCCACCACTGCCGCTGCCGCTATCATCTTTAATTAATTAACAACATGGGAGGTGCAGCAGATCTGTCCCTTTCATGACATCACAGCATTCCCCCTTCCTCTCCCCTCCCCACACTGCCCTACCTTATTCACACAAAACGGAAGCACAGCAGGTCTGGACAAAGAGCAGCACTTTTCAAGTTAATAAGCGGATGATTGGTTGCTAGACAGCGGGTCAGTCACAGCAATCAATCCCACACCTTTAACAGGAAAAGTCCCGCCCTATGTCCAGACCTGTCGTGCTCCCCATCTTGTGTGAATAAGGTAGGTCCAGGGCTGGACTGGGACAAAAATTTGGCCCTGGACTTCCTCATGACTGGCCCACTTTAATTTTGAGTGTCCCCAACAGCGCCCCCCTTACATCAGAGTGTCCCCAACAGCGTCCCCTTACATCAGAGTGTCCCCAACAGCGTCCCCTTACATCAGAGTGTCCCCAACAGCGTCCCCCTTACATCAGAGTGTCCCCAACAGCACCCCCACTTACATCAATGTCCCCAACAGCGTCCCCCTTACATCAGAGTGTCCCCAACAGCGTCCCCCTTACATCAGAGTGTCCCCAACAGCATCCCCCTTACATCAGAGTGTCCCCAACAGCGTCCCCCTTACATCAGAGTGTCCCCAACAGCGTCCCCTTACATCAGAGTGTCCCCAACAGCATCCCCTTACATCAGAGTGTCCCCAACAGCTCCCCCCTTACATCAGAGTGTCCTCAACAGTGTCCCCCTTACATCAGAGTGTCCCAATCAGCAGCTCCCTTCACATCACAGTCCCCATCAGAGAGCCCCCATCAGCAGCCCTTCACATCAGTGTCCTCCCTCTCCTCCCCCTCCCACATGTACTCACCATTTTGAAGGCAGCTTCTCGTTCCTCTCTCCAGTCATGTGATAACAAGTGATAGGTTAGAGAGGAAGGAAAGTCTGCTGTTGGTCAATTCCCCCCTGCAGGCTGGAGGGAGCATAACGCCTAATGCTCTCTACAGCAGCATATGACGGAAGCTGCTCCTCCTGACAGGAGTGAAATTGCAATCACTCACTGTCAGAGAGGAGCAGCTCCAGGACCCCACCTGACTGGCCCACTGAGCCATTGGCCCACCGGGAATCTCCCGGTAGTCCCGATGGCCAGTACATGCCTGGGTAGGTCAGTGTGGGGAGGGGAGAGAAAGGGGGGAATGCTGCAATGTTATGAAAAGTACAGTCTGTAATATCAACGGAGGACTGTGATGGGGTCTGTGATTTGGGAATCTGTGATGGGGGGGTCTGTGATGAAGAGGGTCTGTGATTGTGGGGGGGGATCTGTGATGGGGGGTCTGTGGTGAAGGGTCTGTGATGGGGGTCTGTGATTAAGGGGGGTCTGTGATGAGGGGCCTGTGATGAGGGGACCGTGATGGGGGGTTTGGGATTGGGGGGGTGATTTGTGATGCAAAGTCTGTATTAAAGGGTCTGTGGTGGAGAGGTCTGTGATTAAGAGGGTCTGTGATTGAGGGTGGTCTGTGATGGGGTGTCTGATGGGGGGATCTGTGATGAGGGATCTGTGATGGGGGGATCTGTTATGAGCAGGGGCGGCCCGTCCATAGGGGGCGCCCGGGCGCCGCCCCCCCCTCCTGTAGTAACCAGAAAAAAAAAATAAAAAAAAAATAAATAAATACATTTTTTAAAACGGCCCCTTTAATAAAAAAAATTAAAAAAAAAATGTCCTTTAACAAAGTGCACTGTGGCGCCGGACACAGTGCACTATGGGAAGTGCCACGTCAATGCAATCACGAGATTGCAGACGTGGCACTTCATTTGCGGGCTTTCAACCCGCCTTGTGGCGCAATCGAAAACGCCGATTAGCTTCCGCCCGTAGAATCACTACGGGCGGGAGCATTGTGGTTTACATTTCACTGTTACTTCCGGGTTTTGTGAAACCAGGAAGTGATGTCAGCAGCTCCGTTCTTTGCATGGAGCGGAGTTGAAAGCAAGTACTCTGGGGGGGTAGTGCATGGAGCGGAGTTGAAAGCAAGTACTCTGGGGGGGTAGTGAGCTGCACGCTGTTTCTAGCTACAGGAAACAAACAATCATGTCAACTGTGCCTGAGTGAGCACTCACTGACTGGTATAGCAGCTCCGCCCATTCCTCTAAGCAGATCCGTGTCGGGACTCGGGAGGAAGAAACTGGAGTGGAGGAGAAAGTCAGCCAGGTCAGTCCAGTGAGAGGGGGACAAACTAACCCCCTAGTGAGATGTGCAGACATTGTCCCCATGTCAGGAGAGCCATTACTGGAGGCACTGTGAGTTCAGACTGAGAACACTGAGAAGGGAGAGGGAATTGACTAAAACTAAGAGCAAGTGAGTAATACTTCCACCCCCCCTCTCCTCATCCCCCACCATCCTTCTGTCCCTGATCCCATCCCTCTGTCCCTGATCCTTCCCCACCACCATCCCTCTGTCCCTGATCCAATCCCACTGTCCCTGATCCCCCATCCCTCTGTCCCTGATCCCATCCCACCACCATCCCTTATCCCATCCCTCTGTCCCTGATCCCACATCCCTCTGTCCCTGATCCCACCCCACCACCATCCCTCTGTCCCTTATCCCATCCCTCTGTCCCTGATCCCCCATCCCTCTGTCCCTGATCCCATCCCACCACCATCCCTCTGTCCCTTATCCCATCCCTCTGTCCCTTATCCCATCCCTCTGTCCCTGATCCCCCATCCCTCTGTCCCTGATCCCCCATCCCTCTGTCCCTGATCCCCCATCCCTCTGTCCCTGATCCTCCATCCCTCTGTCCCTGATCCCATCCCACCACCATCTCTCTGTCCCTTATCCCATCCCTCTGTCCCTGATCCCATCCCACCACCATCCCTCTGTCCCTTATCCCATCCCTCTGTCCCTGATCCCACATCCCTCTGTCCCTGATCCCACCCCACCACCATCCCTCTGTCCCTTATCCCATCCCTCTGTCCCTGATCCCCATCCCTCTGTCCCTGATCCCATCCCACCACCATCCCTCTGTCCCTTATCCCATTCCTCTGTCCCTTATCCCATCCCTCTGTCCCTGATCCCCCATCCCTCTGTCCCTGATCCCCCATACCTCTGTCCCTGATCCCATCCCACCACCATCCCTCTGTCCCTGATCCCCCATCCCTCTGTCCCTGATCCCATCCCACCACCATCTCTCTGTCCCTTATCCCATCCCTCTGTCCCTGATCCCCCATCCCTCTGTCCCTGATCCCCCATCCCTCTGTCCCTGATCCCATCCCACCACCATCCCTCTGTCCCTTATCCCATCCCTCTGTCCCTTATCCCATCCCTCTGTCCCTGATCCCCCATCCCTCTGTCCCTGAACCCATCCCACCACCATCCCTCTGTCCCTTATCCCATCCCTCTGTCCCTGATCCCCCATCCCTCTGTCCCTGATCCCACCCCACCACCATCCCTCTGTCCCTTATCCCATCCCTCTGTCCCTGATCCCCCATCCTTCTGTCCCTGATCCCATCCCACCACCATCCCTCTGTCCCTTATCCCATCCCTCTGTCCCTTATCCCATCCCTCTGTCCCTGATCCCCCATCCCTCTGTCCCTGATCCCACCCCACCACCATCCCTCTGTCCCTTATCCCATCCCTCTGTCCCTGATCCCCCATCCCTCTGTCCCTGATCCCATCCCACCACCATCCCTCTGTCCCTTATCCCATCCCTCTGTCCCTTATCCCATCCCTCTGTCCCTGATCCCCCATCCCTCTGTCCCTGATCCCCCATCCCTCTGTCCCTGATCCCCCATCCCTCTGTCCCTGATCCTCCATCCCTCTGTCCCTGATCCCATCCCACCACCATCTCTCTGTCCCTTATCCCATCCCTCTGTCCCTGATCCCATCCCACCACCATCCCTCTGTCCCTTATCCCATCCCTCTGTCCCTGATCCCACATCCCTCTGTCCCTGATCCCACCCCACCACCATCCCTCTGTCCCTTATCCCATCCCTCTGTCCCTGATCCCCATCCCTCTGTCCCTGATCCCATCCCACCACCATCCCTCTGTCCCTTATCCCATTCCTCTGTCCCTTATCCCATCCCTCTGTCCCTGATCCCCCATCCCTCTGTCCCTGATCCCCCATACCTCTGTCCCTGATCCCATCCCACCACCATCCCTCTGTCCCTGATCCCCCATCCCTCTGTCCCTGATCCCATCCCACCACCATCTCTCTGTCCCTTATCCCATCCCTCTGTCCCTGATCCCCCATCCCTCTGTCCCTGATCCCCCATCCCTCTGTCCCTGATCCCATCCCACCACCATCCCTCTGTCCCTTATCCCATCCCTCTGTCCCTTATCCCATCCCTCTGTCCCTGATCCCCCATCCCTCTGTCCCTGAACCCATCCCACCACCATCCCTCTGTCCCTTATCCCATCCCTCTGTCCCTGATCCCCCATCCCTCTGTCCCTGATCCCACCCCACCACCATCCCTCTGTCCCTTATCCCATCCCTCTGTCCCTGATCCCCCATCCTTCTGTCCCTGATCCCATCCCACCACCATCCCTCTGTCCCTGATCCCCCATCCCTCTGTCCCTGATCCCCCATCCCTCTGTCCCTGATCCCATCCCTCTGTCCCTGATCCCACCCCACCACCATCCCTCTGTCCCTGATCCAATCCCACTGTCCCTGATCCCCCATCCCACCACCATCCCTCTGTCCCTGATCCCCCATCCCTCTGTCCCTGATCCCCCATCCCTCTGTCCCTGATCCCATCCCTCTGTCCCTGATCCCCCATCCCTCTGTCCCTGATCCCATCCCACCACCATCTCTCTGTCCCTGATCCCCCTTCCCTCTGTCCCTGATCCCATCCCACCCACCATCCCTCTGTCCCTGATCCCACCCTCTGTACCTGGTCCCATCCCTCTGTCCCTGATCCCACCCTCTGTCCCTGATCCCACCCTCTGTCCCTGGTCCCATCCCTCTGTCCCTGATCCCCCATCCCTCTGTCCCTGATCCCATTCCACCCACCATCCCTCTGTCCCCCCCCACCATCCCTCTGTCCCTGATCCCATCCCACCCACCATCCCTCTGTCCCTGATCCTATCCCTCTGTCCCTGATCCCATCCCACCCACCATCCCTCTGTCCCTGATCCCCCATCCCTCAGTCCCTGATCCCATCCCACCCACCATCCCTCTGTCCCTGATGGGCTGTGAGACAGATTGATGTGTCATTAGAGTCCTGTGTATAATGTAGAGCCTGGTATATGATGTACAGAGCCCTGTATATAATGTAGAGCCTGGTATATGATGTATAGAGCCCTGTGTATAATATACAGCCTGGTATATGATGTACTACAGGGGACGGAGTTGGTGGATTCTATAATGGGTGTGGCTTATGAGAAGTGGGAGGGGTAAAAATGGTGGGCGGGGTCTAGCGCCCCCCCATCTTAAAACTTCACCAGCCGCCACTGGTTATGAGGGGTCTGTGATGGGGGGGATCTGAGTCATAGCACCAATATAACACTCTGACCTCCGCTGGAAGAAAATTTTGCTGACCGGACCTCCGTGAATTCTAATACGGTACCCATGATATAGAAGGACACAGGTCTCCAGTAGATTTTTCATGGCTTTACTAAGGCACCAAAGAGAGAAAGGGCAAGTTAATAAGCGGATGATTGGTTGCTAGACAGCGGGTCAGTCACAGCAATCAATCCCACACCTTTAACAGGAAAAGTCCCGCCCTATGTCCAGACCTGTCGTGCTCCCCATCTTGTGTGAATAAGGTAGGTCCAGGGCTGGACTGGGACAAAAATTTGGCCCTGGACTTCCTCATGACTGGCCCACTTTAATTTTGAGTGTCCCCAACAGCGCCCCCCTTACATCAGAGTGTCCCCAACAGCGTCCCCTTACATCAGAGTGTCCCCAACAGCGTCCCCTTACATCAGAGTGTCCCCAACAGCGTCCCCTTACATCAGAGTGTCCCCAACAGTGTCCCCCTTACATCAAAGTGTCCCCAACAGCACCCCCACTTACATCAATGTCCCCAACAGCGTCCCCCTTACATCAGAGTGTCCCCAACAGCGTCCCCCTTACATCAGAGTGTCCCCAACAGCATCCCCCTTACATCAGAGTGTCCCCAACAGCGTCCCCCTTACATCAGAGTGTCCCCAACAGCGTCCCCTTACATCAGAGTGTCCCCAACAGCGTCCCCTTACATCAGAGTGTCCCCAACAGCTCCCCCCTTACATCAGAGTGTCCTCAACAGTGTCCCCCTTACATCAGAGTGTCCCAATCAGCAGCTCCCTTCACATCACAGTCCCCATCAGAGAGCCCCCATCAGCAGCCCTTCACATCAGTGTCCTCCCTCTCCTCCCCCTCCCACATGTACTCACCATTTTGAAGGCAGCTTCTCGTTCCTCTCTCCAGTCATGTGATAACAAGTGATAGGTTAGAGAGGAAGGAAAGTCTGCTGTTGGTCAATTCCCCCCTGCAGGCTGGAGGGAGCATAACGCCTAATGCTCTCTACAGCAGCATATGACGGAAGCTGCTCCTCCTGACAGGAGTGAAATTGCAATCACTCACTGTCAGAGAGGAGACGCTCCAGGACCCCACCTGACTGGCCCACTGAGCCATTGGCCCACCGGGAATCTCCCGGTAGTCCCGATGGCCAGTACATGCCTGGGTAGGTCAGTGTGGGGAGGGGAGAGAAAGGGGGGAATGCTGCAATGTTATGAAAAGTACAGTCTGTAATATCAACGGAGGACTGTGATGGGGTCTGTGATTTGGGAATCTGTGATGGGGGGGTCTGTGATGAAGAGGGTCTGTGATTGTGGGGGGGATCTGTGATGGGGGGTCTGTGGTGAAGGGTCTGTGATGGGGGTCTGTGATGAGGGGCCTGTGATGAGGGGACCGTGATGGGGGGTTTGGGATTGGGGGGGGTGATTTGTGATGCAAAGTCTGTATTAAAGGGTCTGTGGTGGAGAGGTCTGTGATTAAGAGGGTCTGTGATTGAGGGTGGTCTGTGATGGGGTGTCTGATGGGGGGATCTGTGATGAGGGATCTGTGATGGGGGGATCTGTTATGAGCAGGGGCGGCCTGTCCATAGGGGGCACCCGGGCGCCGCCCCCCACTCCTGTAGTAACCAGAAAAAAAAATAAAAAAAATAAATAAATACATTTTTTAAAACGGCCCCTTTAATAAAAAAAATTTTAAAAAAAATGTCCTTTAACAAAGTTCACTGTGGCGCCGGACACAGTGCACTATGGGAAGTGCCACGTCAATGCAATCACGAGATTGCAGACGTGGCACTTCATTTGCGGGCTTTCAACCCGCCTTGTGGCGCAATCGAAAACGCCGATTAGCTTCCGCCCGTAGAATCACTACGGGCGGGAGCATTGTGGTTTACATTTCACTGTTACTTCCGGGTTTTGTGAAACCAGGAAGTGATGTCAGCAGCTCCGTTCTTTGCATGGAGCGGAGTTGAAAGCAAGTACTCTGGGGGGGTAGTGCATGGAGCGGAGTTGAAAGCAAGTACTCTGGGGGGGTAGTGAGCTGCACGCTGTTTCTAGCTACAGGAAACAAACAATCATGTCAACTGTGCCTGAGTGAGCACTCACTGACTGGTATAGCAGCTCCGCCCATTCCTCTAAGCAGATCCGTGTCGGGACTCGGGAGGAAGAAACTGGAGTGGAGGAGAAAGTCAGCCAGGTCAGTCCAGTGAGAGGGGGACAAACTAACCCCCTAGTGAGATGTGCAGACATTGTCCCCATGTCAGGAGAGCCATTACTGGAGGCACTGTGAGTTCAGACTGAGAACACTGAGAAGGGAGAGGGAATTGACTAAAACTAAGAGCAAGTGAGTAATACTTCCACCCCCCCTCTCCTCATCCACCACCATCCTTCTGTCCCTGATCCCATCCCTCTGTCCCTGATCCTTCCCCACCACCATCCCTCTGTCCCTGATCCAATCCCACTGTCCCTGATCCCCCATCCCTCTGTCCCTGATCCCATCCCACCACCATCCCTCTGTCCCTTATCCCATCCCTCCGTCCCTGATCCCCCATCCCTCTGTCCCTGATCCCCCATCCCTCTGTCCCTGATCCTCCATCCCTCTGTCCCTGATCCCATCCCACCACCATCTCTCTGTCCCTTATCCCATCCCTGTGTCCCTGATCCCCCATCCCTCTGTCCCTGATCCCATCCCACCACCATCCCTCTGTCCCTTATCCCATCCCTCTGTCCCTGATCCCACATCCCTCTGTCCCTGATCCCACCCCACCACCATCCCTCTGTCCCTTATCCCATCCCTCTGTCCCTGATCCCATCCCACCACCATCCCTCTGTCCCTTATCCCATCCCTCTGTCCCTGATCCCCCATCCCTCTGTCCCTGATCCCCCATCCCTCTGTCCCTGATCCCATCCCACCACCATCCCTCTGTCCCTGATCCCATCCCACCACCATCTCTCTGTCCCTTATCCCATCCCTCTGTCCCTGATCCCCCATCCCTCTGTCCCTGATCCCATCCCACCACCATCCCTCTGTCCCTTATCCCATCCCTCTGTCCCTTATCCCATCCCTCTGTCCCTGATCCCCCATCCCTCTGTCCCTGATCCCATCCCACCACCATCCCTCTGTCCCTTATCCCATCCCTCTGTCCCTGATCCCACCCCACCACCATCCCTCTGTCCCTTATCCCATCCCTCTGTCCCTGATCCCCCATCCTTCTGTCCCTGATCCCATCCCACCACCATCCCTCTGTCCCTGATCCCCCATTCCTCTGTCCCTGATCCCCCATCCCTCTGTCCCTGATCCCATCCCTCTGTCCCTGATCCCACCCCACCACCATCCCTCTGTCCCTGATCCAATCCCACTGTCCCTGATCCCCCATCCCACCACCATCCCTCTGTCCCTGATCCCCCATCCCTCTGTCCCTGATCCCATCCCTCTGTCCCTGATCCCCCATCCCACCACCATCTCTCTGTCCCTGATCCCCCATCCCTCTGTCCCTGATCCCATCCCACCCACCATCCCTCTGTCCCTGATCCCACCCTCTGTACCTGGTCCCATCCCTCTGTCCCTGATCCCACCCTCTGTCCCTGATCCCACCCTCTGTCCCTGATCGCACCCTCTGTCCCTGATCCCACCCTCCATCCCTGATCCCACCCTCTGTCCCTGGTCCCATCCCTCTGTCCCTGATCCCCCATCCCTCTGTCCCTGATCCCATCCCACCCACCATCCCTCTGTCCCCCCCACCATCCCTCTGTCCCTGATCCCATCCCACCCACCATCCCTCTGTCCCTGATCCTATCCCTCTGTCCCTAATCCCATCCCACCCACCATCCCTCTGTCCCTGATCCCCCATCCCTCAGTCCCTGATCCCATCCCACCCACCATCCCTCTGTCCCTGATGGGCTGTGAGACAGATTGATGTGTCATTAGAGTCCTGTGTATAATGTAGAGCCTGGTATATGATGTACAGAGCCCTGTATATAATGTAGAGCCTGGTATATGATGTATAGAGCCCTGTGTATAATATACAGCCTGGTATATGATGTACTACAGGGGACGGAGTTGGTGGATTCTATAATGGGTGTGGCTTATGAGAAGTGGGAGGGGTAAAAATGGTGGGCGGGGTCTAGCGCCCCCCCATCTTAAAACTTCACCAGCCGCCACTGGTTATGAGGGGTCTGTGATGGGGGGATCTGAGTCATAGCACCAATATAACACTCCGACCTCCGCTAGAAGAAAATTTTGCTGACCGGACCTCCGTGAATTCTAATACGGTACCCATAATATAGAAGGACACAGGTCTCCAGTAGATTTTTCATGGCTTTACTAAGGCACCAAAGAGAGAAAGGGCAAAGGTGGCCAAGGTATCTCCAAAATAGGATTGACAGTAGCTCCAGCCAGGTGCTGTACAGCAGTTTGTATTGGTACTCTCTGACCAGGATGATTGAGGCCACATACATGGAGTCTTATAAGTAAGCTCCAATTCACACTGATGTGATACAAGAAACATAGCCAATGCCGTGTGTTTCCTGCATTGCATTGGTATTGCACAGTATCTCTGTAATTTGCTTTGGGTTTTAATGTTAAATTAATGACACCCTAAAACAGTCTTTTAAGAACACTGGCTTCTGTTAGCTAGTCCTTGCTATGTTGCTAATACTATCATGTTGTCTATTATACCCCTCCTTTTTCTCAGCAAATACCGAGGAAAAGAATGTATTTAATACATTTAATACATTTGCTTTCTCCCTGTCACTTAGAACCATCTTACCCTGACCATACTCTATGGGACCAATGTGCTCTAACGTTGGCTTTTTACCATTTATATCATTAAAAAACTTTTCGGTATTTCTTTCTACTCTGTTCAGCTTTATGTCTTTCGTGGTCTATTTTTTTGCTGCCTTGAACACGCCCTTACATTTCTTGTTACATTCTTTGTAGTGTCGGAATGCTGACAGTTCCCTCTTGGCCCTATATTTCTTCAAGGACATTTTTTTTTCTTAAATATGCCTTTTTACACTAGAATTTATCTACCCAGTTTTAACGTTAGTTCTTTTATACTTGTTACTATACTCGGGCTGAACACCCCCCGGTTCGGTTTGTGGCAGAACTTTCAAACATCGCTAAAGTTCAGAACGGAATAACGAACCCCATTGAAGTCTATGGGACCCGAACTGCAACAATCAAAGTTCCCATTTGAAGGCTTATATGCAAGTAATTGGGCATACAATGGTTATGGGGGTCCAGGTACTGCCCTGGGGGACATGTTTTTAAAAAATATCATTTTTAAATAAGCAGTGATTTATTGATGTTTAAAGTGAAACCATAAAAAATAGAAATAACAATAAAAATGAAGATTTTCTTTGAAATATAGTGCCTGGGGGGGGGTCCCCTTAGTCTGCCTGTACAGTGGCACATATGTACCATGTATAGACAGCAATAATGACATTTATAAAGCCAAAAAAATTACATTTTCCCTGCAAGCTTTCTTTATTTTGTAAACAACAGCTTGGGAGCCAGTCGTTATGATGGGGCCACAATGTAGTACACTCGGAACAAGATGAGAGATTTCTTGGATGATTTCTGGTGTCTCTTTCGCAGACTTTGGATCAAAGCAACAGGTGGAGAAAAATTGGTCTTTAGGTGTCGGTGGTACTTTTACACCATAACGCTATAGAAGCACTCTTGATGAAAGCAATTATTGGCCTTGCTGTCAAAAATTTAAATGATATGCACATGTCAAACAGATGGGGAAAATTGGTCCTTGGGTGTTACTTGTGCCCATGAATCCTACAACAAAAAACATCTTTCAGATTAAATCAACACCCACAAAGCTAGCAGCCTAGACAGTCTTTCAGAGAGTCCAGATCCAGAAAGTACTTAATCAGCGACATCAGCATTAGGGGCTTGATAGCTGCTGCTAATCCAGGACTGATTCATTTTGATAAATGTCAGCCGGTCCACGGAGTGTGTGGACAGATGCGCTCTCTTATCTGTCACAAAACCTCCAGCAGCACTGAATGCCTGTTTGGAAAGCATGCTGGATGCAGGGCAGCCCAGCAGCTTAATTGCATACTGAGCAAGTTCTGGCCAGTGGTCTATTCTCCTGACCCAGTAAGCTAGTGGATCGCTAACTGGAAATCTCTCCATGACTGTTTTTGCCCCTAGATAATTTCCCACCATATGATGCAGATGCTGTTAATGGGATGTGGAAGCAGACAGCCCTGGGCAGCGAGGACTAAAACATTTTGAAATGCATCACTGAGGTCAGAGGCGGCTCTCTAATTAGGCAAATTAGGCGGTCGCCTAAGGCCTCGCACTCACAGGGGCCCCGCGGCCGCCTAATTTGCCTGTTCTCAATCACTGAAGTTGACGCCAGCGGCTCCACCTACTCCCACTGGGACTCTGTGGCTTAGGAGCTGACGGACAAATCAGATACTGCCCGCAGCTTGATGAATAGCGGCCTCATCACGGAGCATCCCAGTCCGTGGGGCCACATGTGTAAGTTTTGCCTAAGGCCTCACAAAGCCTAGAGCCGCCTCTGACTGAGGTGGACCCCTTCTCCACCTCTACTCTGTTGACCAACAGAAGCCTCAAAACTACGTTTTCCATGGGACTGTAACTTAGCAGAGTCTGGAAAGGCATTACATAAACTCCTCTTTAAAGTGTTCTTAAGAGATTTCATCTTCTTCTCCCTCTGTTGTAACGAGATGGGTTTCAACACTAGGGACGAGCCGAAAACCCCCCGGTTCAGTTCGCACCAGAACCTGTGAACGGACCGAAAATTTGCACGAACGTTAGAACCCCATTGACGTCTATGGGACTTGAACGTTTGAAATCCAAAGTGCTCATTTTAAAGGCTAATTTGCATGTTATTGTCCTAAAAAGGGTTTGGGGTCCTGCCCCAGGGGACATGTATCAATGCAAATAAAAGTTTTAAAAACGGCCATTTTTTCGGGAGGAGTGATTTTAATGATGCTTAAAGTAAAAAAAAAAAAAAAGTGAAATATTCCTTAAAATATCATAAGGTTGCGGACACTGGGGGGTGTCTATAGTATGCCTGTAAAATGGCGCGTGTTTCCCGTGCTTAGAAAAGTCCCTGCACAAAATGACATTTTTAAAGCAATAAAAGTCATTTAAAACTGCTTGTGGCTTTAATGTAATGTGGATGAAAATCAGTGAGACAAACGGCATGGGTACCCCTCAGTCCATTATCAGGTCCTTTGGATCTTGTATGGATATTAAGGGGAACCCCGCACCCAAATTAAAAAAAGAAAGGTGTGAGGCCCCCAGGCCCTATATACTCTGAACAGCAGTATACAGGCGGGGCAAACAAGACAGGGACTGTAGGTTTGTTGTTAAGTAGAATCTGTTTGTAATTTTGAACTGGTACATTTTTAACGTGTTTAGCTCCAGCCAAAAAATCTATTTTAAGCTTTATGGAAAACATAGGGAAGGGTTATCACCACTGTGACATTTGTTTTGCTGTCTGTGCTCCTCTTCAGAAGATTTCACCTCACTTTTTGTCCCAATGACAAATGTTTTTTGAAAATTTGGGGTTTTTAGTGAAACAAGGATTGGTGATAAAGCATCAGTGGAAAGGAGAAAAGTTTTTCCCATATTAACTCTTACAGGAGAGAATTTCCCTTCCTACGGGTCGATTTCATCTCACTTCCTGTTGTCTCCTTCCGTTTGCAAGTAGGAGTCGTTTGTAAGTTGGATGTTTGAAAGTAGGGGCCTACCCTATATACTCAGAAATTTGGGCCTTAGGTGTTGTTGTGGCCACAACACTGTAAGCCCTCACAGGGCCCTGCTGTGAAATATTAGATCAAGAATTGTAATTACACGCCCCTGTTAAACAGGGGCAGAAAAATTGGGCCTTTGGTGGTGGTGGTGCTGGTGTGCTGTGCAAGCTCTGGCTAGTGATCCATCCTCAAGACCCAGTAACCCAGAGGATTTTCGGTGGGAAAGGTGTCCAAGTCAGATCTTGCCCCTAGGTATTCCTGCACCATGTAAAACAGACGCTGGCGATGGTTGCTGGAACCGATCATACCTTGGGGCTGCGGACTAAAAAATTGTCTGAACGCATCGGTCAGACAGCCACCTTCTCCACCGCTCCTTATTTGACTGACCGAAGCCTCAGCAACACGTTGTCCAGAAACAGGAGTTTGTAACCTCCCAGACTCTGGGAACGCGTTGCACAGACCTTTCTGCAAGGCCTCCCGAAGATTTTTTATCCTCTGCTCCCTCTGCGACGGCAAGATAAGGTCCGCAACCTTACCCTTGTAACGTGGATCAAGGAGGGTTCCAGCCGGTATTGTTCCTTCTCCTTGATACCACGAATACGAGGATCCTTCCGCAGGCTTTGCAGGATCAGGGAGGCTATGCAGCGTAGGTTTGCTGAGGCATTCGGTCCAGAGTCCTCTGGGTCACTAAGGCTGACATGATCCGCAGCCACCTCCTCCCAGCCACGTACAAGTCCATGTGTTTCTTGGGACTGTAAATGATCCCTTAAAAAATTAAAAAGTGCCAGGCTCCACCTCCATACTGACACAATCCTCCTCCTCCTCGTCATCTTCCTGTGTGATCGGCGGGCACGCAGGAACACTGTCTAGCTAAAGGGGGCCTTGAGAGCTAAGGAAGTCCTCCTCTTCCTGTCTCTGTTCTGCCTCAAATGCCCTGTCCATTATTCCACACAGCGTGTGCTCCCACAGGTGGACAAGGGGGACAGTGTCACTGATGCATGCACTGTCACTGATCATCATCCTCGTGGCCTCCTCAAATGGTGACAGGACAGTGCATGCATCCCTGATCATGGCCCATTGGCGTGGGGAAAAAAAACAAGCTCCCCTGACCCTGTCCTGGTGCCATAGTCGCACAGGTACTCATTGATGGCCCTCTGCTGCGTGTGCAGCTGCTGCAGCATGGCCAACGTTGAGTTCCACCTGGTGGGCATGTCAAAGATTAGGCGGTTCTTGGGCAGGTTAAATTCCTTTTGGAGGTCTGCCAGCCGAGCACTGGCATTATATGACTGGCGGAAATGCACACAGACTTTCCTGGCCTGCCTCAGGACATCCTGTAAGCCCTGGTACCTGCCCAAGAACCACTGCAACACCAAGTTAAGGACGTGAGCCAAACAGGGCACATGGGTCATTTGTCCCTGTCGGAGGGCAGAGAGGAGGTTGGTGCTATTAAGTTGGCGTGGCGTCAACCACCTCTGAACCTGCCCCTGCAGGGCTGACAGAACCTTTGCCCCAGTGTGGCTCCTGTCCCCCAAGCACACCAGCTCAAACACCGCATAGCATCTTTTGGCCTGCATACTTGCATAGCCCCTTGAATGCCTACGGAGCACCACTGGTTCCGAGGACAAAGCACAGGAAGAGGCCATGGAGGAAGAGGAAGAGGAGGGGGTGGAGGAGAGAGGTGTGTCAGAATCATTAGTAGTGGCATTTTGGAGGCGTGGTGGAACAACCTCCAACACTACTGCACCTTGTCCGGCATCCTTCCCAGCTGCCAGCAGAGTCACCCAATGCGCCGTTAAACTTAGGTAAAGTCCCTGTCCATGCCTGCTGGACCATGAGTAAGCGGTAATATGCACCTTACCACTGACTGCCCTGTCCAGCGAGGCATGGACATTGCCTTCCACATGCCGGTAGAGAGTCGGAATCGCCTTCCGTGAGAAAAAGTGGCGTTTGGGTACCTGTCACTGAGGAACCGCATATTCCACAAACTCACAGAAGGGGGCAGAGTCTACCAACTGAAAAGGTAGCAGTTGAAGTGCTAGCAATTTTGCCAAGCTAGCATTCAACCGCTGGGCATGTGGATGGCTGAGAGCGAACTTCTTTTGGCGGTGCAGCAGCTGGGGCAGGGAAATTTGCCTGGTACAATCTGACGTTGGTGTACCGAAAGCAGATTGCCCACAAGTGACACACCTAATTCTACACCTTCATTCCTCTCAGAGCAGGTCTCAGAGAGGACTGAAGGTATAGTGGGGTTGGAGATCTCATCTGATGAGGAGCAAGGAGAGGTCCTCTTTGTTCTTTGGTGTGGGTCTTTTAGGTACGCTTGCCAACGAACTGCATGGCAGGTCAACATATGTCTGGTCAAGCATATGGTGCCCAAGCGGGAGATGTTTTGGCCACGCGAGATACGCTCGAGACATATGTTGCAAATAGCAGCGGTGCGATCTGATGCACTCGTCTCAAAAAAGGCCCACACCAAAGAACTTTTGGAATAACGTGCAGAGACAGCAGTGCCCTGCACATGCGGAGCTTTGCGGTGTGATGCAGTCAGTGTGCTGCCCTTAGGCTGGCCCCTGGAGGGCATCCTGCCTCATTGGTGATGTGCCTCCACCTCCTCCTCCTCTCTCCTATCAGGCACCCAGGTTGAGCCAGTGACCTCATCATCCCCTCCCTCCCCATCACTGGAGCAAACCTGGCAGTATGCTGCAGCAGGGAGAGCATGACTGCCAGATTGCTGTCCTTCTTGGGCACCCCTCTGTCTGTGCTCACATTACTGCCTTCATCTAGCTCAGTATCATCATCAGAGCCTTCTAAACGCTGGGCATCCTCCTCGAGCATGTACACAACACTGTGGTCAAACAGTTCAAGGGACTCCTCAGGAGGACATGGTGGGGCTAGGGAAGGAGGCACTGATGCCATTGAGCCGAGGGAAGAGGCCGCATTGGCAGCTGCTTTGCCAAAGTACCCTGAGCATGGGTGAGAGAGGATGAAGAGGATGAGGACGGCTTGGTCATCCACTCGACCAAGTCTTCCGCATGTTGCGGCTCAACACGGCCAGCTGCCAAAAAAAAAAGCCAAGCATGTCCCACGGCCACGTGCTGATGAGGATGCACCAGGTCCACGACCAGTACTGTTGCCTCTAGACACAGAGCCTGCTTGCCCTCTTTCATTGGCTTGTGACTGTCTGCCTCTCCTTGTTGGCCTTCCAGACATACTAATGGCCTGCAGTGAGATGTGGCTGCACTAAGCTGGGATATATATATATATATATATATATATATATATATATATATATATATATATATATATATATATATATATATATATACATATATACTGATACTGCAGCTAGCAAAATCAACTGCCTGCCTGTAGTATGAGAACACCACCAATCTTCTACAGGTAGCTTTAGCTGAACACTGTGCAGAGGTTGCACTATACTAACTTCTAGCTTTAGCTGAACACTGTGCAGAGGATGCACTACACCAACGTTAAAATAAAGTAGCTGCCTGCGGTAGTGATAGGATTAGGAAAACACCACCAACCTTCTACAGGTAGCTTTAGCTGAACACTGTTTTGAGGATGCACTACACTAACGTGTAAATAATGTAGATGCCTGTGGTAGTGATAGGATCAGGAAAACACCACTAACCTTCTACAGGTAGCTTTAGCTGAACACTGTGCAGAGGTCGCACTACACTAACGTGTAAATAATTTTGCTGCCTGCGGTAGTGATAGGATCAGGAAAACACCACCAACCTTCTACAGGTAGCTTTATCTGAACACTGTGCAGAGGTTGCATTACACTAACGTGTAAATAATGTAGCTACCTGCGGTAGTGATAAGATCAGGAAAACATCACCAACCTTCTACAGGTAGCTTTAGCTGAACACTGTGCAGAGGTCGCACTACACTAACGTGTAGGTTTAGCTGAACACTGTGCACTACACTAACTTGTAGCTTTAGCTGAACACTGTGAGGAGGACGCACTACACTAACTTGTAGCTTTAGCTGAACACTGTGCAGAGGTCGCACTACACTAAATTGTAGCTTTAGCTGAACACTGTGCACTACACTAACTTGTAGCTTTAGCTGAACACTGTTCAGAGGATGCACTACACTAACTTGTAGCTTTAGCTAAACACTGTGCAGAGGTCGCACTACACTAACTTGTAGCTTTAGCTGAACACTGTAAGGAGGACGCACTACACTAACTTGTAACTTTAGCTATACAATGTGCAGAGGTCGCACTACACTAACATGTAAATAATGTAGCTGCCTGCGGTAGTGATAAGATCAGGAAAACACCACCAACTTTCTACAGGTAGCTTTAGCTGAACACTGTGCAGAGGTTGCACTTAACTAACGTGTAAATAATGTAGCTGCCTGCCGTAGTGATAGGATCAGGAAAACACCACCAACCTTCTACAGGTAGCTTTAGCTGAACACTGTGCAGAGGTTGCACTTAACTAATGTGTAAATAATGTAGCTGCCTGCCGTAGTGATAGGATCAGGAAAACACCACCAACCTTCTACAGGTAGCTTTAGCTGAACACTGTGCAGAGGTCGCACTACACTAACGTGTAAATAATTTAGCTGCCTGCGGTAGTGATAGGATCAGGAAAACACCACCAACCTTCTACAGGTAGCTTTAGCTGAACACTGTGCAGAGGTCGCACTTAACTAATGTGTAAATAATGTAGCTGCCTGCGGTAGTGATAGGATCAGGAAAACATCACCAACCTTTTACAGGTAGCTTTAGCTGAACACTGTGCAGAGGTCGCACTACACTAACGTGTAAATAATGTAGCTGCCTGCGGTAGTGATAAGATCAGGAAAACACCACCAACCTTCTACAGGTAGCTTTAGCTGAACACTGTGCAGAGGTCGCACTACACTAATGTGTAAATAATTTAGCTGCCTGCGGTAGTGATAGGATCAGGAAAACACCACCAACCTTCTACAGGTAGCTTTAGCTGAACACTGTGCAGAGGTCACACTTAACTAACGTGTAAATAATGTAGCTGCCTGCGGTAGTAATAGGATCAGGAAAACATCACCAACCTTTTACAGGTAGCTTTAGCTGAACACTGTGCAGAGGTCACACTTAACTAACGTGTAAATAATGTAGCTGCCTGCGGTAGTGATAGGATCAGGAAAACATCACCAACCTTTTACAGGTAGCTTTAGCTGAACACTGTGTAGAGGTCGCACTACACTAACGTGTAAATAATTTAGCTGCCTGCGGTAGTGATAGGATCAGGAAAACACCACCAACCTTCTACAGGTAGCTTTAGCTGAACACTGTGCAGAGGTCGCACTTAACTAATGTGTAAATAATGTAGCTGCCTGCGGTAGTGATAGGATCAGGAAATCATCACCAACCTTTTACAGGTAGCTTTAGCTGAACACTGTGCAGAGGTCGTACTACACTAAAGTGTAAATAATGTAGCTGCCTGCGGTAGTGATAGGATCAGGAAAACACCACCAACCTTCTACAGGTAGCTTTAGCTGAACACTGTGCAGAGGTCGCACTACACTAACGTGTAAATAATGTAGCTGCCTGTGGTAGTGATAGGATCAGGAAAACACCACAAACCTTCCACAGGTAGCTTTAGCTGAACACTGTGCAGAGGTTACACTACACCAACTTGTAGCTTTAGCTGAACACTGTGCACTACACTAACTTGAAGCTTTAGCTGAACACTGTGAGGAGGAAGCACTACACTAACTTGTAGCTTTAGCTGAACACTGTGCAGAGGTCGCACTACACTAACTTGTAGCTTTAGCTGAGCACTGTGCAGAGGTCGCACTACACTAACTTGTAGCTTTAGCTGAACACTGTGAGGAGGACGCACTACACTAACTTGTAGCTTTAGCTGAACACTGTGCACTACACTAACTTGTAGCTTTAGCTGAACACTGTGCAGAGGTCGCACTACACTAACTTGTAGCTTTAGCTGAACACTGTGAGGAGGACGCACTACACTAACTTGTAGCTTTAGCTGAACACTGTGCAGAGGTCGCACTACACTAACTTGTAGCTTTAGCTGAACACTGTGAGGAGGACGCACTACACTAACTTGTAGCTTTAGCTATACACTGTGCAGAGGTCGCACTACACTAACGTGTAAATAATGTAGCTGCCTGCGGTAGTGATAAGATCAGGAAAACACCACCAACTTTCTACAGGTAGCTTTAGCTGAACACTGTGCAGAGGTTGCACTTAACTAACGTGTAAATAATGTAGCTGCCTGCCGTAGTGATAAGATCAGGAAAACACCACCAACCTTCTACAGGTAGCTTTAGCTGAACACTGTGCAGAGGTCGCACTACACTAACGTGTAAATAATTTAGCTGCCTGCGGTAGTGATAGGATCAGGAAAACACCACCAACCTTCTACAGGTAGCTTTAGCTGAACACTGTGCAGAGGTCACACTTAACTAACGTGTAAATAATGTAGCTGCCTGCGGTAGTAATAGGATCAGGAAAACATCACCAACCTTTTACAGGTAGCTTTAGCTGAACACTGTGCAGAGGTCACACTTAACTAACGTGTAAATAATGTAGCTGCCTGCGGTAGTAATAGGATCAGGAAAACATCACCAACCTTTTACAGGTAGCTTTAGCTGAACACTGTGCAGAGGTCGCACTACACTAAAGTGTAAATAATGTAGCTGCCTGCGGTAGTGATAAGATCAGGAAAACACCACCAACCTTCTACAGGTAGTTTTAGCTGAACACTGTGCAGAGGTCGCACTACACTAACGTGTAAATAATGTAGCTGCCTGTGGTAGTGATAGGATCAGGGAAACACCACAAACCTTCCACAGGTAGCTTTAGCTGAACACTGTGCAGAGGTTACACTACACCAACTTGTAGCTTTAGCTGAACACTGTGCACTACACTAACTTGAAGCTTTAGCTGAACACTGTGAGGAGGAAGCACTACACTAACTTGTAGCTTTAGCTGAACACTGTGCAGAGGTCGCACTACACTAACTTGTAGCTTTAGCTGAGCACTGTGCAGAGGTCGCACTACACTAACTTGTAGCTTTAGCTGAACACTGTGCAGAGGTTGCATTACACTAACGTGTAAATAATGTAGCTACCTGCGGTAGTGATAAGATCAGGAAAACATCACCAACCTTCTACAGGTAGCTTTAGCTGAACACTGTGCAGAGGTCGCACTACACTAACGTGTAGGTTTAGCTGAACACTGTGCACTACACTAACTTGTAGCTTTAGCTGAACACTGTGAGGAGGACGCACTACACTAACTTGTAGCTTTAGCTGAACACTGTGCAGAGGTCGCACTACACTAACTTGTAGCTTTAGCTGAACACTGTGCACTACACTAAGTTGTAGCTTTAGCTGAACACTGTTCAGAGGATGCCCTACACTTACTTGTAGCTTTAGCTAAACACTGTGCAGAGGTCGCACTACACTAACTTGTAGCTTTAGCTGAACACTGTGAGGAGGAATCACTACACTAACTTGTAACTTTAGCTATACAATGTGCAGAGGTCGCACTACACTAACATGTAAATAATGTAGCTGCCTGCGGTAGTGATAAGATCAGGAAAACACCACCAACTTTCTACAGGTAGCTTTAGCTGAACACTGTGCAGAGGTCGCACTACACTAACGTGTAAATAATTTAGCTGCCTGTGGTAGTGATAGGATCAGGAAAACACCACCAACCTTCTACAGGTAGCTTTAGCTGAACACTGTGCAGAGGTCACACTACACTAACGTGTAAATAATGTAGCTGCCTGTGGTAGTGATAGGATCAGGAAAACACCACAAACCTTCCACAGGTAGCTTTAGCTGAACACTGTGCAGAGGTTACACTACACCAACTTGTAGCTTTAGCTGAACACTGTGCACTACACTAACTTGAAGCTTTAGCTGAACACTGTGAGGAGGAAGCACTACACTAACTTGTAGCTTTAGCTGAACACTGTGCAGAGGTCGTACTACACTAACTTGTAGCTTTAGCTGAGCACTGTGCAGAGGTCGCACTACACTAACTTGTAGCTTTAGCTGAACACTGTGCAGAGGTTGCATTACACTAACGTGTAAATAATGTAGCTACCTGTGGTAGTGATAAGATCAGGAAAACATCACCAACCTTCTACAGGTAGCTTTAGCTGAACACTGTGCAGAGGTCGCACTACACTAACGTGTAGGTTTAGCTGAACACTGTGCACTACACTAACTTGTAGCTTTAGCTGAACACTGTGAGGAGGACGCACTACACTAACTTGTAGCTTTAGCTGAACACTGTGCAGAGGTCGCACTACACTAACTTGTAGCTTTAGCTGAACACTGTGCACTACACTAACTTGTAGCTTTAGCTGAACACTGTTCAGAGGATGCACTACACTTACTTGTAGCTTTAGCTAAACACTGTGCAGAGGTCGCACTACACTAACTTGTAGCTTTAGCTGAACACTGTGAGGAGGACGCACTACACTAACTTGTAACTTTAGCTATACAATGTGCAGAGGTCGCACTACACTAACATGTAAATAATGTAGCTGCCTGCGGTAGTGATAAGATCAGGAAAACACCACCAACTGTCTATAGGTAGCTTTATCTGAACACTGTGCAGAGGTCGCACTACACTAACGTGTAAATAATTTAGCTGCCTGCGGTAGTGATAGGATCAGGAAAACACCACCAACCTTCTACAGGTAGCTTTAGCTGAACACTGTGCAGAGGTCACACTTAACTAACGTATAAATAATGTAGCTGCCTGCGGTAGTAATAGGATCAGGAAAACATCACCAACCTTTTACAGGTAGCTTTAGCTGAACACTGTGCAGAGGTCGCACTACACTAAAGTGTAAATAATGTAGCTGCCTGCGGTAGTGATAAGATCAGGAAAACACCACCAACCTTCTACAGGTAGCTTTAGCTGAACACTGTGCAGAGGTCGCACTACACTAACGTGTAAATAATGTAGCTGCCTGTGGTAGTGATAGGATCAGGAAAACACCACAAACCTTCCACAGGTAGCTTTAGCTGAACACTGTGCAGAGGTTACACTACACCAACTTGTAGCTTTAGCTGAACACTGTGCACTACACTAACTTGAAGCTTTAGCTGAACACTGTGAGGAGGAAGCACTACACTAACTTGTAGCTTTAGCTGAACACTGTGCAGAGGTCGCACTACACTAACTTGTAGCTTTAGCTGAGCACTGTGCAGAGGTCGCACTACACTAACTTGTAGCTTTAGCTGAACACTGTGCGGAGGACGCACTACACTAACTTGTAGCTTTAGCTGAACACTGTGCACTACACTAACTTGTAGCTTTAGCTGAACACTGTGCAGAGGTCGCACTACACTAACTTGTAGCTTTAGCTGAACACTGTGAGGAGGACGCACTACACTAACTTGTAGCTTTAGCTGAACACTGTGCAGAGGTCGCACTACACTAACTTGTAGCTTTAGCTGAACACTGTGAGGAGGACGCACTACACTAACTTGTAGCTTTAGCTATACACTGTGCAGAGGTCGCACTACACTAACGTGTAAATAATGTAGCTGCCTGCGGTAGTGATAAGATCAGGAAAACACCACCAACTTTCTACAGGTAGCTTTAGCTGAACACTGTGCAGAGGTTGCACTTAACTAACGTGTAAATAATGTAGCTGCCTGCCGTAGTGATAGGATCAGGAAAACACCACCAACCTTCTACAGGTAGCTTTAGCTGAACACTGTGCAGAGGTCGCACTACACTAACGTGTAAATAATTTAGCTGCCTGCGGTAGTGATAGGATCAGGAAAACACCACCAACCTTCTACAGGTAGCTTTAGCTGAACACTGTGCAGAGGTCACACTTAACTAATGTGTAAATAATGTAGCTGCCTGCGGTAGTAATAGGATCAGGAAAACATCACCAACCTTTTACAGGTAGCTTTAGCTGAACACTGTGCAGAGGTCACACTTAACTAACGTGTAAATAATGTAGCTGCCTGCGGTAGTAATAGGATCAGGAAAACATCACCAACCTTTTACAGGTAGCTTTAGCTGAACACTGTGCAGAGGTCGCACTACACTAAAGTGTAAATAATGTAGCTGCCTGCGGTAGTGATAAGATCAGGAAAACACCACCAACCTTCTACAGGTAGCTTTAGCTGAACACTGTGCAGAGGTCGCACTACACTAACGTGTAAATAATGTAGCTGCCTGTGGTAGTGATAGGATCAGGAAAACACCACAAACCTTCCACAGGTAGCTTTAGCTGAACACTGTGCAGAGGTTACACTACACCAACTTGTAGCTTTAGCTGAACACTGTGCACTACACTAACTTGAAGCTTTAGCTGAACACTGTGAGGAGGAAGCACTACACTAACTTGTAGCTTTAGCTGAACACTGTGCAGAGGTCGCACTACACTAACATGTAGCTTTAGCTGAACACTGTGCAGAGGTCGCACTACACTAACTTGTAGCTTTAGCTGAGCACTGTGCAGAGGTCGCACTACACTAACTTGTAGCTTTAGCTGAACACTGTGAGGAGGACGCACTACACTAACTTGTAGCTTTAGCTGAACACTGTGCACTACACTAACTTGTAGCTTTAGCTGAACACTGTGCAGAGGTCGCACTACACTAACTTGTAGCTTTAGCTGAACACTGTGAGGAGGACGCACTACACTAACTTGTAGCTTTAGCTGAACACTGTGCAGAGGTCGCACTACACTAACTTGTAGCTTTAGCTGAACACTGTGAGGAGGACGCACTACACTAACTTGTAGCTTTAGCTATACACTGTGCAGAGGTCGCACTACACTAACGTGTAAATAATGTAGCTGCCTGCGGTAGTAATAGGATCAGGAAAACATCACCAACCTTTTACAGGTAGCTTTAGCTGAACACTGTGCAGAGGTCACACTTAACTAACGTGTAAATAATGTAGCTGCCTGCGGTAGTAATAGGATCAGGAAAACATCACCAACCTTTTACAGGTAGCTTTAGCTGAACACTGTGCAGTGGTCACACTTAACTAACGTGTAAATAATGTAGCTGCCTGCGGTAGTGATGGGATCAGGAAATCATCACCAACCTTTTACAGGTAGCTTTAGCTGAACACTGTGCAGAGGTCGCACTACACTAACGTGTAAATAATGTAGCTGCCTGCGGTAGTGATAAGATCAGGAAAGCACCACCAACCTTCTACAGGTAGCTTTAGCTGAACACTGTGCAGAGGTCGCACTACACTAACGTGTAAATAATGTAGCTGCCTGTGGTAGTGATAGGATCAGGAAAACACCCCAAACCTTCTACAGGTAGCTTTAGCTGAACACTGTGCAGAGGTTACACTACACCAACTTGTAGCTTTAGCTGAACACTGTGCACTACACTAACTTGAAGCTTTAGCTGAACACTGTGAGGAGGAAGCACTACACTAACTTGTAGCTTTAGCTGAACACTGTGCAGAGGTCTCACTACACTAACTTGTAGCTTTAGCTGAACACTGTGCAGAGGTCGCACTACACTAACTTGTAGCTTTAGCTGAGCACTGTGCAAAGGTCGCACTACACTAACTTGTAGCTTTAGCTGAACACTGTGAGAAGGACGCACTACACTAACTTGTAGCTTTAGCTGAACACTGTGCACTACACTAACTTGTAGCTTTAGCTGAACACTGTGCACTACACTAACTTGTAGCTTTAGCTGAACAGTGTTCAGAGGACGCACTACAATAACTTGTAGCTTTAGCTGAACACTGTGAGGAGGACGCACTACACTAACTTGTAGCTTTAGCTGAACACTGTGCAGAGGTCGCATTACACTAACTTGTAGCTTTAGCTGAACACTGTGCACTACACTAACTTGTAGCTTTAGCTGAACACTGTGCACTACACTAACTTGTAGCTTTAGCTGAACACTGTTCAGAGGACGCACTACACTAACTTGTAGCTTTAGCCAATGGCTTATTACAGCTCTCTCTACAGACGGTGCTGTGATTGGCCAATAGTCTTAGTGCATGCTTGGCCAATCATCAGCCAGCAATGCACTGCGATGCCGCAGTGGATTATGGGCCGTGACGCGCCACACGAATTTGGCGTGAACGGCCCATATCGTTCGCAATTCGGCGAACGGGCGAACAGACGATGTTCGTTCGACTCTAACCCGAAGCTCATCCTTATTCAAGACATTCTCCTTGTAATGGTGGTCAAGGAGGGTTGTCAACCAATAGTGATCCTTCACCTTGATGCCACATATTCTCGGGTTCTTTGGTAGGCTTTGAAGAATGAGGGAGCCCGTGCACCACAAGTTTGCAGAGGCATGAGAAGCAGACTCCTCGGGGTCACTGAGGATTACAGCATCTGGAACTGCCTCCTCCCAGCAACATACTACTCCCAAGGGTTCTGGGGATGGAAAACCATCTGTTAAGGGTTGACATATGTCTTCCTCTGCTTCAATGCCTCCAAAATTGACAGAATTATTCTCCTCCCTCTCCTCTTGTGTGTTGTGTGGCATTGCAAGAATGGTGTCTGTATAAAGCGGGCCTTGAGAGGATAGAAAGTCCTCCTCTTCCTCCCACTGCTCTACCTAGAGTGTCCTGTCCATAATGCCACATAGAGTCTGCTCCAGCAGGAACACAACAGGGATTGTGTCACTGATGCATTCATTGTCACAGCTCAACATTCTTGTCGCCTCCTCAAATGGTGACAGTACAGTTCATGCATCCTTTATCAGAAGCCATAGCGTAGGGAAAAAAAGCTGAGCCAGCCTGAGCCTGTCACTATGCCATACTCACACAGGTACTTGTTGATGGCCCTTTGTCTGCATGTGCAGCCGCTGCAGCATTGCCAAAGTCGATTTCCACTTGATGGGCACGTCACAAATCAAGCGGTTTACGGGCAGGTGGAATTCTCGCTGAATTTCAGCCAACCGAGCACTGGCTGTGTATGACCGGGTCTGTTTGGCTTCTGGCCTGCTTTAGCAGGTCTTCCAACCCTGGGTACCTATTTAACTGCTTCAGATCCGGGCCATTGCCAAATGACGGCAACAGCGCGGATCTTAATTGCCGGGACTACGTCCATTGACGTCGTCCCGTGCACGAGCGGCCTGCGCGCCCCCTGCAGGGCGCGCGCGGCGCGCTCGGTGATCAGCGAGTCTATGAGACTCGCCTGATCACAGATCAGAGTAAGGGGTTGGTCCCAACCCCTTACCACATGATCAGCTGTCAGCCAATGACAGCTGATCATGTGATGTAAACAGAGCCGGTAATCGGCTATTTTCCTCCTCGCGCTGACAGCGTGAGGAGGAAAAAAAAACCCGATCACCGGCGGCCGTGATCGGGACATAAGTCCCGATCACGGCGATCTTGTAACACAGCAGTGCTGCCTACCAGTGCCCACCAGATTAACTTATCAGTGCCCACAGTGCCATCAATCAGCGCCACCCATCAGTGCCCACAGTGCCACCCATCAGTGCCCACAGTGCCACCCATCAGTGCCCACAGTGCCATCCATCAGTGCCCACAGTGCCACCCATCAGTGCCACCCATCAGCACCCACATCAGTGCCACCCATCAGCACCCACATCAGTGCAACCTATCAGTGTCACCTACCAGTGCCCATAAGTGCCCATCAGTGCCGCCCATCAGTGCCCCTCATCAGTGCCGCCCATAAGTGCCGCCCATCAGTGCCCCCCATCAGTGCCCCCCATCAGTGCCCCCTATCTGTGCCACCTATCTGTGCCACCTATCTGTGCCACCTATCCGTGCCACCTATCCGTGCCGCCCATCCGTGGCCATCAGTGCCGCCTTATCTGTGCCCATCAGTACCGCCTTATCTGTCCCCATCAGTGCCGCCTTAATTGTGCCTATCAGTGCCGCCTTAACTGTGCCTATCAGTGCCGCCTTAACTGTGCCTATCAGTGCCGCCTTATCTGTGCCTATCCGTGCCCATCAGTGCAGCCTATCAGTGCCCACCAGTGCCGCCTCATCAGTGCATATCAATGAAGGAGAAAAATGACCTGTTTGCAAAATTTTATAACAAACTATTAAACATGATTTTTTTTTTTTTCAAAATTTTCCATCTTTTTTTGTTTGTTTAGCAAAAAATAAAAACTCCAGCTGTGATTAAATACCACCAAAAGAAAGCTCTATTTGTGGGGAAAAAATGATAAAAATTTCATTTGGGTACAGTGTTGTATGACCGCGCAATTGTCATTCAAAGTGCGACAGCGCTGAAAGCTCAAAATTGGTCTGGGCAGGAGGGGGGTTTAAGTGCCCAGTAAGCAAGTGGTTAAGAAACGCTGCACCACCAAATTGAGGACATGTGCCCGGCATGGCACATGTGTCAACTTTCGCTGTCTAAGGGCGGAGAGGAGGTTTGTGCCATTATCGCACACCACCATTCCTGGCTCCAGCTGGCATGACTTGATTCACCTCTGGGCCTGCCCCTGCAGAGCTGAAAGAATCTCTGCTCTAGTGTGACTACAGTCCCCTACACAGACTAGCTGAAGCAGTGCATGGCACCTCTTTAGCCTGACTCCTTAAATAGCTCCTTGAACGCTTAGGGGGTACTGGTGGTTCATAGGACAATTCAGCAGAAGAGGGTATGGAGGAGGAGGAGGGGGAGGGGTGGAGCTGACAAATCTGGCATAATCACCACTAGCTGTATAGAGACATGGCAGCAAAACAATCTGCAGCACTGAGCCCTGTCCGCCGAACAGCGAACAATTTGGGGTGTTTGCGGCAAATTCGAATGCCGCGGAACACCCTTTAAAAGTCTAAGGGAGAAATCAAAAGTGCTAATTTTAAAGGCTAATATGCAAGTTATTGTCATAAAAAGTGTTTGGGGACCTGGATCCTGCCCCAGGGGACATGGATCAATGCAAAAAAATTTTTAAAAAATGGCCGTTTTTTCAGGAGCAGTGATTTTAATAATGCTTAAAGTCAAACAATAAAAGTGTAATATCCCTTTAAATTTCGTACCTGGGGGGTGTCTATAGTATGCCTGTAAAGGGGCGCATGTTTCCTGTGTTTAGAACAGTCTGACAGCAAAATGACATTTTGAAGGAAAAAACTCATTTAAAACTACCGCGGCTATTGCATTGCCGACAATACACATAGAAGTTCATTGATAAAAACGGCATGGGAATTCCCCAAAGGGGAACCCCGAACCAAAATTAAAAAAAAAAAAAGACGTAGGAGTCCCCTAAATTCCATACCAGGCCCTTCAGGTCTGATATGGATATTAAGGGGAACCCCGGCCAAAATTTAAAAAAAAAAATGACATGCGGTTCCCCCTAAATTCCATACCAGACCCTTCAGGTCTGGTATGGATTTTAAGGGGAACCCCGCGCCAAAAAAAAAAAAAAACGGCGTGGGGTCCCCCCAAAAATCCATACCAGACCCTTATCCGAGCACGCAACCTGGCAGGCTGCAGGAAAAGAGGGGGGGACGAGAGTGCGCCCTCCCCCTCCTGAACCGTACCAGGCCACATGCCCTCAACATTGGGAGGGTGCTTTGGGGTACCCCCCCAAAACACCTTGTCCCCATGTTGATGAGGACAAGGGCCTCATCCCCACAACCCTGGCCGGTGGTTGTGGGGGTCTGCGGGCGGGGGGCTTATCGGAATCTGGAAGCCCCCTTTAACAAGGGGACCCCCAGATCCCGCCCCCCCCCCTGTGTGAAATGGTAAGGGGGTACAAAAGTACCCCTACCATTTCACTAAAAAAACTGTCAAAATTGTTAAAAATGACAAGAGACAGTTTTTGACAATTCCTTTATTTAAATACTTCTTCTTTCTTCTATCTTCCTTCATCTTCTGGTTCTTCTGGTTCTTCTGGTTCTTCTGGTTCTTCCTCCGGCGTTCTCGTCCAGCATCTCCTCCGCGGCGTCTTCTATCTTCTTCTCCTCGGGCCGCTCCGCACCCATGGCATGGGGGGAGGCTCCTGCTCTTCTCTTCATCTTCTTCATCTTCTTCATCTTCTTCTCTTCTTCTTTTCTTCTCTTCTTCTCTTCTTCATTTTCTTCTCCGGGCCACTCCGCACCCATGCTGGCATGGAGGGAGGCTCCCGCTGTGTGACGGCGCTCCTCGTCTGACAGTTCTTAAATAACGGGGGGCGGGCCCCCCTCTGACGCACGGTGACTTGACGGGACTTCCCTGTGACGTCACAGGGAATGCCACAGGGAAGTCCCGTCATCTCCCGTGCGTCAGAGGGGGGTGGGGTCACCGGGTGGCCCCGCCCCCGTTATTTAAGAACTGTCAGACGAGGAGCGCCGTCACACAGCGGGAGCCTCCCTCCATGCCAGCATGGGTGCGGAGCGGCCCGGAGAAGAAAATGAAGAAGAGAAGAAGAGAAGAAGAGAAGAGAAGAAAAGAAGAAGAGAAGAAGATGAAGAAGATGAAGAGAAGAGCGGGAGCCTCCCCCCATGCCATGGGTGCGGAGCGGCCCGAGGAGAAGAAGATAGAAGACGCCGCGGAGGAGATGCTGGACGAGAACGCCGGAGGAAGAACCAGAAGAGCCAGAAGAACCAGAAGATGAAGGAAGATAAAAGAAAGAAGAAGTATTTAAATAAAGGAATTGTCAAAAACTGTCTCTTGTCATTTTTAACATTTTTGACAGTTTTTTAGTGAAATGGTAGCCCTTACCATTTCACACAGGGGGGGGGCCGGGATCTGGGGGTCCCCTTGTTAAAGGGGGCTTCCAGATTCCGATAAGCCCCCCGCCCGCAGACCCCCACAACCACCGGCCAGGGTTGTGGGGATGAGGCCCTTGTCCTCATCAACATGGGGACAAGGTGTTTTGGGGGGCTACCCCAAAGCACCCTCCCAATGTTGAGGGCATGTGGCCTGGTACGGTTCAGGAGGGGGGGGCGCACTCTCGTCCCCCCCTCTTTTCCTGCGGGCTTGCCAGGTTGCGTGCTCGGATAAGGGTCTGGTATGGATTTTTGGGGGAACCCCACGTCATTTTTTTTTAAAATTTTGGCCGGGGTTCCCCTTAATATCCATACCAGACCTGAAGGGCCTGGTATGGGATTTAGGGGGACTCCTACGTCTTTTTTTTTTTTTAATTTTGGTTCGGGGTTCCCCTTTGGGGAATTCCCATGCCGTTTTTATCAATGAACTTCTATGTGTATTGTCGGCAATGCAATAGCCGCGGTAGTTTTAAATGAGTTTTTTCCTTCAAAATGTCATTTTGCTGTCAGACTGTTCTAAACACAGGAAACATGCGCCCCTTTACAGGCATACTATAGACACCCCCCAGGTCCGAAATTTAAAGGGATATTACACTTTTATTGTTTGACTTTAAGCATTATTAAAATCACTGCTCCTGAAAAAACGGCCGTTTTAAAAAAAATTTTTTGCATTGATCCATGTCCCCTGGGGGAGGACCCGGGTCCCCAAACACTTTTTATGACAATAACTTGCCTTTAAAATGAGCACTTTTGATTATTCATGTTCGTGTCCCATAGACTTTAACGGTGTTCGCGTGTTCGAACAAACTTTTTTCCTGTTCGCATGTTCTGGTGGGAACCGAACAGGGGGGTGTTCGGCTCATCCCTAGTTGTGGATAAAAAATATAATCACTGACCATGCTTGCTGGACCATGTGTCAGCAGCAACGTGGACCTTGTGGCTGACTGCCTTGCCCAACAATACCACGACATTGCCTTCCACATGATGGTACAGAGCTGGAATGGCCTTACAAAGGGACTGGGAACCTGCCATTGTGGTACAGCAAATTCTGCAAATTCACAGAAGGGGCACAATTCACCAGACAGAAAGGCAGGAGTTGTAAAGCCAGCAGCTTTGACAAGCTTGAATTTAGATGCTGGCCATGTGGGTGGCAATGACTGTATTTTTCTTTCACTGCAGCAGATGGGGCAGATACATTTGCCTGCTATAATCTACAGCTGGTGATGTGCTACTGGCAGACGTGCTACAAGGACCTGTGACACCTTTCACTATACCATCATTCCTGTCAGTGGAGGCTGCTGATAGGTCCAAGGTATATCGGGGTAGACCGGAAAGATGAGGAGTGAGGAGGAGCAGAATTGTGTCTCTTTTCTTCGGCTTTCAGGTACTCCTGCCAACGGGCTGGGTGGTGGCAGGTTAAATGCCTTGTCAAGCATGTGATACCCAAATGGCTGGAGTTTTTGCCACGCTTGATCTGCTTGAGGCAAAGTTTGCAAAATGCAACAGTGTGATGAGCTACACATGTGCTAAAAATATCCCAGACTGCTGAGCTGTGGGAAGTGGGCCGGGAGATAACAGCTCCACAATCTCATGGAATAGGTCTTCCATGATGGCTGCCTCGTTGGGGTTGTGCCTCATCTTCACTTTCCTCCTCTGCTCTATCTGGCACCCAAGTTGCGCCAGTGACCTCATTATCATCATCTCCACATATACTGAAGGGGAGAGCACTAGAGTGGACACAAGGACACGTTTGGCCAGTTGCTTTGGATGTTTTGAACTGAGAATGGACTGTAAATACAATGCAAGTGAGCTTGTGAATCAAGCACAATATGAGCTTGATATGCATAATATGTTTGTGAATTTTTTGAGCACATGTATATTGGATTTATTTTATGACAGATGTTGATATTTGAGTATTAATGTATATTTTTTATTTCATTGCACTGGGTCACTTTATTAACAATTAGTTGTGGCACTCATTATGCACTATATGCATGTGATTTTCTATATTTTCTATAGTATTAGAATGTGGATATAAGGATAAGCAGAGACACTAATCAATTAGTAGTTCACATGCTGCAATATAATTGAGCACAGAGTTACGCCAACTTGAGTTAGTGGTGTCCTTATAATATTTTATGTGGTTTACTACATACATAGTATAGCGCAAGGTTTTCTCAACTCCAGTCCTCAAGGCGCCCCAACAGGTCATGTTTTCAGGATTTCCATTATTTCGCACAGGTGATTTGATCAGTTTGACTGCCTTAGTAATTACCACAGCTGTTTTATCTGAGGGAAATCCTGAAAACATGACCTGTTGGGGCGCCTTGAGGACTGGAGTTGAGAAACACTGGTATAGCGTGTGTATTCATGTGTATTAAACACACAGGCACTTTTTTTTTTTTTTGCTGAATGAATGCCCTTATGGGACGTGATCAGTGCTAGTAGCTGAATATATTAGAACTGACAATTTGTGTATGGTAGCTTGCAAGAACACCATTGTTTAGATTGGTATTTATAGGAATAATTTTAGAAAATGGCATATAGTATATACATCATATAATCCTCGCAGAGGGGCTGGCAGTGGCTGTGTGCACTTCCTTAACAAGTTAAATTACCAAAGTTACCTGCATGTAGACAAAAAGAGCATAGAAAATAATGATTCGAATAATGATCAGAATTATGAAGGTTTATTTTACAAAAAAGAGGGGGTCATCATAGCTTTGTCAGATGAATTCCCCATGATGGTCATGTGAATATAACAAACAAAGACTGTCAGCAAGGAACAGGATTTACCCAATAAATATAAACAGAATTCTAGGATGAGCCAACTACATTAAAAAGTTAAAACCAAAGAAGTAAAACTTGAACCGTCAATACTGCAAGATAGATTCTATACCAAAGCAATTATACCACATTCATGGTTTTGACACTGGACGTTTCCTGAATTATATTTATCTGGTAATCAAAGATGGCCTTTGGAGATGATTTCCTGAGATTTCTGAGGGTGAATCTTAACTTTGTGTTCAGCATGGATATAGATGAATCAGTATAATTAAAAAATTAAATATGTAAAAAAAAAAAAAATTAACAATACCAATAAAGTGGTTGTAAAGTCAGAAGGTTTTATTATCTAACTGGATTCTATGTATTAAGATAAAAAGCCTTCTGTGTGCAGCAACCCCTCTCAGCCTCCCCTAATACTTACCTGAGCCCATCTCTATCCAGCAATGTTGCAGGAGTGTCTCGGCTGCCCAAGACTCTCCCTACTGATTAGCTGAGATGGCACCCCAGGACCATTGCAAATTCACAAGCATCACTAAATGGTGGACTGTGATCCAGATCCAGAACCAGTAACAGTCCTATCTGGAGCACAGCCTTGCCAAATAGTTACCTGCGTGATCTCTCCCCACCGCCGGCGGCTTGTCTGCCGACCACTGCCTCTGCTGCTATCATCCTTAATTAATTGCACAACATGGGAGGTGCAGCAGATCTGTCCCTTTCATGACAATGCAGCATTCCCCCCTTCCTCCTCCCCCACACTTCCCTACCTTATTCACACAAAACGGGAAGCACAGCAGGTCTGGACAAAGAGCAGGACTTTTCAAGATAATAAGTGGATGATTGGTTGCTAGACAGTGGGGTGGTCCCAGCAATCAATCCCCCACCTTTAACAGGAAAAGTCCTGCCCTTTGTCCAGACCTGTCATGCTCCCCATCTTGTATGAATAAAGTAGGTCAGTGTGGGGAGGGGAGAGGAAGGGGGAAATGCTGCAATGTTATGAAAAGGACAGTCTGTAATATCAACGGAGGACTGTGATGGGGTCTGTGATGGGGAGATGTGATGGGGGGTCTGTGATGAAGAGGGTCTTTGATTGTGGAGGGGGGGGGGGTCTGTGGTGAGGGGTCTGTGATGAGGGGCCTGTGATGAGGGGTCCGTGATGGGGGGGTTTGCGATTGCAGGGTGATTTGTGATGCAAAGTCTGTGATAAGGGTCTGTGATGGAGGGGTCTGTGATTAAGGGGGTCTGTGATTGAGGGTGGTCTGTGATGGGGTGTCTGTGATGGGGGAATCTGTGATGAGGGATCTGTGATGAGGGATTTGTGATAGGGGATCTGTTATGAGGGGTCTGTGATGGGGGGGATCTGAGGTACTCTTGATGAAAGCAATTATTGGCCTTGCTGTCAAAAATGTAAATGATATTCACATGTCAAACAGATGGGGAAAATTGGTCCTTGGGTGTTACTTGTGCCCATGAATCCTACAAAAAACATCTTCCAGATGAAATCAACACCCACAAAGCTAGCAGCCTAGACAGTCTTTCAGAGAGTTCAGATCCAGAAAGCACTTAATCAGTGACATCGGTATTAGGGGTTTGATAGCTGCTGCTAATCCAGGACTGATTTATTTTGATAAATGTCAGCCGGTCCACAGAGTCTGTGGACAGACACGCTCTCTTATCTGTCACAAAACCTCCAGCAGCACTGAATGCCTGTTTGGAAAGCACGCTGGATGCAGGGCAGGCAGCCCAGCAGCTCAATTGCATACTGAGCAAGTTCTGGCCAGTGGTCTATTCCCATGACCCAGTAACCTAATGGATCGCCAACTGGAAAGCTCTCCATGACTGGTTTTGCCCCTAGATAATTTCCCACCATATGATGCAGATGCTGTCAATGGGGTGTGGAAACAGACAGCCCTGGGCAGCGAGGACTAAAACATTTTGAAATGCATCACCGAGGTGGCCCCCTTCTCCACCTCTCCTCTGTTGACCAACAGAAGCCTCAAAACTATGTTTTCCATGGGACTGTAACTTACCAAAGTCTGGAAAGGTGTTACATAAACTCCTCTTTAAGTGACCTCAAGATGTTTCATTTTCTGCTCCCTCTGTTGGGACGAGATGAGTTTCAAGACTTTCCCCTTGTAATGGTGGTCCAGGAGGGTTGCCAACCAATAGTAATCCTTCTCCTTGATTCCACATATTCTCTGTTTTTTTGGTAGGCTTTGAAGAATGAGGCAGCCCATGCACCACAAGTTTGCAGAGGCATGAGAAGCAGACTCCTCAGGATCATTGAGGATTACAGCATCTGGAACTGCCTCCCCCCAGCAATGTACTACTCCCAAGGGTTCTGGGGATAGAAAACCATCTGTTAAGAGTTGACATATGTCTTCCTCTGCTTCAAAAATTCCTCTGCTTCGAAAATACGCTGAGCCAGCCTGAGCCTGTCACTATGCCATACTCACACAGGTACTCATTGATGGCCCTTTGTCTGCATCTGCAGCCGCTGCAGCATTGCCAAAGTCGAGTTCCACTTGGTGGGCACATCACAAAGCGGTTTACGGGCAGGTGGAATTCTCATTGAATTTCAGCCAACCGAGCACTGGCTGTGTATGTCTGGGCCTGTGTGACTTCTGGCCTGCTTTAGCAGATCTTTCAACCCTGGGTACCTATTTAAGAAATGCTGCACCCCCAAATTGAGGACAGGCATGGCACATGTGTCAACTTTCCCTGTCTAAGGGTGGAGAGGAGGTTTGTGCCATTATTGCACACCACTATTCCTGGCTCCAGCTGGCATGGCATGAATCACCTCTGGGCCTGCCCTTGCAGAGCTGAAAGAATCTCTGCTCCACTACACAGACCAGCTGAAGCAGTGCATGGCACCTTTTTAGCCTGACTCATTAAATAGCTCCTTGAACACTTAAGGGGTACTGGTGGTTCATAGGACAATTCAGCAGAAGAGGGCATTAGGGAGGAGGAGGAGGAGGGGGAGGGGTGGAGCTGACAAATCAGGCATCATCACCACTAGCTGTATAGAGACGTGGTGGCAAAACAATCTGCAGCACTGAGCCCTGTCCTGCATCCTTCCAAATTGCAAGCAGAGTTACCCAGTGTGTTGTGAATGAAAAATATAATCCCTGACCATGCTTGCTGGACCATGTGACAGCAGTAACGTGGACCTTGTGGCTGACTGCCTTGCCCAACAATGCCACAACATTGCCTTCCACATGATGGTACAGAGCTGGAATGGCCTTACATGCAGAGAAATAGGGACTGGGAACCTGCCATTGTGGTACAGCACATTCTGCAAATTCTGCAAATTCACAGAAGGGGCACAATCCACCACACAGAAAGGCAGGAGTTGTAAAGCCAGCAGCTTTGACAAGCTTGAATTTAGATGTTGGCCATGTGGTTGGCAATGACTGTATATTTTCTTTCGCTGCAGCAGATGGGGCAGATAAATTTAACTGCTATAATCTATAGCTGGTGATGTGCTACTGGCAGATGTGCTACAAGGACCTGTGACACCTTTCGCTATACCATCCATCATCTCTGTCAGTGGAGGCTGCTGAGAGGTTATAAGGTATAGCAGGGGTAGACCAGAAAGGAGTGAGGAGTGAGGAGGAGCAGAATTGTGTCTCTTTTGTGTGGCTTTCAGGTGCTCTTGCTAACGGGCTGAGTGGTGGCAGGTTACATGCCTTGTCAAGCATGTGATACCAAAATGGCTGGAGTTTTTGCCACACCTTGATCTTCTTGAGGCAAAGTTTTCAAATTTTAACAGTACGAACAGCTGCACATATGCTAAAAAAGCCCAGACAGCTGAGCTGTGGGAAGTGGGCCGGGAGATAACAGCTCCACAATCTTGTGGAATAGGGTGGCTGCTCTCTACTCTTCGATGGTGACTGCCTTGTTGGGGTTGTGCCTCATTCTCACTTTCCTCCTCTGCTCTATCTGACACCCAAGTTGTGCCAGTGACCTCATCATCATCATCATCCCCTCCATCCTCATCATCACTGGAGCCAACTTGGCAATACGCTGCAGCTGGGGGAACATAACTGCCAGTTTGTTGTTTACCAGTGTTCTCCCCTCTCTTTAGGCTCATGTTCCTACCTTCCTCATCCTCAGAACCAACATCTGAATTAAGTATTGGCTGTGCATCATCAAGGAACAAATGGCTGATGCTGTGTTCAAATAACTCAGCTGCTTCTCCCATGTCTGATGCTGGGGCTATGGCAGGAGCAGCTGTGGACAAGGAGGCAGAACAAGCCACTGTGGCAGCTGCGGTGGACTGCGCACTAGTCTCTGTTTGGGTGATGGAGGATGAGGAGGATGAGGATGGTTTAGTAAGCCAGTCCACCACCTCCTCTGCATGCTTTGGCTTGATAGCACAGCCAACATTGCAAAACAGAGGAAATGATGCCCTGTCTGAGGATGGACCACCCTTGTCTGTGGACAAATGAGGCTGCTGGCCCCCCTCACAGTGCCATGGGAATGTCTGCCTCTCCTTGCTGGCCTCCCAAACATGATGGGGGGAGTCTTAATAAAACATGTAATAAAGATGGGGAAATGTGTACACGGATGCTAATTAATCAATGGAAAGTGGTGTTTGATGCACTTTACCTTGAGTACTCACTACACAGACACACTCCACTGACACACTACAATATACTGCAGTAAAACTGTACTGACACACTGCAATATAGTGTGTTAAATGTGCACTGACGCACTGAAATATACTCCACTGAAATATACTGCGTTAAATATGTACTAACGCACAGCAATATACTGCGTTAAATGCGCACCAAGGCAATGAAATATACTGCGTTAAACGTGCACCAATGCACTGAAATAAACTGCACTAAAATATATTGCATTAACGCAGACTACCGCACTTAAATATACTGCGATAAACATGCACTAATGCACTGCAATATACTACGGTAAATGTGCACCAAGGCATTGAAATATACCACATTAAACACACGCTAAGGCACTGCAATATACTGCAGTAAACGTGCAATAACACACTGAAATATACCGTGTTAAACGTGCACCAATGCACTGAAATATACTGCGGTAAACGTGCACCAACACACTGCAATATACTGAGGTAAACGTGCAATAATGCAATGAAATTTACTGTGTTAACCACTTGCCGACCGCATGTGGTCGGCAATGGCATGGCTGGGCAAATGGGCATACCTGTACGTCCCTTTGAATTTGCCGCTGTGTGGTCGCGTGTGCACGCACCGTGAGCTCCATGAGTAGGATCGCGGGTTCCGCGGACTCTATGTCCGCGGAGATACCCGCGATCGCCTCACGGAGCTGAAGAGCAGGGAGATGCTAATGTGAACAAGCATCTCCCAGTTCTGCCTAGTGACACTGTCACTGATCATAGCTCCCTGTGATCGGGAGCTATGATCAGTGATGTGTCACTCGTAGCCACACCCCCAATAGTTAGAATCACTCCCTAGGACACACTTAACCCCTTCCTAGCCAGATAGTGGTTAACCCCTTCACTGCCAGTGTCATTTTTACAGTAATCAGTGCAATTTTATAGCACTGACCGCTGTAAAAATGACAATGGTCCCAAAAATGTGTCAAAATTGTCCGATGTGTCCTCCATAATGTCACAGTCATGATAAAAATCACAGATCTCTGCCATTACTAGTAAAAATAAAATTATTAATAAAAATGCCATAAAACTAAAGCCTATTTTGTAGACACTATAACTTTTGCGCAAACCAATCAATAAACGCTTATTGCGATTTTTTTTTCAAAAATTATGTAGAAGAATACATATTGGCCTAAACTGAGGAAAAAATTGTTTTTTTATATATTTTTGGGGGATATTTATTATAGCAAAATTGTCGCTCTATTTTTTTTATAGCGCAAAAAATAAAAACCGCAGAGGTGATCAAATACTACCAAAAGAAAGCTCTATTTGTGGGAAAAAAAGGATGTAAATTTTGTTTGGAAGCCACGTCGCACGACCAGGTAATTGTCATTTAAAGCGACTCTGAATCGCAAAAGGTCCTCTGGTCTTTGGCCAGCCAAATGGTCCGGGGCTTAGGTGGTTAAACGTGCACCAACACACTGCAATATACTGCAGTAAATGTGCAATAATGCACTGAAATATACTGTATTAAACATGTACCAATGCACTGCAATATACAGCTGTAAATGTGCACCAACGCACTTAAATGTGCACTAACGCACTGCAATATACTGCAGTAAATGTGCGCAAACCCATTTAAATATACTGCATTAAACATGCACTAACGCACTGCAATATACTACAGTAAACATGCTATAACGCACTGAAATATACTGCGGTAAACGTGCAATAATGCACGGAAATTTTTTTGTGGTAAAAATGCACTAACACACTGAAACATACTTTGTTAAGCGTGCACCAACGCACTGAATTGTACTGCGGTAAACGTGTAATAACACACTGAATTATACTGTGTTAAACTTGCACTAATGCACTTCAATATACTGTGGTAAACATTCAATAACGCACTGCAATATACTGCGATAAACTTACACCAACACTATAAATATACTGCATTAAATGTGCACTAACTCACTTGAATATACTGCGGTAAACATGCCATAACGTACTGAAATATACTGCGTTAAATGGGCACTAGCGTACTGCAATATACTGAGTTAAAATTGCACTAACTCACTGCAATATACTGCGGTAAATGTGCAGTAACTAACTGAAATATACTGCAGGAAACCTGCCCTGACAAAATAAAATGACACTAAAGTAAAAATTAACGGTCGCACTACACTCACAACAGTGCACAATCACTAGATTCACACTAAACTGACAATAAAGTAAAAATGAATGGTTGCACTACACTCATGCTGCACTATCACTAGATTCACACTAAACCCTTACTTTACTCTCACAATAGAATCACAATAGACCACTATAGCACACTAAATAACTAGTAGCACTGAACAGAGCCCTGTTCTATCTCTCTCCATGCCAATATCACACAGCAAATGGCCGCTTTGGGTAGAATATTTTTATAGTATGGGGTGGGACTAAGAGCAATGAGCCATGATTGGATAGAGTCATCATGACAGTGTCAAATCATGGCTCTGACAGAGCTATGTGTCCTGATTGGGTAAAGATTTCATTGCTTCAGCCAATCAGGGCTTCCAATGCACTCTGCGGTGGCGCAGTGCATTGTGGTCATTCGTCGGGCCGAACAAACAGTTGAACGCCCCAACAGTTCAGATGTTCACTGAACCGGCGAACAGCCAATGCTCGGGGCCGAACCGTTCACAAAACATGATTTGTTATCCAATGAAATACACTGGCTAATGCCATTAATTAAATGTCCTTAAAGCATTTCCACTTTTCCTCTATGTTTTTTGTTTCTAGGATATGCTCCCATTTAACGTCACGGAGTGTAGTGCACAGTTTGGTAAAATTGACGCTCTTGAAATTTTATGTACTGTACATATCCTACCCTCGTGTCTGCTTTTCCTGTGATTTACAGTGAATATAATTGCCTTTTTTCCCCAAGTCATCCCCTGCTTCCACATCTGCTATCAACTCAGGGTTGTTTGTAATTAGTAGGCAAGCGGAGCCTTGTTTCTAGTTGGGGCATCCACCAACTGAAACATAAAATTGTCCCTCAAGACATTTAAGAAGTGTCAAGCCTAAAGCATGAGCAGTTCCATCTGCCCAGTCAATATCTGGATAATTAAAGCCCCCCATGATGGTAACATTACCCTGCCTCCCCACCATTTCTATATGTAAAAGGAGATAGGTATCCTCTTCATTCCACTATTAATTTCCCTTTTGCTTCTTCCCTTTGAATTTCCAGCCACAAGGATTCGACCCCTTCCATTGCTCCATTAGCAATGTCGCCCCTCATGTTCACTCGTAAATCATACTTGACATACAGTGCCTTGAAAAAGTATTTATACCCCTTCAAATTTTCCACATTTTGTCATGTTACAACGAAAAATGTAAATGTATTTTATTGGGGTTTTATGTAATGGACCAACACAAAGTGGCACATAATTGTGAAGTGGAAGGAATGATAAATGGTTTTCCAAATTTTTTACCAATAAATATCTGAAAAGTGTGGCGTGCATTTGTATTCAGCCCCCTTTACTCTGATACCCCTAACTAAAATCTAGTGAAGCCAATTGCACAGTTGCACATGTCCAGACCTAAATCCAATTGAGAATCTGTGGCAAGACTTGAAAATTGCTGTTCACATACACTCTCCATTCAATCTGACAGAGCTTGAGCTATTTTGCAAAGAAAAATGGGCAAAAATGTCACTCTGATGTGCAAACCTGGTAGAGACATACCCAAAAAGACTTGTAGCTGTAATTGCAGCGAAAGGGGGTTTTACAGAGTATTCATTGAAAATTTGAAAACCATTTATCACTTTCCTTCCACTTCACAGTTGTACTCGGAGTCAATCTGTGGATAGTGTAGAAAAGGAACAAAGAGCAACAGAGAACATAGACCTGAGTTGTGTCTGGGTCACGTGGCCAGTATGCCTGAAAGGGGGCATACCCAAGTATGAATTGAAATGAAATAAAATGAAAAAGAAAAAGGGAATGGGTGGGTGGGACACGAGATCCTACGACCACAGGAAGAAGAAGAAGGAGGGCAGGCTTTATGCAGCCTGACTCCTCCTACAATTACAGGCTGACCTGCGGTCAGCCTTACACTTGTACTCGGAGTCAATCTGTGGATAGTGTAGAAAAGGAACAAAGAGCAACAGAGAACATAGACCTGAGTTGTGCCTGGGTCACGTGGTCAGTATGCCTGAAAGGGGGCAAAAATGACCAGTAGGATGAGTATGATGCCAAATTATTACCCACTGAAATTACGTATAATCTACCAAATTGACAAACGCTTGTGGTATCTCAAAAAGTGGCTCAGGGCCAAGCCCAGAGAAACATGACGACCTACCCAATACGGGCTGGGGCCCCTGACACAAATACGCAGAAGCTGCTCCTAACTCTTATGACCCAAAAAACGGGTATAGGGCTGCCTTGAACACCGAGCTGGTACCCAACACGAAGGAGACCATGAGAAATGAGATAGATACGACACAGAAAAAATGACCCATGATCAGAAGTCTGCTGATCACAGCAGGAGGGCTACTCTTCAGGAACCCTGAGGATGGCTTAACTAGAATGCACAGAAAATAAAGAAAGACCTGTCGGGGTCTACCAACAACATGAAATGCTGAGTCCCAACCAGATACGCCCCGACAATGCTGTGCCGATGTGAGTTAAAAGGGGCAAAAACCAAACCAAGTAGCAAGCCTACTGATACTGGCCTAGGGACTGAGAAAATTCGGAATCCACTAAAGCCCCTGAGCCCGTAAAGGCTGCTAGAGCTACCATGGCTGACTTACCAATAGTTCCATGCTTTTGCCAATCCTAGCCAAATGTAGCTAGGAAATGAAAGGTCGTGTGCATTTGGACAAGGAAGAACCGCAGTCCCCTGGGTAACCTATTCCGCGTAAGTGACACACCACTGGGACAGCAACATGAACTACGAGAGAAACGTGAGCCTACTGAGAAAACCTGTGCCAGGAATGTAAGCTGCGTAAAGGAACTAACACATGTATAGCGCAAGCTTACGAAACGTGAGCAGCCTAAAAACCGAGGCTGCAAGAAACCGCAAACTACATGAGAACACCGGTAGCACGAGAACGTGAAATTGATGAACAGCATCAGAAACATGAGAACGAGAGTAACCTTGGGAAAACATGAGAAACCTGGAAAAACGAGAGAAACATAAAAAAGTGAGTTATCATAGAAACAACAAATTGCATGAGAAACATAAATTATATGAAAACGTAAATTGCAAGAGAAACGTAAATTGCATGAGAAACGTAAATTGCATGAGGAACGTAAATTGCATGAGGAATGCAAATTTCATGAGAAAACGTAAATTGCATGAGAAACGTAATTTGCATGAGAAACGTAGATTGCTTGAGAAAACGTGAACTGCATGAGAAACGTGAGTTTGTACAAAATACATAAGCAGCGTAAGAACAGATGAGAAGACTTGCCACCGAACAAGCCAATTAAAAACGATCACCTCAATCTGTTAAACCCATAGACGTGACGGGTAATCTGCAGTGGTAGAACATGCTGTGTGAAAGCAACCAGATAACATTACAGACAACCAGCCCAAGACATAACACCCCTAGTATCTGACAAGTATGATGATGTGGGTGCAGAAATGACAAGACCAAGAGCGCAAGAATGTGAACCTAATGATGACACCCCCCTACTGTATGCAGTGAGTGAGCCCGAGCAACCTGCAGCGCCAGGACAGGAAATTAAAATGAACACTCAGGGCTAAGGTACCCACAGACCGTGGTGGGTATTAGTAAAGGTGTAATGGTGAACGTGCACGTATGACGTATGGAAAACAGGCAAGAAGATTGTGGGACAACAATCAATTAAAACGAAACCTCAGCCCGTATGGATCTGTAAACGTGCCAGACCCTGAATGTGAGCACTAGCTAACGGAAATGCAGCGAATGAAAGGCCATGACATAAAACATATGACATGAAACGTAAGAGACATGGGAAAATGAGAGAAACATGGGAAAACGAGAGAAACATGGAACACGAGAGAAACCTGGGAACACGAGAGAAACCTGGGAAAACGAGAGAAACCTGGGAAAACGAGAGAAACCTGGGAAAACGAGAGAAACCTACATGGAAAAACGTGAGAACCAAGGGAAAATGTGAGAACCAAGAGAAAACGTGAGAACCATGTAAAACGTGAGAAACATGGAAACAAGAGAAACATGAGAAATGTAAGAAAAACATAAATAGGCATAAGAAGTGACGAATTGCATAAGAAATCGTACATTCATGAGAACACCGTAAATTGCATGAGAAAAGTAAATTGCATGAGAAACGTAAATTGCATGAGAAACCTTAAATTGCATGAGAAACCGTAAATAGCATGAGAAACCGTAAATAGTATGAGAGATTGTAAAATGCACGAAAAACCGTAATTTTTATGAAACCGTAAACTGCATAAAACTGTAACATGCATGAGAAACCGTAAATTGTATGAGAAACCGTAAAATGCATAAGAAACAGTAAAATGCATGAGAAACCATAAAATGCACGAGAAAAACGTAAAATCCATGAGAAACCGTAAATTGCATGTGAAACTGTAACATGCATAAGAAACCGTAATTGCATGAAAACTGTAAAATGAATAAGAAATAGTAAATCGCATGAAAACCGTAAAATGCATGAGAAACCGTAAATTGTATGAAAAACCATAAAATATATGAGAAATCGTAAATCGCATGAAAAACCGTAAAATGTATGAGAAACCTCAATTACACGAGAAACCGTAACTATGCATGACAAACCATAACATGCATGAGAAACCGTAAAATGAATGAGAAATCGTAAATCGCATGAAAACCGTAAAATACATGAGAAACCATAAAATGCATGAGAAACCGTAATTTGCATGAAAATCGTAAAATGAATGAAAAACCGTAAAATGCATGAGAAACCAAAAATTACATGATAAATCGTAAATAGCATACCCCAAAAGACCCCCACATAGAATAATGAGATGACAGGCAATGAGCAAGTATCATGACAACCCCACAGCCTGAATTAACCCCTGCACCCTGTGCTTATGCATGCGTGGCATGAGGTAACCGGGTGCTAGCAACGTGGCTCCATGCAGGTGAAAAGGCAGCACCCGCTGGCTGCCCTGTCTGCAAATTGTACCATGGACACCCCCAACCGCACTAATACCTTAAATACCCTTGCAACAACAGCTGAACCCCTTCCCCCACAGCATGAGTACCGGGATGGCGGCTCCCACGTGGCGCTGGATCTGCACAGGGAGAGATCATGTGAACTCTGATAAACATTCTCGTAAGATCCAGGACACACTGCTCAGAATGAAAGCCACGTTTCAGTGAAAGCCATAGACAGCACTTAACATTTGTCTCCCTTCAAGAGAACCAAAGAGCAAGCTCTAGCTACGGTTCCGTGTACTGATTGGTGGTCAGTGATATTGGCAGAATAGCAGCACTGGTAATTGAAGGGACACAAACACTTACAAAGGGCTCATGCAGTAGAACCATATCTGTACCCAGCTTATGTTGCTGAGTAGATTTTGAGCAGACAAGTGGCCGATCGCCCCCCACGTGTCAGCAACGGAAGGAGCGGACAGGCGGCCCTTAAGAACCGGAGCAGCACAAGGAGAGGAGCAGAGGGTGCCGAACACCCCCTCTCCCAAATGAGGACACCGGGAGAATCGGGCGGCCTGTGAACCCGGCGGGGCTCTGAACCTGAAATGGCAAAAAAAAAACTGCCTGCCAGTGGATGCCCGGGAGAGTCCAAATGGAGGTGGCCACCTGCCCGTGGACCCCCCTGACCAAACCTGTAACCCCGCCGCTGAAATAGGGAGACTCGCCCCTCGCAGCCGCACATCTTCTTGCTGAGACGAAAACCCGGAAGTGACGTCAGACAGATCGCACCGGAAATGATGCACACTACACAAGATCCTACGACCACAGGAAGAAGAAGAAGGAGGGCAGGCTTTATGCAGCCTGACTCCTCCTACAATTACAGGCTGCGGTCAGCCTTACACTTATGTGCCACTTTGTGTTGGTCAATCACATAAAATCCCAATAAATTACATTTACGTTTTTGTTTGTAATGTGACAAACTGGACATTTTCAAGGGGTATGAGTACTTTTCTAAGGCACTGTACATGCACACCCTCCCCTCTCTTCTACCTACCATGTCCCTTTGAAACAAGGAGTACCCCTGGACATAGGTAAAGTGATTTCGCGCAAAAAGTGATAAATAATTCTAAATATATTGATCTATATACTTCAGAGGAACATTCTTAGTGATATGTATTAAAATTCTAAGTGTATATATTGCTTTTTCGTGTAAAATCTAACATAGTGCTTGATATAATGTGCATAAATGTAACTGATCTGGTGAAAACAAAGAAATTTAAGTGTAAATAGTCCAGTGTGGGTGAAGACGCAATAAAAGAGTATAAATATAAAGATCTAAAAATTATCTAAAATGTAAATCAGAAATACTTTAAATTCCAAAATAAAATAGTGATAAAAAGTCCAATAATAATGTGGTCAAACGAGAGGTAATAAGGTTCTGTTGTTAATAAAATCGGTGCAGATGATTCTTCACAATGGTCCTATTGTGACTCCCTTTTCAGTGTGGTCTCCCAGGACTCTTAGCTCAATATTGACAATAATAGGCAGTCACCACTAGGGGGATCCCTTGGTTTTCCTGGATGGTGAATCAGGTATCTCTAGGTGGTATAGTGGGCTCTATTACTCCGACAAAGTCGAAATCCTCCTCATGCATCAGCAGTTCTAGTTCTTACATTTTATTCTCCAAACTCCTAGCATTAGTGAACATGCCTTTTTAGTTTTATATGGTCGCATATTATTTTATGCCTGTTATTGCTGAGGCTGCAGCAGAATAATGCCAGCCCACATGTTTTGGTCTTAGGTACTCCAATTAATTTGACCATGTTAGCACTTTCTTCCCTTTGTTCACTGGCTGGAAAAGCTTCCTCTAGTCCTTAAATGGTCCTTTAGCTTTTTAGCTATCCTCTCCCCCAACAAAGCTGCACCCTCCCCATTTAGATGCAGTCATTCCCTGCCCGTAACTGACTGACTGAAAAGCCAGCCCACTTCTCAAGGAACCTAGCCACTTGTTAGGTTGTCTTAGATCCTGCTGCCTCTCTGGTGTGGCTTAAGGTACAGCCAATAATTCTGAGAATGCCACCTTGGAGGTCCTTTTCTTCAATGTATCTCTTAAGTACCTGAAATAGTTTTTTAGGACTCTTCATCTTCCTCTTACTTTGTCATTGGTACCAATATGCACCATGACAGCTGGGTTCCCCCCAGCCCCACCCAACAATCTGTCCATCTAATCCTCGATGTGCTGATCCCAAGCACCCAGTAAACAACATACTGTTCAGCTTATGTTCGCTGGTTCAGGGTGGAGCCCCCTACCACCAGTATCTACCTAACCTTGCCTGTATCCATGTCCCTGTCCTTACTGGAGTAGTCATTTACCTGACAACCTGAGGAGGAAGTCTACTCCAACAGCGTCACCCCTGAGCTGATATCCCCAACGTAATACAACTTGGCATATTTATTGGGATGTACCAACTGAAAACTAGCCTCTCCAAGGCTCTTCATTATACCCCTCCTTCTAACTGCCACTCAGCTAACTATCTGGTTCCTGTATACAGTGCCTTGCAAAAGTATTCACCCCCTTGGCATTTTTCGTGTTTTGTTGCCTCACAACCTGAAATTAACATGGATTGTTGCAGGATTTGCATCATTTATATTACTGAACATGCCCACAACATTGAAGATGTTTTTTTTTTTTTTTTTATTGTGAAGCAAACAACAAAAAGGGCAAAATAACAGAAAACGTCAATGTGCATAACTATTCACCCCCCTAAAATCAATACTTTGTAGCGCCACCTTTTGCGGCTATCACAGCTCCAAGTCACTTTGGATAAGTCTCTAGCTTGCCACATCTTACCACTGGGATGTTTGCCCATTCCTCCTTGCCAAACTGCTCCAGCTTCTTCAAGGGGCCTTTCAAAAAGGTGTGTATATGTAATGACAGATCATGTGACACTTAGATTACACACAGGTGGACATCATTTCACTAATTATGTGACTTCTGAAGGTAATTGGTTGCACCAGAGTTTTTTTATGGGCTTCATAACAAAGGGGGTGAATACATACACACATGCCAATTATCTTTTTTTTCTGAAAAGTAGTTTTATGTATATATTTTTCTAATTTTACTTCACCAACTTAGACTATTGTGTTCTGATCCATCACATATAATTCAGATTAAAAAAACATTAAACTAAAGGCTGTAATGTAACAAAATAGGTAAAAAGCCAAGGGGGGTGAATACTTTTGCAAGGCACTGTATCTCCATCCCCTCTATACTGGCCCCAGCTAGCACCTGATGGGTAAGGTCCAAACTCCTTTCCTGGTTGTTGATGCTTCGCAATGTTGCCAGCTGATTCTTCAAATCTGGAATCTGGGCTTCTGGAGAAACATCTAGCTCACATCTTGTACAGCAATATTTTATGGCTCTTCAAGGAACATGTATATGGAGCAAGATGTGCACTGGGTCGCATCACCACTCCTGTTGGACATCTTACCCTCTACCCTAATGGGTATAACCCATGATAAATCAGGAATTATTTTATATTATTTGCTGTTAAGCTAGCCTAATCGGAGCACTATCTGTTTGGGTACTCTTGCTCTCTGATATAACGGCATCTGGTGTCCACTTGTCCTGCTCTTGCCTTACTCATCACTAAGCCACCATTGTCTTCTTCTCCTGCTTCCGATCACTAATCACACAGTCATCGCAACCTCTCTTCCTTTATTGCTACCTGGTCACATGGCATCCTCTCCTCCTGTTTAGTATCATGCAGTTGCCATTGTCCCTACTCCTGCTTTTGCTCGTGGTGCCTCTATACAACCAGTACCGCAGTACCAACAGTGCCCCAGTATTCAATGTCATCCTCATGAGGCCTCTATCCTCACAGTGCCCCAAAATTACATACAATGTCTTGGTACTCGCAGTGCCCCCAGGTACTAGTAATTCCTCAGTTACTCACAATGCTCTCAGTGCCTCAGTTACACACAGTACTTGAAGTTACTTACAATGCCCCAGTTACACACAGTGCTCCAAGTTACTCACAATGCTGAATGAGGCAAAGTTTGGATGATTGACAGATTCCTGACAGCTCCTTGACAGATCGAGTCTCCTGTGACGGTTCTCTGGTAGCTTACTTGGAATTCTGCCCTGGCTTCACAGCACTCCTGTCAGTGGCTCTGCTGAATTCAGAACTGATGACTAACATGGAGCTTGTTTCAATGCTTAACACCAAGCATAAGCTTTGTATTTTAACTTTTTCTACTAATAAAATTTGCTACACTATGTGTGGCTTGGCTCCTCTCTCCCCATCCCTTTTCTGTCTCAGTACTCAGAATACTTCCAGTTGCTCACAATGCTTCCAGTTACTCACAGCCCTCCTTACAATGCTTCCAGTTACTCACAGCCCTCCTTGCAATGCTTCCAGTTACTCACAGTGCTTTCAGGTACTCACAGTCCACAGTACTCACAGTGTCAGCAGAGCCCCCAGCACACTCAGTCCCAGCTCCAGAGATCCTCTTCCACAGCCACAAACAGCCTTCGCTCTCACTCCTTCTTCTCCCATGCACCACCGGTATCTGCTGGAGTCCCGATGCACTCCTCTGCGTGGCTTTCTGCTCAGCTCCCACTACACGGTCTCACACACAGCACTCCCACTGCCACGCCTCACATACAGCACTCCTGCTGCCCAGGCCTCAAACATACAACTCCTACTGCTTGGCCTCACACACAGCGCTCCAGTTGCCCTGCCTCACACACAGCACTCCCACTACCCGGCTTCACACACAGCACTCCCGCTGCCCGGCCTCACACACAGCACTCCCGCTGTCCGGCCTCACACACACAACTCCCGCTGCCCGGCCTCACACACAGCATTCCCACTGCCAGGCCCACACACAGCACTCCCGCTGCCCAGGCCTCACACACAGCACTCCCACTGCCCAGCCTCACACACACACAACTCCCACTGCCCAGACCTCACACACACAACTCCCGCTGCCCGGCCTCACACATAGCGCTCCAGCTGCCCGGCCTCACACACAGCACTCCCGCTGCCTGGCTTCACACACAGCACCCTCACTGCCCGGCCTCACATACAGCACCCCTGCTGCCCAGCCTCACACACAGCACTCCTGCTGCCCAGCCTCACACACAGCACTCCCACTGCCCATAGGACATAACGCGTACAGGGGGAGGAGCTATCTTATGAACGTCACCCGCTGCCATTTCTGACTTTGGAGTATTGTGTTTTTATTCTCATATTGGCTTCATACACAGCGCTACTTGGTGCTACTGCCTTACGAGATTTGTAACTCAGGATAGATTTTAAGTAAACGTTTTAACAGGGAGCACTTAGATAGTTTTCATTTTCCCCTATACCCGACCTGGATGATTTGGTTCCCACTGCTGTGCCGGCGATTTACCTACATCCCATTGGGGATACAAGCGTGTTTGATCTTCTGTTTATTCAGGGGTCCATCTTATCTCATAAGAGCATTTTTTTGCTGGTGGAAGAGCCTGTCACTCAGAATATTCGGTGGATTGTAATTCATCTTCCCACGAGGTGTCCTTTTCCTCATCCTGGGACTTATAGTTCTATTCACTTGTATATGGACATTCTCTCAATATTGCGCTGCACTAATTTTATTTTTCACATGTAGACACGTCCTGGCATCCAGTGTCTCTGCAGGATGATTGCCAGGATGCTTCACTTGTGCAGCTAAATATGCCTCCCCTTCCAATCACTAGCCGCTGCTTGATAGCGACAGCTGTGGCTGAGTGGGAGGGGAGGAAGCGGATACTTCTGTCCTGACTGTTCTCCTGAGCTGTACTTCATAGATATCAACTTTTATCAACAAATCCATGGATGTGGTAGAATTTATGTCACAGAATCCATCTTCTTTTGTTTCAACATTACAAAGTACATAACATAATTCAGTATATATTTATCCATGATCAGCTAAGTAAGCTCATTTTAATGTTATTAAATCAACATGCCGGTCACAGGGAATTCAGGTGATAGAGCTGTGATTGCCAAGCTCTTTTTTTTTATAAAATAAATCTTTGCAATTCAACTCACTATTCATTATTATCTATTTTATTCTTGTCTACATGAAGGTAACTTGTATTATTATGTAATATATTTTATAAAAAATATTGATGTTTAACATTTCAGAACAAAAGACAGTACCTCAGTAAAGCCATGAAAAACCTACTGGAGACAGGTGCCCTTCTATATCATCATGCTACAGTAATAATTAACTAATATTATATTGTATTAACCACTTGCCGACTGCGCTATTGCCAAATGACGGCTACAGTGCGACTGGCCAGTTAGAGAAGCCCAGAGTGGGACACAGGCTAAAGGGAGGGCTGACATGACAGGGCAGCTGAGAAAACCGGCAAGGATAGGGGTTAAAATAAGGGGAGTATACAAGCTAGAGGAAGGGGGTGGCCAGGTTAGTGTTCTCGGAGGGGGTAGGAGGAGCCAAGGTCCTGGGCTCAGTCTCTTGCCACCGGAAGAAGAAGCAGCTCCGTGTCTCCTCTCTCCTCTCAAGCATGGCAAGCATGGAAGATTTTTTTATTACAACTACGGGCTGCAGCTGATTTTCATGGCCCTGCATGGTTCCACAGGCAGATCACTGCGACTGAGGACACCTCGGTGGCACATCAGGGGCACGGTGCGCTCGGAGGTCTCAGCCTCCGGAGCGCTTTTCACCCCCCTCCTCCCCCAAGCTCAGCGCATTTTGGGAGCCCATGCATGGTGGACCCTCTGGGCTCACCGGCTCTGCCTTCCACTCCGGCGGCCGGTGTTAGCACCGGGAGGTCCCGTCGGCTCACCGCGGAGACAGGAGTGTACAGCCGGCTCCCCTGGTGTGGCCCCTAATAGGGAGTTGGCTCAGCGAGGGAGAGGTCGCAATGTCCCCTCTTCCTCTCCCTCGTCCCTTAGGTCCAGGGGTGGAGGCAGTCGGGTACCCTCCTCACCCAACATGGAGGCTTCCCCGCCAGGAGAAGTGCTGGAGGCACAGGAGCGAGGCGCGGCTCGGGGGCCAGGACCAGAGTAAAGCGGTTCGCCCATCCTTACGCTGGGACCACAAGGATATTAGCCTGTGGATGAAGCTGTCTGCAGCACGGCCTCCTCCTCCATTATTTCCAAGCAGGGTCAGAGGTGCGGATGCCCCGGGACAGCCGACCCTGAAACTTAAAGGGGTGTGTTGGCAATTTAATGAGGAGGCATGTAGGTTTGGAAATGGTTGCCATTTCAAACATGAATGCTCCGGCTGTGGGGGTGGTCACATGCTGTCCCAATGTTTTAAAAGAGGTAAGGGAAGGCCGAGGGATTCTTCAGGAAAGAGGGAGGACCCCGGTAAAGGTGGGATGGATGCGTCCCTTTCTAAATAGATATCCAGATCAGGTGGCTGCCTGGTTGTTGGAGTTGGGTTTTTCAGAAGGGTTTCGTATGCCATGTTCGTTGCAAAGCATTCCTCCTGTGGCCAGGAATTTGCGGTCAGCTTTTGAACACCCTGGGGTGGTCTCCGAGAAGCTAGCCAAAGAGGTAGCGTTGGGCCGTATGTGCGGCCCTTTCCCATCCCTCCCTAGGGCAGACCTGGTGGTTTCACCCTTGGGGGTGGTACCCAAGAAGGAACCAGGAAAATTTCAATTGATTCACCACTTGTCTTTTCCGAAGGGGGGGTCGGTCAATGATGCCATTGATCCTGACGCATGTTCGGTATCATATACATCGTTTGACGCGGCGGTCAGTTGGGTACGGAGATATGGCTGTGGGGCCCTCATGGCAAAGACTGATGGCAAAGACTGATGTCGAGGCAGCTTTTTGGTTGCTTCTGGTTCACCCGGACAGTTTTTACCTTTTGGGGTGCCAGTGGAGGGAGGAATATTATGTAGATTGGTGCTTGCCAATGGGCTGTTCTATCTCATGCTCACTGTTTGAGACGTTCAGTTCATTCGTGGAATGGGTGGTACGTGATGTGTTGGGAGTCAATTCCATCATACATTACCTCAAAATTTTTTTGTGTGTAGGCCCCCCTTCGTCCAAGGTGTGCGGGAATTTGCTGGCTACACTTTAGCATATCTCGGAGCACTTTGGCATACCATTGGCACCAGAAAAAACGGTTGGTCCAAGGACTGAACTCAGTTTCCTAAGTATCATAATTGATTCACGGGCCATGGAATGCCGCTTACTGGAGGACAAACTGCAGGTCCTCAAGGTGGAGATTCGCTGTATGGTGGGTAAACGCAAAATCCAGCTGCGTCAGCTGCAGTTGCTGTTGGGGAAGTTGAATTTTGCGTTCAGGATTTTGCCCATGGGGCGTGTGTTTTACCGCCTGTCTGTGGTGACAGCAGGCGTCTCATCTCCAATACACTACATCACACTGATGCGGGAACACAGGGAGGACCTGCGCATTTGGCACACCTACCTGGATTCCTATAATGGTCAGGCTTTATGGATGGAGGGCCCAATTAGCAATTTTGACATGGAATTCTATACTGACACGGCTGGGTCGTCTGGCTTCGGGGCCTACCTGAGGGGGCAGTGGTGTGCGGAGTGGTGGCCAGAGGATTGGTGCAGGGAAGGGCCGTTGTTTAGTGTCGGCAGGTTATGACCCTTCCACTTATGCTTCTCACTCCTTCCGCATTGGGGCTGCCACTGAGGCAGCCAGATGGGGTTTTGACAGCTCTGTCAATAAGCATATAGGTCGGTGGGAATCGGATCGGTTTAAACTTTTTATATACGCCCTCATTTGGTTTAGAAAAAGTAAGTTAGCCATTTGATGATATGTGAATACATTGGGTTTGGCTGTAGGTTCTATATACTGCAATTTTTTATTTCAGATGCCGGTGTTTGTCTCGTATGGATTATGAGACATTCATTTGTTTTTTGGGGGGCCCGAACGGCCGCCAGTTAGTACCAAGAGAGGTCGCTATGGTGCGGTGGATCGGAGTCCCTGGCATGCTGTGGAGCGGCGTGCTACCGGAAATCCACAAGTATGCTCGATTAGATTGCGCTCCGGATGTGTTTTGCCCTGTACACACGGTCGGACTTTCCGATGGAAAATGTGCGATCGGAGCTTGTTGTCGGAAATTCTGACCGTGTGTGGGCTCCATCGGACTTTTTCCATTGGAATTTCGGACACACAAAGTTTGAGAGCTGGCAATGAAATTTTCCGACAACAAAATCCGTTCGCGTAAATTCCAACCATGTGTAGATAATTCCGATGCAAAAAGTGCCACGCATGCTCAGTATAAATTATGAGACGGAACTGCTCGGTCTGGTAAATTTAGCGTTCGTAATGGATATAGCACCTTCGTCACGCTGCAATATTTTAAATCATTTAATACAGTGCACTCTCCTCTTCTTTATAATGCTAGAAGAACGAGGTTGTTTTGCTGCACATATTCACACAGAGTTCTCACAAACGTATTTTTTGATTATTTCTCGTGATTTCATGAATATAATATTTTTATTTGTCAGATCTACCTAAAAAAGTTTTGGTTTTACGTTTTTATATTTTGTATTATTTGTTGCTTGTTTTTTTAACCCAGATCTCCTGTTTTTTTTTTTGGTAATCTCCATACTTGTTTTGGGTGTGTTTTGTGTGTCAAGTTACCACAACACCATTATTATCTTGTCTTTTTTAATCTCAATGAGGTGGCTTGGTGTTGGTGTCCCTTGTTAATTTCACATTGTATTTTGGAAATTTACCTGCCTACTCACAAACAAACTGTCCTTTTTGAAGGAAAACACACATAGGCGAGTATTAGTTAAATAAACCCCCTTTATTAAGGGGTCATAACCAAATAGGGGAGGCAACGCTGGAGAAACAGCAGAAATTGGCGAAGCCTTTGGCCCCCAGGGCACACATCAACTATTTTCTGGCAAAATTGATGGCCTGAGGAGTCCTTATATAAGGGAGTACAATCTGGTCCAGAAGACCAAGAGATCAGGAACAGCAGCAGATGACATACATGTCCCAGGCTGTGGTCATACAAGAGCCTGCATCTTTTGTCAGACCAGACTGAACCCAGGCCCTCACTTTCTTGTCTTCCTTCCACTCTTCCTTCCAGGCTGTGGCTGTGGTGATGGAGGTGTGGCAGGCAGAGGAGGAGGAGGAGGATGCAACTCACACAGGTGGGTATTGGGTGTGATTTGGCCCCTCAACCCCTTATTTAATGTTTTAAAAATGATTTCCTCACACATGAGGCGTTGCCCCTCCTACATGTCCTGCAGTTTTGTGGCAGCCATGGAGGCAAAGGCCTCTTTACGGGTGGGGGTGGCTCTGGGGGCCGCAGAAGCCTCTCCAATTAGCCTGGGCGCTGACTCCTCCATGTTCCTCCCCTTCCTGGGTCTTTTGGTTGGAAGGTGGAGGGGAGAAACCTGCGATTCTGTGAGGCTCCTACTGGGCCCAGCCACCTCCTGGCTGCAACTAACCCCTGCCTCCTCCTGGCTGCTGCATTCCACAGCCTCCTCCTGTGTGCCACATTCCACACCCTCCTCCTGGCTGAGGTATTCCTGTGGACATAGTTTTAGTTTTTGGTTCATCAATCACACACAATTTTCAGCTCATGACTGTTGCAAATTGAATGTTAATAAATAGAAAAGACTATCATTCTGAGCCCAGCATTTTTCATTCTTGTCCCAATCATTTTTGGCCACTACTGTCTATTGATATGTAAACGCCTTTATTAAATCAGCAATTAGTGATCAATAATACCATCTAGTAAACATCATTTATTTTTTGACCAGAAATCTGTAGAACAATATATGCTATACCTGGCTCAAGCTGGGCTCCTCCACTTCTTCCTGGCTGGAAGGCCCAGGTTGGACATTGGAAGCCTTAGCTGGAAGTTAGGGTGGAAGGAGGAGTGGAAGGAAGAGTGGAAGGAAGGGTTGAGAGGGATTCCCTGACTTCAGTCTGGTCTGACAGAAAACAAAGTCTAAAATACAAATATGTGAAATACTGCGCCAACCTATGAAGTGTAAGCAGCCAACACAACAATAAGACTAATTGTGGTACGAATGGAGATAAAAATTGTGGCGCTAAAAGAAAGGAAAATATGTGTAAAAGAAAAAGATGGGTGTAATAAACAGGACTGGTATCTCTCTAGTAAGAGCTACGGGGAAAAATGTGTTTTTACAAAAAATGTAGCTGATTATGTGATGCAACTAGAAAGTCGCACCCAACAGAAAAAGTAATGTCACAAATCTTAATAATATATTGCAAGTAAAGGTGCAAAACAGTGTGCGTGCAAAGAGCTGCAAGGCAAACAAAATAAAGTGACTAGTGATTAAACATACAAATAAGCAATCCAGAGATGGATCTTATATGAATAGCAATGTAGTGATGACTACAAAGTCAGACAATAAATACAAGTCCCAGTAGTGTTGATGGGCAGGGGGTGTATTGAAGAAGGTAACTTCAGCAAACATTCAAAACAGTCTCTCGGGTGGAAATTTCCGGTGGTAGATAAACACCCAAGAGTGCCTTCACCTTCGGAAGGGAGAAAGAAGAAGAACAGGTACCCTTACCAGGAGCGATGGACCCAACTCACCATATGGTTGTGGGTCAATAAGGCACGAAAATGGAGATCTGGAGCATAACTTCTGAGATGAAATTTGCGGTGGCCTCTCTGGTAGAGAGGTGAGCATCAAGGACACCAATCACAGAGATGAGTGGAAGTCCGCAACGCCAATCTCGCACCAACCAAATGAAAGCCTCTCCTCCAGCTCAGATATGTGGTATTATAGACAGACTGAGAAACATTTTCTTCGTCCTCCCTCCAGTGACAAGGGGAGAGAATGAGTGGTACTATGAGAAAACAAAGTCTCTCATAGTACCACAGCCTGGGGACATAAATGTCATCTGCTGTAGCTCCTGATCTCTGGGAATCCTGGACCTTCTTGCGCTCCCTAAGATAAGTGCTCCTCAGGCCACCAATTTTGTCTTTTAAATAGGGGATGGTTGCCGTGGGGACCACCGGCTTCACCAACTCCATCAGTTTCTCCAGCGCTGCCTGCCTCTTCTGTTTATGATTATAATGCGGGTCTTTGACCTGCCACAGACAGGGCAGCTCCCTTTATTTGTCTATGAACAGGGGGAGGAAGTTGTGATCATTGAATCCATGCATTTTCTCTGCAAGACACAACACAAGACAAACACTAATGTCAGGCTAAACTCTCCTAATCTTGTCCCAATATAGGCCTCAATCTATAAGCAGTATAGGCCCAAGTTAAAAATGTACCTTCGTTATCATGATCGGCGCTTCCGATACTCCTTCCTCTGCTCACAGATCGTACGTACGACACACACGTGTTATGCTTTATATACACTGCGCATGCGTAAAACTCCGCCCGCCTCTGACGTTCTTTCTAGTCTATTCCACGCCCCTTCTCTTTCGGCGCAGTGGGGGAGAGCACATGGCGGAGACACACCAGGTACATGATAATTACAGCTGCAAGGAGGAGGAAAGCCCGGATCCAGAAACATCATGATCCCGCAGGCAATATAAGGCCTCAAATATGGCCTTTGTAGAGATGGTGGAAATGGTGGACATCTTGAAAAGGGCCGACTATGACGAGAAGTATGGACCTTACCCAAACTCAAATGTCAGAAAAGCCAAGATCATGGCTAAAGTTGTGAAGAGTCTGCACAGGAATTTTGGGGTACGACGATCCAAGGATCAACTGAGGAAACGGTGGTCGGACCTCAAATTAAGGGAGCATGATCAGTATAGAAGGATCAGGAGAATGCTGCAAAAAAGTAAGTATTTGTCCTGTGTTCCTATTCTTTATTTTTATTACGTTTGCGGGGATGTTGTGGAAGAAGGTCATTTCACCAGTGAAAGTGCCCAGATCCTCATCGGGGAGATAATGGGGGCAATAGGGATTTAGAAAACCTAAAGTAAAACATCAATGATGTTCAAAACAAAAAGAAGAACATCATTGATGTTTTAGGGAGAATCTAAAACACCCAGAAATCCCTAAATTTTTTCTTGGTTATTTTTGTTTTTCTGACTCATTTTTTACTTATTTGAAAAGCCAAATTTTTAAGATACACACAGTGTGTCAACATGTGCTATCTGCCATCATGGAAGATCAATGTACGCGTTTTGTGGGTGCAACCCCTTCCTCGATGATAAAGTAGGTCAGACGAAGGAGTTGCACCCCCAAAACACGTCCATTGATCCCCCATGATGGGAGCTAGCACATTAGGCATGGTATCAGGAGGGAAATCTACATTTTGAATCCCAATTTGTGTGCATCTTCAAAATTTGGTTTTTACAGGGGTGACATCACCCCATCTGATGAAGGCAATATGAAACACAGTTTGTACATACTCATTGTAGGGAATTTCGGCTTCTAAGACCACCCAGGTAGGTTTAGTTAATGCAGGAAGACCTCCGTAGACCCCCAGGCCTGGAGATATCAATAATGTGACACAGGAGACAGGTTTGCTTAGCCACTTAAAGATATCTAATTGCAATGCACAAAATTACAGTATTTATGCAGTTGAGGGGATGGGAGGAGTTTTACTAAACTTATACATGTCATTGAAATGAAAATAGGTTCAGTTAATATTTACCTATTAGCTGGTGTTATAAGACAAAATCTTGCATCACTTTCACTATAAAAGTATATATGTATTCTTAAACAGATGTTGGAAGGGAAGTATTTATCGTATCTAGAATAAACATAAGCTAGGACAAACTCCACATTCTAGCTATATTTGAATGTATATATAACCCTGAGAAGACATTTCTATAGATTACAGTTTAAACATGATGTGGATTTCAGTTGAATCTCATATTTGAGTTTTTTCAATTTTCCTGTAAAACATAAGATGGTGTCTTAGAATTAAAATGGAGTCCCTCATGATGTGTGCTATGTTCTTTATAATCCCCTCTTTGAGACATTATTATATGGCTCACTACCTTTCACAGTTATGTAATTTTTCTTCTATCATAATACATACTGAGATAAATTCTATTCGCAGCAGCAGGATCAGAGGTTCGGGATGCCTTAACAATTATGCACATTATAAGCTTATAACAGGCATATAGGAACAAAACAAAAAGAATAATCATAATTATAGTTATGGCAGCACTTTTTATCCATGCCAATATTCCTATCCCAGAACTTAGGTTTGCAAAAGGATCCCATGTCTTAGCAATGTTTCTAGCTTCATCTTGTAATTTGCTTACTTCTTTCCGGTGTTGTGCAATTATATCATAATAATCTGGTACCTCAATACTTGTGTTATGAAACCAGGTACAACACTCATAATCTTCTGTGTTTTCACATAACCCAGTTAAAGCAGCACTCATGCTTTCTATGGCTAACTCGTGTAGTTCTAATTGTTTTCTAATTGCCCTAGTTTTCTATATTTAGTTTAGTAATATCATCAGAATTCTTTTCCATTATTTCATCAATGATTCCAGTGTAATTATTCAATCTTTTCATTAAGTCTATTTCCCACCCAGTCCATGAAGGGAACCAAGTCCATGCCATATCTTTTTCAAGAAATAACTCCCTTTTTATTGCGGTGTTTGAGGGGGTACCTAGGATGCATGCTAGCTTCAAGGAGGTGTCTTCCCTTGCTATCTCCTACTACGCCCATGATGGGGACTAGGGATGCAAGATAACACCATCCTTGGGGTTCAGTGGGGATCCAAGGGTGACAGATTTTTCCACAACAAATATAAATACTGTTTCCTAGAGCTAAGGATCGTTTGTTGAATATTGTCATCATTTCATCAGAAAAACTGGAAAAAGTTAAACTCGACAATAATTGTCCTACTGTGGAAGTGGAACTGGAGTTAAGAAAGTTTATTAGAGTGGTGTTTAGGGCAGGTTCTGAAGTATGAAAGAAAGGGCTTTCAATTGAAGTCATTGAAAAGTTAATGTTAGCTTGTTGGCAAACTTCAGCTCCGTTTGTGGAGTTTCCCAACCTAAAACACCAGTCTGGGGAATGACTTCTACCAGTAATTTGGAAAGTAAGGGTATTATTTGAAAGTGTTCTTATGACTTCTGTAAGGACGACAGGAGGTGTGCCATTAAGGAGTGGGGTGAAGTTTAGAGGTACTGCCATTAAGGGGATTCTAGCAGTGCTAGGATGGAGTTTACTACATATCCAACATTTTTCAAATCCAGATTTCTGGGCGTAGCTATATTTAAACTTTAACAATAACATTTTATCTGTAAAACTTTCTGAGTTTTAATTTCTCTTGTGTCTGTCATGTGTATTATTCTGTTGTAGAGTGTTAGAGGCCCCACAAATACCCTTTATGAGTCCCAAATCTTCAGAATGATAAATACAGTTAGTTATCAGCCAAGTTGGCAGGAACACAATCAGGGCAGCTCAGCATAAGAGGCACAAGGCCTTCCCAGAAGTCTGTGGTGAAATAAGCGACGTCATCTTGTTCAGAGTCTTGACCACCTGCTTCACTCAGTGTTCGAGGATTTATATCACCTGCTTCACCTCTCTGTGCTTTATCTTTGCCTTGCTTCTTAGGATCCTGGTTGACCTGCTTTACGCAACTTGCATGAATCCAGGCCTGTTGTCCTTCTACCAAAATAGTTGTGTGGGTGACTGCGATCACTGTGGTTGCTGGTCCGAAGGGATACTCCTGTTTCTTGGTGCGGTTCAATCTCTGGACCACCAAGGTGTCACCCACCTGGAAAGGGTGTGTAGGTTCCTGTGAAGAAGAAGGAGAGGTGCGAGCAACATTCCTTTCAACTTTATCCAAAGTTTCAATAAGTTTTTTTACATATTCTTCCTGAATAAGATCTAGGTCCCCTCTTTCTAACATAAGTGGCTGTCTGGCCCATGGGGTGGGGAATGGCCTACCCATTAAGACTTCAAAAGGAGAGTATCCTGTCTTTTTAGAGGGTATCATTCTTACCTCGGCTAGTACAGCTGGTAGGACCTTCTTCCAATTTGTATACGTACCTCCAGTGGCCTTCCTGATCTTATCTTTAATGGTTCTCTTCATGCTTTTGCACTATACCTGAAATCTGGAGGTGGTAAGGAATATGAAACTTCCATTCTATTTTTAGTGTTTTTACCAGGTCTTGACAAACTTTGGCCACAAATGCAGGACCATTGTCAGAGTTGATCTGTAGTGGGCAACCCCACCTTGGGATAATTTCTTGTATCAGAATCCTCACTACTGTTTGTGCATCTTCCTTTGTAGTTACAAACAGTTCTATCCATCTTGAGAACATGTCCACTATTATTAGCAAATATTCCTGTCTTTTACCTAGTTTGGGCATGTGTGTAAAATCTATCTGCAGATGAGTGAATGGTTTAGATGGATATATCAGATGTTCGTGTTTTGCTTTGTGAGGGTTGCTAGGGTTATGCCGAATGCATGTGATGCATCTGGAAACATATGCCTTAACGAGAGAGGGAAGGCCTGGAATGTAAAAATCCTTATCCAAAAGTTCACATGTGACTTTCCACCCTCTGTGACCTATCCCATGGTATTGTGAAATAAAAATGGGTGCACTGGCTACAGGGATACATGGTCTCCCCTCTTGGCAGACAAGGTCAGTTTCTGGGTTTGTCTGCACACCTATTGAGTTGCATTGCTGGATGTATTGGTCTGTGGCATATGCTTGGAGATCACGCAATGTTTGATCCAAAAGAGGAATTTCTGGTGAGAGTGATGGCATTTGTATGTTTGCAGGCTGTGTGGATGCTGCTTCTCTTGCTGCTTTGTCAGCTAAGGCGTTGCCTTTGGCTATGTCATCCTGTTGCCCTGTATGTGCCCTACAGTGTAGTATAGCTATGGACCTTGGTAATTGTATAGCTTCTAACAGACTTGTAACAAGCATGGAATGTGAGATGGATTTACCATCTGCTGCTATGTAGCCCCGCCTTTTCCATATGACTCCAAAATCATGCGCAACACCGTAAGCGTACTTGGAGTCTGTGTAAAAGTTTACATCCTGCCCTTCAAAAAGCTGACAAGCTCTAGTAAGGGCTATAAGTTCTGCAGCTTGTGCTGATTGGAATGGGACAGGGTTTGCTTCCAGTATTTTATCAGGCAGCTGAACAACAGCATACCCTGCATGGTATGTGTTATCATTTGGTCTTGAACAAGACCCATCCACAAAGACATTCTGTGCTCCAGGGAGAGCAGTTGAAGACATGTCTGGTCTCGGGGATGTGTCCTGGTGGATGAGGTCCATGCATTCATGTTGAGGCACTACCTCATCTTCTTCACCTTTCAAGCCTAGCAAGGCATTCAGGATTGGAGCTGGGCCAGAAGTGGGAGAGGCATATTTTATCTCAAGTTTTGGATTAGAAAGTAAAATTACTTCATAACCGCTCAGCCTCTGGGCTGACATGTGCTGGGTATGCATATTCTTTAGTAGAATGGATACATTGTGAGTGGTGTGTAGTGTGGTGGCATGTCCTAGAGTGAATGATGTAGCCATTTCCACTACCATCGCACAGGATGCCAGAGCTCTGAGACATGCCGGCATGCCCTGTACTGGCATCGACACAACTTTTGAAAAAAACGCAATAGGGCGGAGTTTCCCCTCATGCTCCTGAGCCAGGACCCCCGCCATTGTTTTACAGTTGTCCCTTGCAAACAAGTGAAATATTTTACCATATTCAGGTAGTCCAAGTCCAGGAGCTGTGACCATTGCAGTTTTAAGATACACAAAAGCATTGTACATTTCATCATTCCATTTCACACAATCTGGCATGTCAGTACCTGTGGCTTGCCTCAGGAGATTATCATAGTAGGAACAATCAGGTATCCATTGGCGGCAGTAACCAATCATTCCAAGAAAGGATAACATGTCCTTCTTAGTAAGTGGGCGGGCACACCCACAAGAGCCGCAGCTCTCTTGTGACTGATTTTCCTTTCTCCTTTGAAGAGTACAAAACCAAGGTATTCAACAGTTTCCTGACACCATTGTAGCTTTTTCTTAGAAACCTTGTGACCATTGTCTGCTAACCAATGTAACAGATCTAAACCATCATTTTTACATGCTTTCTGGCTTGGACTACACAACAACAAATCATCAACATATTAAAGTAGGACGGAACCATGACGGGGTGTCCAAGACCGCAGGGTTGCTTGGAGGGCCACTGTGTATACTACAGGGGAGTCTACATAACCCTGGGGTAATCTACACCATGTCATTTGGCGATTTCTGAAATTAAATGCAAAGATAGGCTGTGTCTCTTCGTCAACAGAAACTGAAAAAATGCATTACAAAGGTCAATGACCGACAAATACTCTGCATCGGATGGTATGGAGGTTAGGAGTGATGGCACGTCAGGCACTATGGGAGCGATGGGTATCACTAGGTTGTTTATAGCTCTGAGGTCTTGTACAAACCTGTAAGAGCCGTCCGGCTTCATTACTGGGTTAATGGGGGTGTTGTAGGGTGACAGTGTCTCTTTAAGAATTCCTTGCTGCAGGAACGTTTCCACCATTGGGGCCACTCCTTCCTCTTTTTCTTTTGAAATGGGGTATTGTTTGTGATAAACCGGCTGTGCCCATGATTTTAAAGCTGCCTTGTATGGGGTACAAGAAATAAGACCTACATCCAAGGAGCTCTTAGACCATACTGGATCATCTGGTGGAGGGAGATCACTATCCTCAGTGTAATATATTGGAATTATCTTGGAGTGTACGAAGACCCCTCCTTCAGTAGTCATTGATTGGGGTCCCTGTGTATGCATTTGATCTTGGTCTTGAGTATTTGGGTTATTCCATTCATAAAGACATTGATTTCTCCAGTGATCCTCTTGTCCACAGTTAAAACAACATGTGCGGGACTGCTGGGGTGGTCTGGAAAAACCATGCCCTCTCCCTTTTGTTCTTCCTCTTCCTCTGCCTCTGTTTCCACTGCCCCATTGTCAACCATTATCTTGGGGAGGCTGAGTTCGCAATCCACCCTGATAAAGGGTACTCACTGCTTTCTCCTTTATTACATTGAAACATCCTGCTGCTTCTTTCTGTATTAAAGTTTCCTGAAATTGGTCAATCCTCTGTGTGGTCCATTCAGATATCATCTGTTTCAAAACCAAGGCGAACTGGGGTTTTAGATTATTCATATAAGTTTGAATAAACAAAGCTCCCACATCAGTAGTTGTAGCTAATCCAGCTTCTGTTGTCCAATTTTCATGAAACCTTTTCCAGAACTCAACTACAGTCTCTCCTGACTTTTGTTTGCATGCTATGGCAGTAGGGAGGGAACTTTTATTTTTAAATACTCTCATCATTTCAGTCTCTAATTATGTCCACATGGTGTTCCTACCTGGTACTGTGTTTAACCCATATGCTCCTGCGTTTCCAGTGTCAATAGTGTTTATACTTGGAACATTTGCCCAGCTCCAGGAACTGGTGTGTCCTATGATACCATCAATGATATGGCGCATGTCTTCCTGTGTGTAATTTCTACCCTTACAGGCCTTTTTTAAGTAAGTTAAAGTGCTGCAGAGGCGGTGGGTTTGGGGCAATGTTTTACTATCCTGTCAATGTCCTCAATGTCTATTACCTTTTTTAATAATTCATTTCCAATGGTTATGAAAGGTGCTTGAAGGTTAGTGTTACTATATACAGTTCCACTCTTTGTTTTAGGGGGACTAAGTATTTTATCCCCTTTAACGTCTTCTTCCTCCTGCTCTTGGCCAGGTGGTGAAACTACCCCTCCTATAACTCCCTGATCTTCTTCTGGTTCACCTACCTCGACTCGGGCCCTCTGTGGGTGCTGTCTATCTTGTTGTGGAGTGGGAGGGATCTGCTGTTGTGGTTGTGAAGCGGGGGGGACCTGCCGTTGTCTGGTTGCATAATGTCCAGCCAGAAGACCAATATCTTCCTTTCTTAAACTTGGATAGACATGTACATATTCGGGTGGAGGATGACTGACTATTGGCAGGGGTGGGGCTATTGGGTCAGAGACAAATCTCTTTTTATCGGCTTCTTCTCTATGTTTCTGGTCATAATCTTCCTTACTTAAACATTTGGTGGGCTTTTTCTGTTTCTTATTGCATATTGTATTTATCTTATCTAGAATAAACATAAGCTAGGACAAACTCCACATTCTAGCTATATTTGAATGTATATATAACCATGAGAAGACATTTCTATAGATTACAGTTTAAACATGATTTGGATTTCAGTTGAAACTCATATTTGAGTTTTTTCAATTTTCCTGTAAAACATAAGATGGTGTCTTAGAATTAAAATGGAGTTCCTCATGATATGTGCTATGCTCTTTACACTCATGTCTGATATTGCCTTCAGTTTATAAAAGTTGAACTTTGTAAGTTCCAGAGTTGCATATTGTTTTATGGTTTTAAACATGTCTGTTTTACCCATAAAAGGCGATTTCTACTTAATGTGACCTAAAAAAAAAGTTATACAACAAACATGTTGGTTTGTTCAAAAACCCTTTTATAAACGCACATGTGATTGTACTTTAAGAAAAAAGTTTGATAATGAACAATGTGTGGCTTCTTCTTTCAATGCTCAACAGCAGTTTTTGGAGTAAAGTTGTTTTTTTCCGTGTCAATGGGGGTTATTTACTAAAGGCAAATGCTCTTTGCACTACAAGTGCAGTTTCAGTGCAGTCTCAAGTGCACTTATAGTGCAAAGTGAATTTTCCTTTAGTAAATAACACCCAACAGTGCTTTATAATTTTACACAATCACGCCATTTTCATGACTCCCCAAATTTCAGTCATGGTGCTGAAAATTATGAATATTTTTGTCAGTAATGCATTACATACATTAACAACAAAAACAAGGTGTGTGTGTAGCAGACTCACAACATAATAATAATAGTTAGACGAAGAAGAGATTGTTACCTCATGTCTCAAAGAAATTTTGTTTGCACTGTTGAAGAAAAAGGCCAAAAAAATAATACCATTAAAAGATAACCAAGGAGACATCTAAAAGAAAGCCAGGCAGTAAATCAAAGCAAATATTTGTTCAGTTTCAAATATATTTTTATTTAAAAAATGTCTCAGACATTGTCTGGCATATCGATGGCCCCCCTACCCGCAAAGTATTCAAGGTATCTTAAACGGACTTCGCAGGCAATCTGGGGGGGCAAGCCAGGACAGCCAGTTTCCAGCACCGTCAGGGTTTGGTCATTCAGAATTTCGGCTTCAGGCCCAATTGAGGCAGCATAGTTCACAGAATTTCTCCTTAAAAAGTTGTGGAGAACACAGCTAGACAGGATGATGTGATTAAGTTTATATTCCGCCATGTGTATTGGTATAAGAAAGAGGTGGAAACGGCTGGCCATTATTCCAAATGTGTTCTTTAGCACTCTTCTGGCTCTGGCCAGCTGGTAATTAAAAACCCTCTGGTCCAGGGTGAGGGTCCTCATAAGATGGTCCCCCAGCACAAACGCTTCATCCGCAACTAAGATGAATGGGAGTTCTTCCGCATTGTCTTCTGGAGGTGGCAAGCCCAAACTGCCATACTGGAGACGCCTGTAGAACTGGGTGATGACTCCACCATCCGACATCTGGCCATTCTTCCCCACGTCCACATAGAGGAACTCGTAAGTAGCCGTCACCCCCACCAACATCACAATACTATTGAACCCCTTGTATTTGTAATAGTATGACCTCGAGTTGGGGGGTGGGACGATGTGGACGTGTTTCCCATCAATTTCCTCTCCACAGTTGGGAAAGTTCCAACGGGTGGCAAAGTGGGAGGCCACAGTCTGCCATTCCTATGGCGTAGAAGGAAACTGTGGAGTCAAACAAGAAAAAAAATTAGTAATATTGTGCACATAAACATTGAAAGCAGATTAGACACAAATATTCTTGGCCAAAATCACTATAACATTTATTTTAGGGAGTATTTAAAGACAAAAGTATAAGGTCCACCTATCAGATTCCTCACCCCCTCTGATGGCCCATTGTAAAAAATTTAGGGGGGAGATGTTTTGGACAGGTAACCCTCTCCACTTCATTGAGAGATGAATGCATAAATAATGTTTATTACTTTGGCCAGCCCCTCCTTACTTACACTATTGGCAGCCCACTGGACACGTAAGAAGTGTCATAATACAAATATATAAATACACACTGTCCAAATTGGAGCACATTTTTACATTCTGCAATTACCTATCAAGATAATAATAGGATACAAAAACTTTTAACAGTACCATTTGAAAGTATTCAGGCAGGCCCTTACACTACATGCTTTGGGGAATTCATCCATAAATATGAACACAAAAGAGGTGGGTATAGTGTGTATGGTTTTGGCAAAGTAAGCAGATAGAGGATTGGTATCAGCTGAGTTAGCGGTTGGGGGAGGGGGGTTCCAAATGTTTTTGGGACCCCCCAAAAAAACCTCTGGCACTCTGCATGAATTTAAGGACACAAATAACATTTGTATACATTTTAGGGGGTGTTTAGGGTAAATCACAACTATGGAGCTGACACATCGGGAGATAGGTATCGGGAGATGGGTATCAGCGTGTAAGGTTGAGTGGTGTCGTCTGTGTCAGAGCGGCCGTGACTGGCGGCCTGGTGTGGACACGCTGATACGGTGAAATGTGGTTAGTGCCTCCAAGGATCCCTAACACTGGTTTAAAATGTATCTGAAGGAATATTGTGTTTTTTCCTAATAAAAAGTTATGGTTGAAATGTTTAATAAAATGGCCAAGGAGGCCAATTTACTCCAAAACAGGTGTGGTCTGGTTACTTTATTGGTTAAGTTGTGGGGTTGGGTATTTAATAGGTAAAGACAGGTTTGCATAGGCTATACCATAGTCATGTCCTCCCATGATCACGCACGTAGTGCACCCGCTGCAGTGTATGGGCGGTGCGCACTGTGATCGCTGTGTCACACAAATTGGGCTAAAGGGCCAATCACAGCAGCCTTTTACTACATGATCAGCTGTGTCCAATCACATTTTATCACAATGTAAGCAGAAGCCAGTTATCGGCATTCCTTTCCTCACACTGACAGCGTGAGGAGAGGAGAGTCAATATAGGGTGTGTGAAAAAGTGACTTCTACACCAATAATCAAGAAACTGATGATAAGTGTCCTGCTCATCAGTGCAGACTCAACAGTGTCCACCAGTGCTGCCAATCAGTGCTCATCAGTGACTCCTTATCAGTGTCACCTATCAGTGTCACCTACCAGTGCCCATCAGTGCTGCCTATCAGTTCCCATCAGTGCCCATTAGTGCTGCCTATCAGTTCCCATCAGTGCCACCTATCAGTGCCCATCAGTGCCACCTATCAGTTTCCATCAGTGCCACGTATCACTGCTCATCAGTGCCACCTATCAGTGCCCATCAGTTCCGTCCATCAGTGCAGCTTCATCAGTGCCCATTAGGGATTAGCCGAACATCCCCTGGTTCGGTTTGCACCAGAACCTGCAAACAGACCGAAAATTTGCGCGAGCGTTAGAACCCCATTGAAGTCTATGGGACTCGAACGTTTGAAATCAAAAGTGCTCATTTTAAAGACTAATTTGCATGGTATTGTCCTAAAAAGAGTTTGGGGACCCGGGTCCTGCCCCAGGGGACATGTATCAATGCAAAAAAAAAGTTTTAAAAATGGCTGTTTTTTCGGGAGCAGTGATTTTAATGATGCTTAAAGTGAAAAAAAAGTGAAATATTCCTTTAAATATCATACCTGGGGGGTGTCTATAGTATGCCTGTAAAGTGGCGCGTGTTTCCTGTGCTTAGAACAGTCCCTGCACAAAATCACATTTTTAAAGGAATGAAAGTCATTTAAAACTGCTTGCGGCTTTAATGTAATGTCGGGTACCGACAATATGGATGAAAATCAGTGAGACAAACGGCATGGGTACCCCCCCATTCCATTACCAGGCCCTTTGGGTCTTGTATGGATATTAAGGGGAACCCCGCACCCAAATAAAAAAAAGGAAAGGCATGGGGCCCCCAGGCCCTATATACTCTGAACAGATGTATACAGGTGGTGCAAACAAGACAGGGATTGTAGGTTTGTTGTTAAGTAGAATCTGTTTGTAATTTTGAACTATTACAGTTTTAAAGTGTAGCTCCAGCCAAAAAATCTATTTTTAAGCTTTTTGGAAACCACAGGGAAGGGTTATCACCCCTGTGACATTTGTTTTGCTGTCTGTGCTCCTCTTCAGAAGATTTCACCCCACTTTCTGTCACAATGACAAATGTTTTTAGAAAATTTGGGGTTTTTAATAAAAGAAAGATTGGTGATAAAGCATAAGTGGAAAGGAGAAACGTTTTTCCCATATTAAATCTTACAGGAGAGAATCGTTGTCTCTTCCCGTTTGCAAGTAGGAGTCTTTTGCCGCGGCAGGGAAGGTCTGAAGGGAAAGGGGGCGTGACCGGATGTGGGTGTGGATGGAGTGCGGGGTGTGAGTGAGCAGAGAGATGAGAGTCTCCTCACTGTGTACCTGCTATTTTCGGAGCGTTTGGCCGGCTGCTATCACTAGGCGGTCCGGGTCTCGGAGTGACCAGCGGTGAGGCGGACAAGTGAGGAGGTGTCCCCAGACAGAGAGACCGGCACCTGAAACTTGAACAGCCAATCGCACGGAAGCACCCTCGTTGGAGCCGCTGTAGCTGCTGCGCCTACGTGACCGGGACTAGTGGAGCGGTAACAGGGGGCCGTTGCAGAGCCGTTGCAGAGTGGTGAGAGAGGAAGACCAGTGACTGTGGAGCTGGTGGACCCCCGGAGTACCTGTGCTAAAGTTAACGGAAGAACTCTTGGAGGTTAGTTGGGGGCTGGATGCTGTATCTGGAAACCTGGAGAACGGAGCAGGCAGGTGAGCGGGACTTGGAAACAGGGTTTAGGCCTGTCAGACCACTGCGCTTGGCTAAGGGAAAGTGTGTATGTGACCCTATACCATAACAAGGGGACTGAGGACTGTACGGGCACCTGCGGCATATCTGATCAGTGTACTGAGTATCACTAAGTGTACTAAGTATTCAAGTTGTACAATACGAACACCGGCCGATTGGAGGTGGCAGGGCCGTTGATGGTGCTTTTGTATTAAAGGGACAGTGTTTGCCTGTGTAATCCAGGCCCCCGCAGCTCATTGTTTTTTTCTCTCCTTTTTTTTCACCCCCAGTGTCATCTGGAACTTAGCTATATAAAGATAGCAATGGCAATGTCAAGGAGGAGGGGGGAGGAGCCAGCCAATATGGAGAATCTGGGACCCCAGTCATTGCGGTCAGCAAAGGAGAAGGGAAACCAGGCGGCAGCAGCAGCAGCAAAACTGGAGAGATTTGCACATACCCCTGAACAGACACCCACCAAAAATGGGCAAGTATCACAAGTTAAAGCACCCGGGGACAGGAAGAGTCAGGGACAGGCGTCATCAACCCCAGCTGGAGCAGGGCACAAGAACCCGAATGTTAGTAAAAGCACAGGGGTAGTGGAAAAGGCCCATATGCCACTACCATCCACCGTCTCCGTTATAGAGGCAGAACCTACCTTGAGGGAGGTATTACAAGCGATTAATTCATGTAAAACATCAATGGAGGGGTTAAGCTGCCAAATTAAAGAGGTTAAAGATGAACTGTTACTAATAAAGCAGGAGTTGCAAAAGGCATTAGACAGGATAACTGGCTTAGAGGGAAGAGTGAGCCAAATAGAGGATGATGTATTTCCCCTACAGCAAGATGTTAAAACCATGAAGGATCAACTGAGTAGAATTAATGAGAAAATGGATGAAATGGAAAACCGCCTGAGAAGGGACAATATAAGGATAGTGGGTCTCCCAGAGAGATGTGAGGGGCATAGCCCTATTGCTTTTCTGGAAGGATGGCTTATAGAAGTATTCGGAAGAGATGTATTTTCTCTACAGTTTGCGATTGAGAGAGCCCGTCGGGTTCCTTTCAGGGCTCCGCTCCCTGGAGGCCGCCCCAGGTCCTTATTAATGAAATTTCTGAACCACTACGACAAAATAATTCTGCTACGTAAAGCTAGAGAGAAGGGGCCTGTTTTCTACAGCAGAGCAAGAATTTCTTTTTTCCTGGACTTTTCACCAGAGCTGCAGAGACGCAGGGAGGGTTTTTTGGATATCAAACGCACCTTACAAAAATTTGAAGTCAAGTATGCTTTATTGTACCCAGCTAGGCTACGGGTAGAGGCAATTGGGGAGGTCCTCTTCTTTGATTCCCCGGCAGGAGTAACACGCTGGTATGAAGAAAACAATCAAAGACTGAAACCCAAGGAACGGAGCCCAGAGAGTTAGGGTATCCGATAAGAAGATTTGGACTGTGGGAAGGAATGTGGACTTGGTATAGAGTGGAAGAGGGATGTTGTATGTTAAAGTAAGAATGTGGGTATAGGTGGATATTACACTTAAAATATGGCACGTGTAGATATTACTGGTAGGGGGAGGGTGGAGAATGTTAGGAAGGGGTATGTTACAAAGAATATATGAGGTGGTCACGAATAAAGCCCCAAGGGCGAACCTGGTACGGTGGGGGAGGGGGGGGGGAGAGGGGGGGGGGCTGGTGGGGGGGAGGGAGGTGGCGGGGGGTAGTTGGGTGGTGGGGAGGAGGGGGGGTTGTAAAATCAAGACAGAGAGAAATTAAAATGCACTCAGCACTTGGGGTAGAAGATAGGGAGGTAGAAGGGGGGGAGGGGGGATGTTGGGGTAAGCACAAGCATGACAAATACGATAAGAACACTATGTACAAGAAAATGGAAGATAAAGGGGGACACTCGGAATGTTCACTAGAAGGGAAAATAACAGTAAAAATAACAAGGTATGCCCTATGGGCTTAAAGTACAGAGGGTAATTAAGGGAATCCTTTCTTTCTTCTTCTTTTCTTTTTTTTTTTCTCTTTTTTTCTTTCTTTCTTTTTGTCTTCTCTCTTTCTTTCTTTTTTTGTGTTTGTATGCAATGCTCACCACGGTATTAGTAGAGGGGTCTTGTTTTAGTTGCCTCACGGGTTCTGGATTTATAATGGGTAAGGAGGTTTTATTCTTTGATGTAAGGCAATATACCAAGTCTAAAAGTTAGAGTGTCAATTCTCTTCGGATTTAGTAGATCTGGGTTTCCAGGTGCCAATTTCTGCCTGTTGCTTGTTTGATGCAGTCCAAGGTTCTTAAAATAGGCTCCTGGAACATACGGGGGATGGGGAACCCAAATAAGAGGTCTGCCATCTTTTCGCTGTTGGAGATACGGGGGGTGGGCTTGGTCTGCCTGCAGGAGACTCACTTGACAAAGGACACAATGAAATATCTCCCAAGTAGGAAGTTTCAGGCCCAGTACCATTCGGTTTACGCCTCCTATTCCAGGGGGGTGAGCATAATGGTGACAAGAGGCGTGGTGTTCTCCTGTAGGCAGGCCAGGGTAGATAGTATGGGTCGTTATGTTTTTTTACACTGCTCAATTGAAAATAGAATGTATGTTTTAGCTAACATTTATATCCCCCCACCTTTTAAACTGGAGGTATTGTATAACCTAATGGAGTTTATGTTGGATAAAACAGACACCCCAGTAATAGTTGTAGGGGATTTTAATGAGGTGATGAATAGAGGTTTGGATAGATTTCCACCGAGAGCCCAAACAAATAACGTAGCAGAGGGCCGGTTGGGCCAGTTTCTAGAAGAGGCAGGTCTGACGGATGTATGGAGGGCCCGGAATCCTGGAGTAAGGCAATATTCCTGCTTCTCGGCCTCCCACTCCACCTTCTCTAGGATAGATATGACCCTGGGTAATGCGGAAGCGGTACCAATGATAAAGGATGTAATATATTTTCCGAGAGGGGTTTCGGACCACTCTCTGATGGTGGCCTCAGTGGGTATAGGGGGTAGGGAGCCTAGAGGATTTTGGAAACTAAGCCCATATTGGTTAGAGTTAATGGGGGAACCAGAGAGGATAATAGTAAAGCTAGAAGATTTTATAAAATCCAATGAAGGTTCAACTACAGCAGGTATACAATGGGACACATTGAAGGCATTTCTTAGGGGTATCCTGATTCAGGGGGGGGGCAGGGGTCAAGAAGAGGGCAAGGGAGTGGGAGGAAGGGATTAGAAGGGAGTTGGAGATGGCAGAAAAGCAATTTCTAGAGGGCCCAACACCAGAGAGGCAGAAGGTATGGGAGGATAAACAGGAGACCTATAGAGCAGCAGTCTTAAGGAGAGGTGAAAATAAGCAACTTTTTCAGAAGCAACGGACCTATGGGGAAGGAGAAAGTGTGGGACGTATGCTGGCTTATTTAGTGAAAACCAATTCCTCCTCCTCAACGATTCCTGCAATTAGGACCCCAAATGGTGAGATATCCTCTCAGAACTTAGAAATTTTGGATGCATTTGGGAAGTATTATGAAAATCTGTATAGGTCACAGGGGATTGCTGGAGAGGAGGACATGGATATTTTTTTTTAAGGATATACGGGTCCCTATGGTTGCTGAAGAGGACAGAGAGGGCTTAGATGCGCCAATCACATTAGCTGAATTACAACAAGCGGTAAATGGAATGGCAAACCAAAAATCCCCGGGGCCGGATGGCCTCCCGGTAGAGACCTATAAGCAATACGGGAAGATCCTGCTTCCAGAATTGCTTAAAACACTGAACTGGGCCTTACAGGTAGGGAGCTTGCCTGTTTCTATGACCGAAGCAAATATTATCTTGCTCCATAAAGAGGGGGGTGACCCGCTGGAACCGTCGGCATATAGGCCAATATCTCTGTTGTGTACGGATGCCAAGATCCTGGCGAGGGTGCTGGCGGCCAGGCTTAATAAAATTACTCATAAACGTATACACCCGGATTTATTTCACACAGGACCATGAGCATGAACATCAGGAGGGTATATTTGAACCTCCAGACCCCGACAGAGAATATGGGATCAAGAGCGGGTGTGTCCCTGGACATAACTAAGGCCTTTGACAGCCTGGAGTGGGCCTATCTCTGGCGGGTTCTGGAAGAGTTTGGCCTAGGTCCGGTTTTTATAAAATGGATAAAAATATTGTATAAAGGCCCAAGTGCGAGGGTTAAGGTTAATAAAGAATTCTCAGGGAAAATATGTTTAGAGAGGGGGACAAGACAGGGGTGCCCTCTGTCCCCCCTGCTTTTTGCCCTTGCCATGGAGCCATTAGCAATTCATATCAGGTCTAGTTCAAAGATTGAGGGGTTTGTAAGAAGAACAGGAGAGGAGAGGATTGCCCTGTACGCCGACAACGTCCTGCTGTTTCTTGGAGATATGGGAAATTCCCTTAGGCAGGTAATGGATACAATGGAGAGGTTTGGTAATGTATCAGGACTAGTGGTGAATTGGAGGAAATCGTCATTAATGCCAATAGACACCCCTAATAGTCCTGTGTTGTCGGGAATTTCCCACTTAAAAGTAGTCTCAATAATCCGTTATCTGGGTATAAACATGACAAAAGATCCCAATCAGTATATTGAAGATAACCTAGCCCCACTACTGGGCAAATTTAAATGTAAAGTAGATATTTGGAGCCGGTTGCCCCTGTCTGTAGCAGGGAGAGGCAACTTAATCAAGATGGTTTGGCTGCCTCAACTGCTGTATTTGTTACACAATTCACCGGTGTGGGTGAATAAAAGGTGGTTTAAAAAAATTGATACACTATTTAGGGAGCTGTTATGGAGGAGGGGGAGGGCTAGGCTTAGTCTTCAGAGCCTACAACTGCCAGTTAAAGAAGGAGGAATGGCCCTCCCGCACCCAGGGTGTTATTTTCTGGCAGCACAGCTGCAGCATATAGGGGGTGGAAGTGCTGACGGAGGTTTGTTAACCCTGGAGTCGCCACAAAAAACAGTGGTGGAGACACTGGAGGCAGATTCACTGCCTGGTAGGGGTCCAACAACCAAGTTGATAATAAAAGTCTGGAAGGTAACAAAGAGCCTAATGGGATATGTTGGGTTCACAGAATATGCCCCCCTCTGGCATAATAGGAACTTACAGGAGATAGTGGCTATGGGGGAATTTAAGGAATGGGTGAGGTGGGGTATAAATAGACTATCCCAGCTGTACAAAGGGAACGTATTAAAAACCTTTGAGGATCCCCAAAAGGAAAAAGGCATTCCCAGACAAACATTCTTTAGGTATTTACAAATGAGAGCTGCATTGGATGCACAATTCAGGGCAGGCCCCCCGGTATGGACCGATGCTGCATTGCTTCAGAAAGTGGTTAAACATGGGAAGATAAAGGGTTTTATCACAGGGATATATGCACAACTGTGCAATAAAAGTATTGTAAGATCAGAGCACCTTGGCTGCAGGGAGGGATGGGAGACGGATGTGGGAAAGTTAACAGATGTACAATGGAGAAAAATATTGGAGATAGGGCAGGAGGTTTCAGTCTCTCCCGCACAGAGATTTTCTCATTTAATGTTGGTACATAGAGCATACTACACCCCAAAAAAATTATTTCGTTTTGGTGTAAGATCTGATGCCAGATGCCCTAGGTGTGGTGAGGAAGGTGACTTGATACACATGGTATGGAGGTGCCCCAAGATAGTTTGTTACTGGCTTGGGGTAGTAGATTCCATTAGCGGTAAGTGGGGGATACCTTTGGAGACAGATGCCAGATTTTGTATCTTTGGATATAAAGCGTGGGGCCCAGAGGAGGTAGCGGTTAAAACAGTAATTTTGAGATGCCTGTACCAAGCCCGGAAGCTTATAATGCAAAGATGGCAAACAGTCCTCCCCCCGACAGTCGAGGAGTGGGTTAAAATAGTGAATTATATAATATGGAAGGAGAGAGCCCTATATATTAGAAGAGGGAACCTTAAAAAATTTGAAAGGATGTGGAACCCATGGTTAATAAATATTGGATGTCAGGACCAAAGGAATTGAGGCAGGATCTGGTTCAGGGTGGGAGGGGAGTAGGGATTAAGTGGGCGGGATAGGGGAAAATAACTATATGTTGCCTTAACACACGGTACCAAACCTCAACCGGTGGATAGAATAAGGAGGTGTAATGGGATCATGGTAGGAACGGATGGGGTATATATGACCTTTTTTCTAGTGCACTATGATTACCTGAAGTTGAGATTGTTTTAATATGTTTGTTGGAAGGTATGTAATTTAAGAAATGCCAATAAAGATTATTTAAAGAAAAAAGAAAAAAAAAAAAAAAAAGAGAAAAAAAAAAGATTTTAGGGGGTGTTTGGAGTAAAGCACTACAATAGAGCTGACAAAATACATTGTTAAGTGATTAGGCTATAGGTGTATATGGGCCCAGGATAGCATGCTGGGGAGGTTAGTGAAGGTAAATATGCATGTAGGCCAAAAAAGGAGCATTAAAAGATTACAGCATGCATGGGTACAAAGGGGACATTCACAGCATATTACAATCATGGTAATTAGGGAATGATGAAATAAATAGAAAACATTAACATTAAATACAATAGAATGTGATGTTAAAGGAGAAAACTTACCTTAATATAGTCCTTCTGCAGAACCTGAATAATAGCAGAACAGGTCTGTGGGATAATGATCCCCAGAGCCTGGGGGGAGATGTCTGTCAAGAACTTGAGGTCCTGCAGGCTTCTCCCAGTTGCTAAGTACCACAATGTGGCGACTAGCCTCTGCTCCAGAGTGATGGCTTGCCTCATGCAGGTATCCTACCTGCTAATATAAGGGGTCAGCAAAGCCAACAGACGGTGAAAAATGGGGTCCGTCATCCTGAGAAAGTTCCTGAAATCATCAGGATTATTCTCCTGGATCTCACGAAGCAAAGGCATGTGAGAGAATTGGTCACACTGGAGTAACCAATTCTTGGTCCATGATCTCCTCCCCACCCTGTTCATGGACTGGGCTTGGGTCAAAGAATGAACCCCAATACCAAGCCTCCACACAGCACGAACTCTGCGATGAGTACGTACACGCAAAATAGCTTCAAAATGGTCGGCTTGTCAGAACGCACTGAAGAACAGCAAGGCCTGTGAAGAGTGAGCTGAAAATCAGAAATGAGTGGACAAGAACACACTGAAAAAACATACACTGAACACACTATCAAAACGTACTGAAGAACAGCAAGGCCTGTGAAGAGTGAGCTGAAAATCAGAAACGAGCGGACAAGAACACACTGAAAAAACAGATACGAATTGTCTACACGCTCTGAAAAGCAGATACAAACCCACAAGCACAAACTGAAGATCAGTAACGGACTACAAAGCACGAAAGCTGAAAAGGGCGAATCGTCTCTCACCAAATTTCTACTAACACAAGATAAATACGAGATTAGCAGAAGGAGCCCAAAGGGTGGCGTGATCACTATTGCACTTCCTTTTCTTAGTCCCGTCGTACGTGCTGTACGTCACCGCCTTCTGGACGGTCAGACTTTGGTCGGACTTTGGTTTGACCGTGTGTAGGCAAGACCGCTTGAGCGGAATTCCTTCGGAGTTCCGTCGGAGAAACCTTCGGAGTTTACTCCGACGGCAAAACCGGTCGTGTTTACGCGGCATAAGACTAGATGTTATAGCCATGAAAGATGCTGTTTTTATGGTTAACTTCCAAATGTTGTGTAGCGCAGACCCCAAACCAGTCTCACTGTTTGTCCCAGGTTATATTCCTTACAGGATGCATGGCAGCTAGGCACACAGCAGTTTTCAGTCTCACCATGTAATAACCAGGCAGAAAGTATCTTTTTATGGTTTATTGCCAGAATAACCTAAATAGGGTATAGGATGAGCCTTGGGATACTCCAAATCTAGTGTACACTTTAACAGATGACACCCTCTAGTAGTAGAAAACTTCTTCAAGGTGGACCTATAGTCTACCTCTGACCAGGGATTGGTTGAGGCTGCATGAACATTCAGCCCAGGGAGGGTCTGCCTCTTCCAACCCACTATGTTCCAGGACTTTTCAGAATACAGGGGGAAGTAGTTAAGCAGAACCCAGAACAACCAAAATCCAATCCTGCTCCACTCTACAGAGAAGCCAAAAACTAAATTTACCTAAACCTATTAGCAACCTAACTAGGAGGGTGCTATAGTTGGTTTCTTAAAGAACAACATTCAAATCCCACAATGTTCCAAAGCTCTCCTATTAGGGTCTACTCATCATATAGGCGTTAGACTTACAATTGGATGAAAAGCCTATATGGTTGCTGAGAATGCTGACATGCCCAAAATATGAACTCTCAAAGTATTGTCCCCTAGATTCATATCCAGGCCACTTTGAAGAAAACTTAAAATTTGCTTTGCACCTGAATTGATTGGACCGAGTTTAGATTATCAATATAATCGTGCCCTAGTAGAGATATCCCCTGAATGACAATTTACAAATATACAGTATCTCACATAAGTGAGTACACCCCTCGCATTTTTGCAAATATTTTATTCTATCTTTTCATGTGACAACACTGAAGAAATGACACTTTTCTACAATGTAAAGTAGTTAGTGTACAGATTGTATAACAGTGTAAATTTGCTTTCCCCTCAAAATAACTCAACACACAGCCATTAATGTCTAAACCACTGGCAACAAAAGAAAGTACACCCCTAAGTGAAAATGTCCAAATTGGGCCCAATTAGCCATTTTCCCTCCCCGGTGCCATGTGACTCATTAGTGTTACAAGGTTTCAGGTGTGAATGGGGAGCAAGTGTGTTAAATTTGGTGTTATCGCTCTCACGCTCTCATACTGGTCACTGGAAGTTCAACATGGCACCTCATGGCAGTTAACTATTTGAGGATCTGAAAAAAAGAATTGTTGCTCTACATAAAGATGGCCTAGGCTATAAGAAGATTGCCAAGACCCTGAAACTGAGCTGCAGCATGGTGGACAAGACCATACAGAGGTTTACCAGGACAGGTTCCACTCAGAACAGGCCTCTCCATGGTCAACCAAAGAAGTTCAGTGCACATGCTCATATCCAGAGGTTGTCTTTGGGAAATTGACGTATGAGTGCTGCCAGCATTGCTGCAGAGGTTGAAGGGGTGGGGGGGTCAGCCTGTCAGTGCTCAGACCATACGGGTACACTGCATCAAACTGGTCTTCATGGCTGTCGTCTTCAGAAGGAAGCCTCTTCTAAAGATGATGCACAAGAAAGCCCACAAACAGTTTTCTGAAGACAAGCAGACTAAGGACATGGATCACTGGAACTATGTCCTGTGGTCTGATGAGACCAAGATAAACGTATTTGGTTCAGATGGTGTCAAGTGTGTGTGGCGGCAACCAGGTGAGGAGTACAAAGACAAGTGTGTCTTGCCTACAGTCAAGAATGGTGATGGGAGTGTCATGGTCTGGCGCTGCATGAGTGCTGCCGCCACTGGGGAGCTACAGTTTATTGAGGGAACTATGAATGCCAACATGTACTGTGACATACTGAAGCAGAGCATGATCCCCTCTCTCCAGAGACTGGGCCACAGGGCAGTATTCCAACATGATAACGACCCCAAACACACCTCCAAGACGACCACTGCCTTGCTAAAGAAGCTGAGGGTAAGGGTGATGGCCTGGCCAAGCATGTCTCCAGATCTAAACCCTATTGAGCATCTGTGGGGCATCCTCAAATGGAAAGTGGAGGAGCGCAAGGTCTCTAACATCCACCAGCTCTGTGATATTGTCATGAAGGAGTGGAAGAGGACTCCAGTGGCAACCTTTGAAGCTCTGGTGAACTCCATGCCCAGGAGGGTTAAGGTAATGCTGGAAAATAATGGTGGCCACACAAAATATTGACACTCTGGATCCAATTTGGACATTTTCACTTAGGGGTGTACTCACTTTTGTTGCCAGCGATTTAGACATTAATGGCTGTGTGAGTTATTTTGAGGGGACAGCAAATTTACAAGCTGTACACTTACTAATTTACATTGTAGCAAAGTGTAATTTCTTCAGTTTTGTCACATGAAAAGATATAATAAAATATTTACAAAAATGTGAGGGGTGTACTCACTTTTGTGAGATACTGTATATTTCAAAAATATACAAATCTTTGTTCACAATTTTCTTAACACAAACTAGATGAAAAACACCATTTAAAAAAAGATGTGTTGGATATGAAATATCATGATTTGGCAGCAGTCTGTGTGGGTATGTTGAGACAGATCACAGTATATAACTACAAGTATTGCAGTTTTCTATAATTGTACACACCCATTAGCCATATACCCTGGGGGACATGAATCCTTAATTAATGTTTTTTAAAAAAATATTGTTTTTTCAGGAGCAGTGATTTTACTTATGCTCAAAGTGCAACAATAAAAATGAAAAATTATTTTAAATATAGTGTCTGGGGGTCCCATAAATGTGACTGTAAAGTGGTCATTTGGATCTGGTATGGATTTGTAGGGGAACCCCACACCAAAAAAAAAAAAATCGGTTTGGGCTTCCCCCAAAATCCATACCAGACCCTTATCCAGGCCTGCAGCCTGGCAGGTCTGGAAAAGGGGGGGGAATGAGCGATTGTCCCCCCTCCTGAAACATACCAGGCCACATTCCATCAACATGGGGCATGGGTGCTTTGGGCAGGGGGGCTCTGCCCCCCACCCTGAAGCACCTTGTCCCCATGTGGATGGGGACAAGGGCCTCATCCCCAAAACCATGGTTGTGGGGGTCTGCAGGCGGGGGGCTTATCGGAATATGGAAGCTCCCAAATCCCACCCCCCATGTTAAAACCTAAAAATTGTGCCCCTCAATGTAAATCTATTGTCAATAACTCCGCCAGCCAACCCTAAAAAATAAATAAATAATATAACACTCCCGCCTCCTGGGACGGCCTCCCGCTGAATGCCTCCTCCGCGCTTTGACACTTCCTATATAGGTAAGGGGTGGAGCCACCTGGCTATGTCACCCCTGTCACCGCCCTCTTATGACTTTATGGACTGGTGCATGCTTGGCCTGTGATGTCACAAGAAATGTCAAAGTGCAGAGCAGGCAATTGGCAGGAGGCCGTCACAGGAGGCATAGTGGTTTCAATTTTTTTTTTTTTTTGGGGCGGCAGTGTGGCGGGTGGTGATTGATGATGGATTTACATCAAGGAACACCATTTTTTTATTTTTTAATAAGGGATTTGTCAAAAACTTGTTTTTATTACATTTTGACACTTTTTTGGTGAATGGGTAGTGCTACTATGTAAAAGGGGCTTTCAGATCCTTATAAGCTCCCCCATCTGCAGACCCCAACAAAGAACGGCCACAGTTGTGGGGATGAGGCCCTTATCCCCAACAACATGGGGACAAGGTGCTTTGAGGTGGCCCCAAAGCTCCATTTGAGGACATGTGGCCTGATATGGATGGCTCGCTCACCCTCCCCTTTCCTGACCTGACTGGCTGCATGCCCAGATAAAGGTGTGGTATGGATTTTGGGGAACCCACGCCATTTTTAAATTTATTTGGCTTGGGGTTCCCCTCCAAACCCATATCAGACCACGCTGTTTTTTTTGTTTTTTTTCAAAATGCTTTATAGTTGAATAAAGAGTAACATTAAGACAAAGTGTCACCCACGCAGGGGTGTAGTAGGGTATAAAACAGAGAGGTAATAATTGTCAAACATTTTCGCAATGCGAACAAGGAATGGGCTATCAACTTCATGTTTGATAGGTTAAAAGAGAACTTAATGATTGGAATACATACGTGAGATACACTGCGAATCATAAAATTTCTGCTGTAAGTCGCCCAATCGCCCAGGCACCCCCAATGGGAACAATCTGTGCCATAGGCCACCAGGCAGAAAGTACCAGTGTATACTCACGGAGAAGAGATAATTGTGACTTAAAACTTGTCACTACCAAAACCTTGAGACGTTTTGAGTGACAAAAGAGCAAGAAGCACACACTGTAGAACATGAACTATAAAATCGCTCTGTGAGTAGACAATAGCATATTTAAGTGGAAATTGGGAGAGTGTTACAGTCTTAGCCCATATTCCCATCAGCTAGGGGTAATGGGGATAATGGGGAAGGGGACAGAAAACAGGGGAATGGGATAGACAGTTTGGAATGGAAGGGGGAAGCAGTCAGGAGGGAGGGAGAAGGGGTACAGGTGCAGCTTCAATGAGAGCTAGGCATTGAGGTAAGGTTGAAATCATTAGGGCTGCCGGAAGGGATGGGTCTATAGAGAGATGCCGATATGACGGGCCCAGAGTTCCCAAATGCATTTTAAAATTTCAAGTTTGTCCAGGTTACTGTTAGAAGTTTTCTCTTGGAACATAATCCAGGAAATTTTTTTGTTAAGTTAAAAGAAACTGAGGGGGACTTCCAGACCCGTGCTATCATTATTTTAGCTCCAAGGAACATGAAGTGAATCAGTATTTGGGTACATTTCGTGATTTTTTTACTCCTCTGGTTCAGAAGGGCTATTGTTGGGTCTTGGTTAACCACTGTCCCGGTAATTTTACAGATTAGGTTAAAGATTTTATTCCAATAGCCTCTGATCCTGGGGCATTGCAAAACAATATGGAAGAGAGAGCCCAAGTGACCGCAACCTCTGAAGCAAAGGGGCGATGACTGTGGGAAAAATTTAACTAGTCAAGTCACAACCAGGTACCAGTGGAAGATGACCTTGAGGTTTGCTTCAATCAGGGAGATATTAAGGATCCCTTTGTAGACTCTAGCGAAGTGAGAGTTCTAAGTGTCTAGGTCTCACTCAAACTCAAGGTCACGTTCCCAGCTGTGCATGAAAGGCACTTTCACTGATGGTTCAGCTAATGCTGAGTAAATCAGGTAAATTTCCCCCCCTCACATCCATGACCGTGGAGCACCATTGTTCATATGGAGTAACTGCTGCTATGGAGAGAGTGTCTCTGGATGAGAAAGTGTGTAAGAAGTGTGATATTTGGTGGAAGCGGAATTTTTCGGAGGGAGGCATTTCTAGTTTTGAAATGCAGTAATCAAGTTTTAGGGGCCATTGGATTTAAAGAAGTGCCCGATTCGAAGGAGGCCTTTATCAAGCCACCATTGAAAGGCCTTAATGTCCATCCCTGGGGGGAATTGGGGGTTGTGAAAAATGTGAGATAAGGGGGGGCCACCAAGACGTTATGGAGCTCAGTTTATGTAGGGAATCGCAAAAGGCAATCGAGTGGGATAATGTGGGGGAAAGGAGAGGGGGCCTAGATAGGGGGGCACCAGATTAGGACATCTATGGTATAGTTTGGGACTGCTTGTTTTTCAATACCCACTCAGTCTGGTTTAGGGCCTTTGGAATATATGGTTGATAATTGGGTTAATTGTGCCACCTGGTAATACCACCAGAGGTTAGGCAGTCCTAAGCCTCCCTTCTGTCTGGGTTGAAAGAGAGTCTCTTTAGGGAGTCGGTAAATTAATTTGCCCCAGGTATTGCCAATTGGAGGTTATTTATATGGAGTTTGGGGACTGGTATGGGAAGGAAACGGAAGAGATATAGAATCCTGGGAAGAAGGGTCATTTTGATAGCCTTCACTCTTCCTAGCCACTACCGTTTGTACAAAGACCACTGGTCTAGGTCAGGCTCAAGTTTCTTGTACATGGGCGGATTATTGTTTTTATAAAGTTGGTCTATAGGGGCTGTAAGGTGAACGCCTAGGTAGGGGATGGAGGTACTCCAGGTAAATGGGAAATTATCCTTTAGTCTGTCTACCAGGGGAAATTGGATTGAGATGTTAAGGGTGGTAGATTTGGACATTTTGACTTGCAGTCCTGATGCCTGGCCAAATTTGTTTAGTAGTTGTAAGACATTAGGGGTTGAGATGAGAGGGGAGGTAATGAAAAGGAGGATATCATCTGAAAAAAAGTGCACATTTGTGTGTTGAGGGGCCACAATTGACTCCATGAATATCTGGGTGACCTCTTATAGCTATGGCTCAAGTTTCTATTGCTATGGAAAAAAGGAGGGGGGAAAGGGGGCAGCCTTGTTGTGTTCCTTTGGTGATAAGGAATGGGTCAAATAGGTGTCCCTGAAGTCTGACCTGAGCTTTGGATAGGTAGTATATGGCCTTTAATGAGGTGAGGAAGTGTGGGCCGAAGCCCCACTTTTCAAGGGTAGCAAAGAGATAGGGCCAGGTGACAGTATCAAAGGCCTTCTGGAGGTCTACGGACAAGAGGAAGCCCTCCTGTGAGGGGCCACCATCCTAGCCTGACCTGAGGAGGGATATGATGTCTTTGTGCACATAAGACCCAACGAAAGACCCTAGTCTGTTGGAAAGAATTTTTGTCATGATCTTTAGATCATTGTTGATTAATGAAATTGGTCTGTAGTTGCTTACTGGGCTGGGGTCTTTGCCAGGCTTGGGGATGACAGAGATGTATGCAAGGTTTGCTGCTGAGTCTATTGATGAATCCTTTCAAAGGGGATTAAAGAGCCGGGCCAGATAAGGAGAAAGGACATCTATAAAGGTCTTATAATATTGTCACGAAAAGCCATCCGGGCCAGGGGCTGATCCCTTTTTCAGTTCTTTGATGACCTCCCTGACTTCGCTTTCAGTGATAGGGGAGTCCATGATGGAGCGATGAGAATCAGATATTTTGGGGAGAGGGATATTGTTTAGAAAGGAATTTAGTTTAAGAGGGGAGCTGGGGTTTGTATCTGTATAGAGTTTAGAGTAGTACGAATGAAGGGTCTCTAGAATCTGTGTAGGATTTTGGGTTAACATGCCCGATAGCGATTTAATTTTGGGTAGGGAGCAAACCTTTTGTTTAGGGGAGAGCTTCGCTGCGAGTTGGGGACCAAATTTGTCAGAGAGGAGGTAAAACCTGCCTGTCAGGAAAGGTCCCCTCCACTGGTAATATCGATCATTTGGCGTGCAGTACTGAGGTCCACCAGCAGGTGTCTCCTGGCAGTTTGGAGTTGTCAGGAGAGCTTTTTCCTGCTGATATTTTGTCATCTTTGAGCCACAGTACTGGCGTCCACCAGCAGAGGGATCCTGGCAATATGGAGCAGGTATTACCCTCTGCAGACAGGCGTCACCTGACTTTAATTAGCAGCTGTAGTATAAATACCTGGCAAGTGCACACACATCTTGCCTTGGTATTGTCCTTGAGCCCTGACCTGCAGCCTGCATCCTGTTACCCTGATCCTGAAAACCTGATTCCTGTACCTGAAACCTGATTCCTGGAACCTGTTTATCCTGTTCCCTGTCTGTTCCCTGAACCCTGGACCCTGAGCCTTGTATCTGACCCATCCCTCCTGTGATCCATCCATCCTCCGTCCTGTTTGTTTCCCTTCCCCAGCTACTGACCTCCCTTTTGATGACCCTGGCCTGGCTCTATTTATGATCTCGGTATTTCCCTTACTTGTATATATTTGTTCTGTTATTATTATTATTTGTGGGGTTCTGTTTGGTATTGGTTGTTGTGAGAGAGGGGGTTGTGTTCTATTTATTCAATTATCCTTAATAAATCATTTACCTTTTCACTTATACACGTCTGGGTTTCCTCTGTTGCAGTCCACACAGTTCTGGTCTTATCTGGTACATGACAGAATATCAAGGCCATCCCTGACCAGAAGTAGCTGCACAGAGAAGCCATCTTGGTTCTGTTGGCTTTGCTGGAATGAATCCCAATGTAATTCCTTATTATGCTCTGCTGGCGTCAGAAAGTGGTGAGTATCTTTGCCAGACACTGAAAGAGTGGACCAATGACCAGCTGCTTGAGATCATCAGTTTGGTCCACTCCCTGGTAGACCAGGGCTGTATGTTGTTTGGGGATGTGCAGCCTTTGATCCAGATCTGTGCTGAGCTAGCCCTGTCCTGTGTTCCTAAGACCAGTAATGATTTTTCTCCCCCTTTCAGTGCTGATCAGGTGGAGTCTCTGGTGTGGCTGTTAGAGGATGATTCTGCATGCTTTTTTGAACACTATTCCATCTGTTCTCAGCAGAAGCTTTTGAAGTGTATTCACTCAGTACAGACCCTTGTTAGACAGGCAGCATGTGATCCATCCTTTGTCCAACCAATACTTTCAGCATGGTCTGATAAGTTACAAACAGCCCCAACCAATCCACAACAAACCACCTCTGCCATCAGACACCTACCTACCCACAAGTCTGTCTCCCCACCACCCATGCCAAACTCAGTTGCAGCTCAGTATACATTGCTCCCAACCAGATACTCATATCCGGTCTCTGCTCCCTGTACCTATCCTGCATTCAACCCACCTGTCTTTTCTCAGCTTCCTACTAATCCACAAAAACTTCCCCCAGCTACTGTTATCTCTTCTCTCCCATATCCTAATCCTCCTTTCCAGTCTGCTGCACCCCCACCCACAGAGCCTCAGTGACTAAACCCAAGAAAAAAACAAAAGTTTTTCCCAACCAAGATAATCCTGCCATTAACCCAACCTGCCTCCACACCCACCAATCTGTCCCAGCCTGAAATGCTAGAGTTCTAGCCTATAGTGCCAGGGTCCCAGCTTGAAGTGCCAGGGTCCCAGCCTGAAGTGCCAGGGCCCCAGCCGGGAGTGCCAGAGTTCCAGCCTGAGGTGCCAGAGTTCCAGCCTGAGGTGCCAGAGTTCCAGCCTGAGGTGCCAGAGTTCCAGCCTGAAGTGCCAGAGTTCAAGCCTGAAGTGCCAGAGTTCCAGCCTGAAGTGCCAGAGTTCCAGCCTGAAGTGCCAGTGTTTCAGTCTGAGGTGCCAGTGTTTCAGCCAGAGGTGCCAGTGTTTCAGCCAGAGGTGCCAGAGTTCCAGCCAGAGGTGCCAGAGTTCCAGCCAGAAGTGCCAGAGTTCCAGCCTGAGGTGCCAGAGTTCAAGCCTGAAGTGCCAGAGTTCCAGCCTGAAGTGCCAGAGTTCCAGCCTGAAGTGCCAGAGTTCCAGCCTGAACTGCCATTGTTCCAGCCTGAAGTGCCATTGTTTCAGCCAGAGGTGCCAGTGTTTTAGCCAGAGGTGCCAGTGTTTTAGCCAGAGGTGCCAGTGTTTCAGCCAGAGGTGCCAGTGTTTCAGCCAGAGGTGCCAGTGTTTCAGCCAGAGGTGCAAGTGTTTCAGCCAGAGGTGCCAGTGTTTCAGCCAGAGGTGCCAGTGTTTCAGCCAGAGGTGCCAGTGTTTCAGCCAGAGGTGCCAGTGTTTCAGCCAGAGGTGCCAGTGTTCCAGCCTGAAGAGCAAGTGCCTACCTTCCAGTCTGATGTGCCCGCTTTCCAGCCTGATGTGCCCGCTTTCCAGTCTGATGTGCCCGCTTTCCAGCCTGATGTGTTCCTGTCTGCTGCCCAGCCTGATGTGTTCCTGTCTGCTGCCCAGCCTGGTGTGTTCCTGTCTGCTGCCCAGCCTGGTGTGTTCCTGTCTGTTGCCCAGCCAGGTGCGTTCCTGTCTGTTGCCCAGCCTGGTGCGTTCCTGTCCGTTGCACAGCCTGGTGTGTTCCTGTCCGCTGCCCAGCCTGATGTGTTCCTGTCTGCTGCCCAGCCTGATGTGTTCCTGTCTGCTGCCCAGCCTGGTGTGTTTCTGTCTGCTATCCAGCCTGATGTGCCACTGTCTGCTGCCCAGCTTGCAGTGCCCGCTGCCCAGCTTGCAGTGCCCACTGCTCAGCTTGAAGTGCCCGCTGCCCAGCTTGAAGTGCCTGCTGCCCGCCTGGATGCCTTGGATTTTCCCCAGCAACGGCTAGTTGGAGCGTCTGGAGGTCGCTCCTTTGAGGGGTGGTACTGTCAGGAAAGGTCCCCTCCGCTGGTAATATCGATCATTTGGTGTGCAGTACTGAGGTCCACCAGCAGGTGTCTCCTGGCAGTTTGGAGCTGTCAGGAGAGCTTTTTCCTGCTGGTATTTTGTCATCTTTGGGCCGCAGTACTGGTGTCCACCAGCAGAGGGATCCTGGCAGTATGGAGCAGGTATTACCCTCTGCAGACAGGCGTCACCTGACTTTAATTAGCAGCTGTAGTATAAATACCTGTCAAGTGCACACACATCTTGCCTTGGTATTGTCCTTGAGCCCTGACCTGCAGCCTGCATCCTGTTACCATGATCCTGAAAACCTGATTCCTGTACCTGAAACCTGATTTCTGGAACCTGTTTATCCTGTTCCCTGTCTGTTCCCTGAACCCTGGACCCTGAGCCTTGTATCTGACCCGTCCCTCCTGTGATCCATCCATCCTCTCTTTGTCCTGTTTGTTTCCCTTCCCCTGCTGCTGACCTCCCGTTGACGACCCTGGCCTGGCTCTGTTTATGATCTCGGTATTTCCCTTACTTGTATATATTTGTTCTGTTATTATTATTATTTGTGGGGTTCTGTTTGGTATTAGTTGTTGTGCACTGAGTGATATTGGAGGTGGTTGTGTTCTATTTATTCATTTATCCTTAATAAATCATTTATCTTTTCACTTATACACATCTGGGTTTCCTCTGTTGCAGTCCACACAGTTCTGGTCATATCTGGTACATGACACTGCCACCCATTTCAGGTGCTTTTCCACGCTAGAAGGTAAGGGCTGTTCTCAGGGCTATTCTAGCTGCATCAAGTTAAGTCAGAGAGGCGGTGTAGGTTTGCTCTTGTGTGTTTTGCACAGGGATCGAAAGTCCTTCTCTAGTTTAAGTTTGTCTAATCGTTTTTCTCATTTTAGGCGTGATGCTAGTTGGATGAGTTTGCCCCTCATGACCACTTTATGAGCCCCTCATAAAGAGCTTGGAGAGATGCCTGTAGTGTCATTGAAGTGGAAGAATTCCTGCAGCTCCTTCTCTAGTATGGTACAGTGTACTGGGTTGGTAAGAAGAGTCTCATTGAGGCACCACTGGGGTGGGCCCGCCTGAGGTAGGGATAATGTAATTTTGAGGGTGACTATAGAATGATATGACCAGGGGACCTCACATATGGAGGATTGGGACCCTAAGTGTATCTCTGAAGTATGTATGAAGATATGGTCGATTCGGGAATATGTCCCACGAGGTGCAGAGAAGTGTGTATAATCCTTTGTGGAAGGATTCAATTCCCTCCAGGTGTCTATCATCCCTAGGGAGTGAAGTAGTCAGGCAATGTGGAGGCTCTGTTTGGTGGGTCTTCTTGAGATGGGGACGCCTTTTGCTGATTTATCTAGAAGATGATCGAAGGCTATATTTGAGTCACGGAAGGGTAGAGAAGGAAGCGCCACCTGAGTGCAGTATTAACAACTGTTGTTTAATGACACCAAGTAAAATAACTCTTACAGGATAAAAACATATAAAAAGGCTCATCTGTATTAGTGTGCGGTCCTCAGTAAGCCCTCTGGTCCTGTACTGGTGACGCTGCAGGGATGTGGAGCTGCAGAGGATGGAAGGAGATTGAAGGAGCAGTGGCTCCGAGCACGTAGCCTTCTCTATACTCTCCACAGCCCTCCTCCCTGGATGATCTCTCCCCTGGATACTGATCCCAGAAGCGAACGGAGGACCTGTGACGTCACACGCGCTCCACGCCGGCCCCAGCCTCTTCCTGATGGCCACAGAAGGAGCTCCTGGCTGGTAATCCATCCTCTGCAGCCCAATATCTCTGCAGCGTCACCAGTACAGGACCAGAGGGCTTACTGAGGACTGCACACTAATACAGATGAGCCTTTTTATATGTTTTTATCCTGTAAGTGTTATTTTACTTGGTGTCATTAAACAACAGTTGTTAATACTGCACTCAGGTGGCGCTTCCTGCTCTACCCTTCTCTTTCCCATCACAGAGCCAGCTCTCTGAGGACAGCAGCCGCCCTGTTAACCAGCCTATTTTAACCATTGCACTGCCAGTTACTGCTTAACCCTTAAACTGCCAGCCTGTCCATCATGGACTAAGTTGTTCAGCCCTTTATATCTCCTGTATTATATGGACTTGTGTGTTTGCGCTTACAGTTATCAATACTTTTTTATATTTGAGTCACCACCTAATATCACCTTGCCTTCAAAGTGTGGGGTTAGGGTAGCTAAAATGTAAGAGAAGAAGGATGCTTGCCCCTTGTTAGGGGCATAGTAAGATACCAGGGAGAATAGGGTGCCATGGATGTGACTTTTGACAATGATGTAACGGCCCTCACTGTCTCTGACGGTCTGGGAGGGAGAGAATGAGATGCGTTTAGAGAGAAGTACCACCACCCCTCTCTTTTTGTCATCCGCGTTGGCCAGAAACAATGTTGGGTAGCTGTGGTGTAGGAAAGTGGGAGAGAAGCTTTTGGGAAGTGGGTTTCCTGGAGTAGGAGAATTTCTAAGCCTCTGGAATGGTAGTTGTGGAAAGCCTTACGCCTTTTGATCAGGAAGTGAACTGGCTAGGAGCCGGACAGTCTACTCTTGCTATAGTTTGTTGCCTACTAGGCTGAGGAGGGGAGATCACTGTTTGTATTGTTAATTGTAATTAGCTCCTGCTATTGTGTTTATACTACTGTGTGAAGCTCGGTGACCACAAGTCTGCCCAAAGGTCATGTCTCTGAGTCACCTAGTCTGGGTAAATGATTTAGTAAACTAGCTCATGTTAATTAGGTTACAGTTGTATTGTTACAGTAATATGAGCAGGAGGGGGGAACCTCCTCTTTAACGGTATATAAAGACTTGTAATTTTGGTTCTAATAAATTAGTCCATGTTAGCAGCTAAGCAAGTCTCGTCTTGTTTTGTGCTTGGGAGCTATTGGGATATCTGATATCTGTATCCAGACTTGGAGGAAGTGGTATACTGACGGATGCACTAAAGCGGAGCGTGGGACATTCCGTTACAGGAGGCTATCTTGAGTTTTGCTGTTTGTGGAGTAGGGCCAGCCATGGATGTGAGGGGGAGGGCGCATATACATGTGGATGGTTCCTAACTGGTTCCTCGGTGAGGGGGTTCTTGTGCGGGAGGGAGGGGTAGTTGGGGGGGGATAAGGGTTAGGCAGGTTAGGAGGGAGAGGGGAAAGGTAATCATGGGCAATAACTATACCAGTCCATTGGGTCCAGGACCCTAGATTGCAGTCCACCAGTTTATTGGAATAGTCCATTAGTTAGGGTGGAGAACCTCGGTTAAAAGTAAAACAGAGAAAAGGACATATTAATGTACAACATAACGAGTGTATATGACCTAGTTGAGAAAGGTCAACTAGCCTGGCCCTAACAATAAAGGGCTAGGTGGGTGTAGGAGAATCCATTACACCGTCAGTGGTTCCGAATGTCCTCGGAAGGAAGGAGGGCAAATCTATGAAGGATGATCAGGTCACTGGATCATCTCGGTGGGACAGAATCTCGGTGTCTCTTTGATTTTTGTTTGACCCACAGAGGGGTGAGGGGACTGTTAGGGCGGCTCTCTGTCTGGCGAAGGGAGATTTCCTGGGATATAAACCCGAGTTGCAGCAGTAGACGTTCACCATTTTGGAAGTTGGTAAAGCTGTATGACTTATCTTTATATTGTAATTGAAGACAGAAAGGGAAGGACCATCGGTACTTGATTGATTTCTGGGTGAGAGCATCCAGGAGAGGTTTAAGGGATCTCCACTTTTAAATTGTGGCAGGGGAGATGGCTGCGAATATTTGTATTTTGTTACCTTGTATGGCTAGATTGTCTTGATTGTGAGACTTCCTCATGATTTCTTCTTTCACCACATAAAAATGGGGTTTAACCACTATATCTCGTGGGAGGCCATCTTGGCGAGGGGTTTGTAACACTCTGTGGGCCCTATCCAATTCAAGCCTGTAATTCGGAATATCGGGGATGATATCTTTTATGAAGGATTTGATGGTGTCTTGTATATCAACAATCGATTCCGGGACACCTCTGATGCGAAAATTGTAATGTCTGCTCCTGTTCTCTAAGTCGTCTATCTTGAAAAGAGCTGTTTCAAGTTGTTCTTGCAATGTCTGGATGCAAGTAGTGTTCTGATTAGTATGTGCTGCAGAGTCATCTACCGCCTGTTCAATGGCATTCCTAGGCTCTGCAACTCAGATTTGATGAACGTGGTGATCTGCAAAGCATTTTGTGCAAGTTCTACAGCTAGCATGTCAGAAAAGCTGCTTAGAAGCTGAGCCATTTCATGAGGGTGATTTTGGATCAGGGGTGAGGCTTGCAGGGAGTCAGCAAGGTTGTTAGGAGTGTTTAGCATGGGTGTGTGAGACATGCCTGCCAGGGATCTGCCCAGGAGAGACTCTGTGGAGGCTGGGGAAACAAGTAGAGCATGCCTGGTGCTCACAGGGGTAGAAGCTGGGAGAGGAGGAGGCGGTGGGTCCGCTATGGAGTCCTGTGCTCCTGTGTCTGTGCCTGGAGGGGCCACAGCCACCATCTTGGAGGGCTCAGGGGTTGCTAGGCCGAACTGTAATGGCCTGTGTACCTCTCTCTTTTGGTGGGCTCACAACATGCGGACGGGTGCTCAGTGTTGTCTGTTGGTCTGGGGGTCTCACCTAGGGGTCCTGCTTGTTTTAGTTGATGTGGGGGCCGCTGAAGGACCGGAGCATTGCGGAGCTCCGGACTATCGTGCAGTTCCGGAAGTCCCACGCATGCGCACTCCGTTTTTTTCTTTATGTTTTAACTGCCACTTTTTTTTTTGCTCAGCTGTCAGCAGGGGAAACCCCTTGACAGCTGATGACTCATCGGCTGTTAAGGATGCTGTGGCCGGCTTCACGACCCTGCTCCTTAACAACCAGCTTACACTGCGCCCTGATTGGGCAAAGCTTTGCCCAATCAGGGCGCAGAATGCATTGTGCAGTGCTCATTGGCTTGGCCTCCTTCAGGATAGTATTGCATTTCATTCTCCCTTGCTTCTGAAGATAGGACACTACCATCTTGTTTATTTAAATTAGAGTTTTCTTCCTCTTGATTAGAGAAACCAAGAAGTACAATGTTTGTCATGCTGCTCAAAGTTCCAGAATATTGAAGACTGTTATTATTTCTGACATTGGCGATTTGCCCTGAACTAGAATATCCTGAAATGAGCTGTGCAGCCTTGAGTGCTGACATCTGACATATTGAGATCCAAGTTCCCATGTCCAGCCGCTTTTGCAGATTCAATACCTAGAGCCAATTTGGCTTATCTGAAGTATTAATCTCGATATGCGCTGGCTCAGGAAGCCTGTTTGAAAGTATGGAAATAAAAGCATGGAACACATGTCCTGTGCTTCATTGATAGAACACCACATTACTCTGTTACCTGCTTACTGGACATTACCCCCACAACCACCAGAATAGGGTTCCTCATGAGGGACCCCTTTAGCACCTGTGGTATGAGGAATTCAAGGAGGAGAGTTTAAGAGAGCCTGCTTGAAAAGGACCAAAGGATGCAGTCAGGTAAGCGTAAAAATAGTACAAAAATGAATTTCATTAGTAATTCATTTTTTGCTAGGGACAGTAGATGCATCCTATTACTGTGAGGATGCAAAAAAAGGATCCTAGTGCTTAGGTAGAGTTTTTTTTTTAATTTATGGAGTAGTCAGTCTTGTAGCCCTGTATGTAAGGTTTGGCCCATCAGTATGCTGCCATGCCATGCACAGGAAAGGAGTATTAGGCAGGCTGCAAAAATTAGATATGTTCGGCCCCGTCTCCTGGAAGTGGGAAACAGTACCTGTCAAAAACAGGTACCCATTCCCCCCTCCCCCCTAAAAGGTGCCAAATGTGGTAATGGAGGGGGGGGGAGAAGAAGGATAAGCAGAACTTCCACTTTTGAGTGGAATTCTGCTTTAACAGGTGCTGACCAAAGAAACAAATTGTGTGTGATAAAGGGACAGCAAAAGCCATTTACTGTGTTTGGATGTATTGTACGCTATGTGGTAAGAAATATCAAATAACATTAAAATAAATGCACACATTATATTGCCCCTTTGTTTTTTAGGGTGCTGTTATCACACTTTTTGGATTGAATTTCCTAAAGACAAATAGACATTGCAAGGGAAGTTGTACTTTGCAAGGGAATTTTACCCTGCACTTAGCGAATAAGGTAAAGGTCTGCTGACTTCCATCATCTAATCAGATGTAAGTAAAAAAAAATGTTTTCATTTCTTTGTGCTTGATTGGGTATTCTTTGCAAAGTGAAATATCACCCCATTCACTAAGCTGTGGGGAAAATACACTTGCAAAGTGCAACTTCACTTTCAAAGTCAACAGCCTTTTTGTCTTTAGTAAACCAACCCCATTGTCTTACCAGTTCAAGGAACAACAAGCAAACACAAACATGTTATTTCAGTGACAATAGCTTGTCAAGCAGCCCTCCAGAGGACCCGATTTAAACATAAAATATGACCTCCTTTTGACTGCAATGTAATTCAATTTCAAAATCCTAGTGTAGCACCCTCCAGTGTGTGCTACTAGAAGAGAGATTAGGCAAACTAAAGCCAAGGGATAAACTCGAGTCACTGGATCTAGGTCAGGGTTATTAGAGGCCAGGGCTGGATGACTCATAGCAGCTCTCTGATGCCCCCACCCTATTTCTATAATGTTGGAGAACATTCTGGAAGATAGTGGGAGACAGCTAGGAGGGTTTGCCTTGAATATTTAGGGATCCTTAGCCAATCCCCAGGTTGGGAGCCTGGCAGGGAACTAATGAGCCATGCCAGCAGAGGACTTGAGTGGCAGAAGGACAAGCAGTGTTGAAGAGAGTCTGTCGGTGGCCCTATACTGTGCCCTCCTGGCCCCTCCTGTACTGTGCCCTTCTTCATTCCCGACTGTACTGTGCCCTTTGTGTTGATTAGTCTTTGATTTATGGAATGTTTTCTTTTTGTAAAATTTATTTTATTGAAAGTACTAATGAATCTATGTTTAATTCTATCAACTATTTTTGCTTTTGTTCTTGAAAGTAGGTGCATAAATTGGGGCAAGCTGGTAGGGGCCCCAGTGCATTACTTTGCCCAGGGTCCCATAATGCTATTAAGATGGCCATGCCCTTACACCATCCAAGTTATCATCCCCTAATAAAACAACAAAAAAACAAGCCAAAGGTCTGATCACTGTGTCTGGATACAAGAAGAAAATGCCGTGTGACTGGCTGTGCAGTAGTGGGGAACCCTGCAATTATCAACTCCTACAGGGGTAGTGCTACAATAGTATGACAATTTTATTTTAACTTGTCAAATTACAGTCTAACTGAATTTTGGCAGAATTGCTTATCACACCATATCACTGTATATTGAAATATTTCCTGTAATCTCCAAATTATGTGTTTTTTTTTCAGAGATCAACTTCAAGAGAAAGAAATGCGCCTAAGGTCATCCATCAAGCAGATTTTGAAATGTGATTTTGAACAGGAAAACATAACTTCCCCGGTGCTACTACCACTTGCTGATTGTATTATCAGTGCGTGGCTGCTGGAAATGATCAGTAAAAATGAAGATGAATACATGAAGAATCTGGAGAAGACAATAAAGCTGCTAAAACCCGGAGGCCAACTGTTACTTATTGCGGTATTAGATACAACTTACTGGTTTGCTGGAGCAGAACGGTTCCATTGTTTTAAATGTAATGAGGAGTTTGTGAAAAACGCCTTAGGTAAGGTGGGTTTAGCCATCGATTACTATGCAGTGCAGAGGAGAAGCAATGTCAGCGATCTCATTGATTATAAAGCTGTTCTATTCATTGTAGGACGCAAAGGGGAGTAGATGATTGTTTGAGCCAAATAAAATTATGTAATGACCTACTAATGGCAGTCAGAAATCACAGCAGCTGCTCTAAAGTAGGGCAGCACAGTGGTGTAGTGGGTAGCACTCTCGCCTAGCAGTAAGAAGGGTCACCTGTTCGAATCCCAACCACGACACTACCTGCCTGGAGTTTGCATGTTCTCCCTGTGCCTGCGTGGGTTTCCTCCGGGTACTACGGTTTCCTCCCACACTCCAAAGACATGTTGGTAGGTTAATTGGTTCCTGTCTAAATTGTCCCTAGTATGTATGAATGTGAGTTAAGGACCTTAGAATGTAAGCTCCTTGAGGGTAGGGACTGATGTGAATGTACAATGTATATGTAAAGAGCTGCATAAATTGACAGCGCTATATAAGTACCTGAAATATATAAATAAATAAAATCAGCAATGTTATTTTGCATCAATCTGTGCTAAATTGTGTTAACAAATATTACTATCTTAATAAAGATCATTCAGAATATAAATGTGTGTTGACTTGTCTTGGGACAATATTGTAAACCTTTTATGTATACAACATATCTTTTTATCTATTTATTGATAACCAATGCATTTCAGGACATTTACTGTGTGCCTTTCATCAGACTATGGATAAAGATTATATAAAAATACAATATCAGATACAGTGTATGGACAATATATTAGAAAACATAAAAAAAATAACATTATCAGGTTCAATAACTAAACATTATTAAAAGTTTGTGAGGAGAAAAAATATAAAAAAGATTAAATTAATAAGTGTTGTACAGGACGGCAGGGATGGGTCCTGGATGGCAGCTATATTTCCCCACTATTTGGGTTGTGGTCCCTTTAACCACTTGCTTACTGGGCACTTTTACCCCCTTCCTGCCCAGGTCAATTTTCAGCTTTCAGCGCTGTCACACTTTGAATGACAATTCAGCGCGGTCATGTTATACTTTACCCATATGTCATTATCATTTTTTTCACACAAATAGAGTCTTTTGGTTGTATTTAATCACCACTGCCTTTTTAATTTTTTTTATAAACAAACGAAAAGACCGAACATTTTTCAAAAAAATGTTTTTTTCATAGTTTGTTATAGAATTTGGCAAACATAATTTTTCTCCTTCTCTGAAGGGCATTATTAGGCTGCACTGATGGGCACTGATGAGGTGGCACTGATGGGCACTGATAGGTAACACTGGTGGGCACTGATGAGGCTGCCCTGATAGGTGGCACTGATGGTTACTGATAGGTGGCACTGATGGGCTCTGATAGGCGGCACAGATAGATGGCACTGATAGGCAGCACTTATAGGCAGCACTGATAGGTGGCACTGATAGGCAGCACTGATAGGCAGCACTGATAGGTGACACTGATAATGAGACACTGATGGTCACTGATTGGCAGCACTGGTGGGCACTGTTGGGACTGCATTAATAAACAGTGCACTGATAATCAGTGCCCTTATTAACAGTGTTGATGCCCCTTTAACACAAGCCGGTTTTTGGCTTCCTTCCTCTCTCCTAGCGTTGTCAGTGTGAGGAAAGAAATGCAGATAACCGGCTTGTGTTTACATCCCTGATCAGCTGTCATTGGACACAGCTGATCACGTGGTAAAGGACCGCTGTGATTTGCCCTTTACCCCAAACTGTGATCAGTGAGTCTGAACCCAAGGGAGAGAAGAGGACTGACTTATGGTCCCCTCTGGTTTGATAAGTTCTCATTTGGGACCCGAAATTTGGAGTTTCAGAGAGATATTTGGGTGAGAAAGAACTTTCATCCTTCATTACAGGGACTTTTACCCTAAAAGGGTGCATCCGTTTGCATCAGAGTCCAGAAAAGGAGGAGGAAACACTCAGTGCCAGTCTGTGAGGTGAAGTAGAGAAGAAACACAACTAAATGAGCAATGTGGGCTAGTGCATGGCTGAGACAAGGTTGCTGAACTCTGATGACCTTCTCTTTGGGACCTCTTAGGCATCCAGGAGATTTCAAACACCCTGTTAAAGGAAAAGTGTGACTGGCAGTGAGCCGAGCGTTTATGTTTTGTACCAACAATTGATCGATATTTTTTGCTTCCAGAGGACAAGCTGTTTTTTCTGTTAGCCTGTTTTTGACCGTAAAAGGGACTGTTTGCTTTTACTAAGGTGCTTGGCTGATGATTTCCAGCTCCAATATCACAGTGTATATATAATAAATAAACTACATTTTTAAATAGCATGCCAAATAAATTACTTTAAATATTAATTAGATATACACATCATAGAAACTAAAAAGTAAATGTTTACATTATCACAAAAGGTGACTTTCTTTAGTTATACTTTTTCGATTCTATAATGTGTTTATATATGTAGTAATAACTAATCATTTGTTATTACTAAAGTTAGATAAAGCTTTAGGTTAGTTTTTTTTTTAACCAGTACCAGGGACAGTACTAACATAAATGACTTTTGCAAATTACCTGCCAAAGGGCATCTGAAGGTCTTCAGGCAGAAGCTGCATAGTAGCCAATTACAAGATGTGCTGACCAGGATATTTGAGGCCACATAAATGGAGCCATGTAAGTAAAGAACTATACTTCAATAAATGTTTAGATGTCTTTTTCACCTGTCTTCAACAAGACAGAATATACAAGACTACCGGGATTGTTAGAGAATAAACATCACACTACATAGGTTTAACTGGATGTATTTTTTCAACATTATAAACTGCATAACTATGTAAAGGAACAGAAATGAGGGTGAATACAAGATGCAATAGGCCAGGCCTAGTCTTATCTATACCTGTTTAACAATGCTGTGTCTTAGACTAATAGAATTGGAAAAACAAATTATCAAAGTATTCTCTACCTCATGGAGTTGGTGATGTTTGAGGTTCTGCATCCAGCACCTTCTTAAAAGATAACACTGAAATTGACAGCTACAGTCCTCATTTTCTATGACCTATGGTGATGAGGAAAAGCCCTTGGTGCCAGTGTCTCCTGGCCCTTTAAGGGGTTTCAGATACTGGGAGGCAGGGCGGGGTTTATGATCATGTGACTGCCATGATTGTCTGTCACAGCAGTCACATAGTTGGAAAGCTTTCTGTTAGTCACCGGTAACTGTGCTGGGAGCGCACAGGGCGCGCGCTCTCGGTACAGCTGTGTTTACAAAATGATATGCAAATCTGCGGCCGCTTGGAGAGGCCACATATTTGTGTACTGTCAGTGCAAATGAGTTAAAAAGGCCAGCTAGGAAATGCACCACTATGCAAACAGTGTGGCCAAAGGAGTTGATTGTAGATACATATAAACCCAACTATTGGATTAGTTAAAAGCTAAGTTTACGTCATTGCATGCATTGTGATAGTACATAGCCCCAAGAGCTGTGCAGTGAATACTCCGAGTGTGAGGTCTGTTACACAGGCTGGTGTGGGTGGTCATAATATACTGTATAAGTGCAGCAGAGATTGGGGGAAGGGTGTTAGGGTGATGTGAGCTAGTTCATCTTTTCCTTGTCAAAAATATTTTATTAAGTACAATAAAAATATACACTGTACATTATACAATACAAATATATTATATAACTTATGATAATGAATATGAATACAATGTTGTTCAGGGTATAAGAAAATTGTAAAAAGTATAAGCAATTAATAAACAATTATATATTTTGACGAGATGTATTGTTGAAAACCTGTTAGAATGTGATCATTATAAATGTGGAAAATGTCCTGAACAAACTAGAGTTGATGGATTGTTTATCAGTTCGGAAGCTATGATTTGTAATTTGAGGAGCTTCAAAATCGTAAGATCTAGTTCATCTAGTTTTCATTAAAAAATTAGAAACCAAGCTTAAATTCTTTGGTTTTCACTTGTTAGAGCCTCAAAATTATTACATATAACTTCTCAATGAATTATACTAATCAACCTCTGGATAAACCTTTTAATACAGAAAACTAAAAGACTCTGAGAATTTTCCAGAGTCTATTTTCCCTGGGTTGTTTGAACTTCAGACCTTAAGAACTTAAGACCTGGACCTAAAAAAGAAGTAAACTTTTTTTAAACTGAAACTGTTCCATGTTTACAAGGCTTTCAGAACTTACAAGTATTACTGCTGCCAAGCTAGTGAAAAACAAACCTTTCTATTCAGCTGACCAAGAGTCAACACTCTTAATTTGGATGATGGTGTCCTCTATTGTTCAACTTAAAGTGAAAGTAAACCATCATTTTCAGCCAAGGAAGCTGTCATCTTGGTCTCTGTTTACTCTTCAACTGCCATTAAGCTGCACATGTGATCAGTTGATTGAATGGTTTATCAGGTTCTATTGGGTTGAGGTCAGAACTCTGTGCAGGCCAGTCAAGTTCCTCCACACCAAATTCGCTCATCCATGTCTTTATGGACCTTGCTTTGTGCACTGGTCCAAATCCTTGGGTGGTGGGGGGATTATAGTGTGGGGTTGCTTTTCAGGGGTCGAGCTTGGCCCTATAGTTCCAGTGAGGGGAACTCTTAAGGCAACAGCATACCAAGACATTTTGTACAATTTCATGCTCCCAACTTTGAGGGAACAATTTGAGCATGGCCCCTTCCTGTTCCAACATGACTGCACACCAATGCACAAAGCAAGGCCCATAAAGACATGGATGAGCAGATTTGGGGAGGAGGAACGTGACTGACCTGCACAGAGTCCTGACCTCAAACCCAATAGAACACCTTTGGGATGAATTAGAACAGAGACTCCGAACCAGGCCTTCTCATCCAAAATCAGTGCCTGACCTAACAAATACACTTCTGGAAGAATGGTTAAACATTCCTATAGACACACTCCCAAACCTTGTGGACAGCCTTCCCAGAAGAGTGGAAGCTGTTATAGCTGCAAAGGGTGGGCCAACTCAATATTGAACCCTACGGACTAAGACAGGGATGCCATTAAAGTTCATGCACATGTAAAGGTAGGCATCCCGTAACTTTTGGTAATATAGTGAAAATGCCCAGGTACATGTGCAAAATTCCTTTTGCTGATATACCTTTTTGTACATTGGATGTATGTGCTGTTAATAACCCCTTCTTATACAAAGCTTGTATTATTTCCACACAGGTCTGCATCTTTATACTTATGCAAGAGGAAAGGGAAAAAAAGCGCTAAGTAGGCATTGTGAACCACAATTTGTTAAAGTGGTTGTAAACCCTTACAGACCTCTTTGACCTACATGTAAGCCTAGATTAAGGCTTACCTGTAGGTCCAAGAAATATCTCCTAAGCCTACATGGTTTAGGAGATATTTGCAAAAAAGACAGGCACAGCTGTCTACGGCGCATGAGCTCAGCACACTGAGCATGCTGCTTCTATGCCGTTAGTGGCGGCTCCTATGCGCATGCGCGGGAGTGACGTCATCGTGGCTCAAGCCAATCACAGTGCCGGGCCCACGATACCGGTAAAAAAGATGGATGCTCCATAGCAGAGGGGGCAGCGGTGACATCGCAGGCTCCTGTGTCAGGTAAGTGACACATAATGGGCTACTATGCAATTCATAGTAGCCCATTATACTTTGAAAGAATAGAAGTGTATCATCACACGGAGTGGCGCCGTGGATACACGTAAAGTAACACTGTGCCGCGTCCTAACAAATTTGTATACAAAAAACCAAAAAGGAGGGGGGACTTTTGGACTTTATAGGCAAAACTTCAAATCAGTTAGTTATATAAAATCTAATTTTATTGATTTAGAAAAGTACGTAGCAAAAAAAAGACACAATATTAAAAAACACAACATATGTATATGTTCAGACAATTGCTATACAACACCATCTAGAGTATATCATTATTCGGACATCTGGATGGTTGCTCCAAATATAGGAATTCCGCTCCAGCTCTGGAAGGATATCGCACGCCACAGGTCTCTCTTCACTACATTCAGGACAAACTACCTGTAGTCCATTTTGGACAATACAGTACCTGTCGGTACCTGTGTAATAGTCTATGATTGCCTGCACCCCATCGTGGAACCTAGGGGCATACAGACTATAGATAGCTACTGATAAGATGAATATTGCTGTTTCTCTCTTTAGGAACAGGTCTATATAAAAATAGCTAGTACCAATAATACATCTACCCTGACGTGCATATTTACCATACTGCCAGTCATCTGGTTCCTCCCTACCTGCGGATTATTACCTCTTTTATGATTTTACATTCGTTCTAAATTTACAACACACATTGTCATCGCTCTTGAGGAAGCGTGGTCCACGCGCGAAACATGTCGAGCATCGAACAATTATATGACATGAGCTGATTGCGGATTTGCTGTCTTATCACCTCTTCGGACTGACCTATATTTGGAGCAACCATCCAGATGTCCGAATAATGATATACTCTAGATGGTGTTGTATAGCAATTGTCTGAACATATACATATATTGTGTTTTTTAATATTGTGTCTTTTTTTGCTACGTACTTTTCTAAATCAATAAAATTAGATTTTATATAACTAACTGATTTGAAGTTGTGCCTATAAAGTCCAAAAGTCCCCTCCTCCTTTTTGGTTTTTTGTAGCCCATTATACTTTACCTTTGCAGGTAAACAAAAAGGAAGTAAACCCAAATGAAAAGAAAGAAAAAAAGAGCGCACCAGCCTAGTGCATTATCCTTGACAGATTTAACTCACAAAGGTCGAAGAAAAAATCGCATTGTATATGGCACAGAGGCAAATAGTCCAGTGATAGCAGTTTTCTTTACCACTGGACTATTTGCCTCTGTGCCATATACAATGTGATTTTTTCTTCGACCTTTGTGAGTAGATTTTATCTTGCTTTTAATTAATAAATCTGTCAAGGATAATGCACTAGGCTGGTGCGCTCTTTTTTTCTTTCTTTTCATTTAACACTAGGACAATCCCATCCTTAAGAGCAGCAAGGCCGAAATCCACAGTCCTTCCTGAACCCTTGGGATCTTTTAGCCATTACACCTGTGCGCAAGAGTATTTTTGCATCTTTTCAGGAAGTAAACCCATCAGGGTTTACTTCCTCTTTAAAGGATAAAAAATTATATAAACAGCAATGACACTCACAAGCGGGTGTGGTGGGGGATGAAGACAGTTTGCAGTGGATGGGAAGTCCAAGTGTGAACCGGGAGCTATGGTCTTTATCCATTATAGGAAGAAGGCAAGCTGTATAGAGGGAGCAAGATTAGCCTGAGATCTATCCAGAGGGAGCCGGCATTGAGCTGCCCTGTATAGTCAGGATGGTTCGTCCGGTGTTTGGATATCCGTCCAAAGTATGTATCTCCAGCGGGAGTGTAGAAAGGAGCTGCCAGTCCGTCTGCCATGAGAACCAATGGGAACGCATTTTGGAAGCAAGCCACACTACCTTCAACAGCCTCTTTTTTTATTGTTGACATTTATTCTTATACCTCTGGGAATAACACTTTTTTTTCGTTGGCTGTTTATTTTAATCAGTTGCTTAATTATATCCTATGACCATGGGATTGGCACAGAGATAAAGCGCTGTAGTGTATTGTGTTTTGTGGTTTTATCTTTATACTTATGGTTAATGGTATATGCTGATAAATTTACCACAGGGCTGTCACTTTAAAAGCATGAATATTTGCCTTGGACTGCTTGCTGTTTATCAAGTACCAGAATTTTAGGCAGTTGTTTGTATATTAATCTTTATCCACAGCGCTGTCCTTCTCATGCTAATATTATCACATCAATATTACCATACATGATCTCATCATATATGCATTTGTGTAATAATTACAAAATTTATGAAATTGGTATAATAATTTCTTATTTCTTGTTATATCAGTTTCATTAGTTTTGTATTTAATGCACAAATGCATACAGTATATGATGAGATCATGGACAGCGCTGTGGATAGAGATTAATAATAGTATATGCTGGTTGCAGTAATTCCTCTGCTCCCAATTACTTTGTTTAGATTTCTGTTTAATTTCTGAGGAAGGGAGTGCCCACTGTTCACAGATCCCCTGCCCTGGGTGGAGACACTGCCAACTTTAATATCAAACTCACACTTCCACTTAGCAAAGATTCTGGTTCTCTTATTCTCCTAGGGGTTTAGTGCAATATCTTGTTTGGGATTGCTATTTTTCATATCACCCCCAAAAAATAGTGAACTACACTCCTTAAACCTTTAGTCAGGAAAATATGAAATATTGCATACACATACTTAATATTTACTAATAATATTTCTAACCACATAGAAAGCTCTCAGCTTCTTTATACAGCTCAGTAGCTCAAGCAGAAATTTACTGCAGAACTGAATGAGTCAGGAGACAAGCATTTCCAACTTTCAAATTTTTCTGTCTATAAATCCTGGTACACACTAATGCCGTGGATTTTTGTTCGAAGGATGTTGGCTCCAACTTGTCTCGCATACACACGGTCACACAAATGTTGGCCAACAATTACGAACGTAGTGATGTGCAAGACGTATGTGATATCCCCATTACGGACAGTAGTTTTACAAGACTGAGCGCTTCCGGCTCGTACTTGATTCTGAGCATGCGTGGACTGTACACCCGATCGGAAAGTCCGACAACAAACATTTGTTGGCAGAAAATTTGAGCATGCTGCTTGCTGTTGGGGCACTCAATAGGAGGGAGGGGCCAGTAGAGCCGAAGAGGGACCTGAGAAGAGGAGGATCTGGGCTGCTCTGTGCAAATCCACTGCACAGAGGAGGTAAGTATGACATGTTTGTTATTTTTATAGAAAAAAAAAATAGACTTTACAATCAATTCTGAATATCACTTGTAGATGTTGCTGATAAATTCATTGTGGAACCAAAATGTACATTCTTCACTTGCAGAATATTGGAAACTTTCCCTGTAATGCCCATTAAAAATTTTCATTCAGAGAGGAAATTCAGGAGAAAGAAATGCACCTAAATTAGTTTATCAATCAGGGTTTTAAATGTGATTCTGAACAGGAAAACATAACCTCTCCGGAGGTGTTACCACTTGCTGACTGCATTGTTAATGCACGGATACTGGATTTCATCAGGAAAACTGGAGTTAGACTTACCGGTAACTCCTTTTCCAGTGGTCTTCCAGGACAGCCCTTGACAGATGGAGTCCCTCCCATCGACCCAGGAAACACATTGCCAAACAGTTCAAAAGGCGGTCCCTCAGGTCCCTGGTCAGTCATTCACCAAGAACCGAAGGATGGAACTGTAAAAAAAAACATAACCATAACAGGTAATAATGTTAGTACATTCATATAATCCAAAAAAGGGTGGGATCGTGCTGTCCTGGAAGACCACTGGAAAAGGAGTTACCGGTAAGTCTAACTCCAGTTTTCCCCAGTTGTCTTCCAGGACAGCCCTTGAGAGGATCCCCAAGTACTCACCAGATTAGGGGGGGACCACGGCTTGGAGAACTTTTCTCCCAAAAGCCTGATTCTGACTGGACATTAAGTCTAGTCGATAATGCCTTGTAAAGGTGGAAAAGCTTGACCACGTGGCTGCTTTACATATTTTCTCCGGGGTGGCACCAGCTCTTTCTGCCCAGGATGCTGATAATGCCCTTGTGGAGTGGGCTTTAATACCCCCAGGAGGATCTTTGTTTACTGCCTTATAGCCCTCTGCTATAGCTAGCCTAATCCACCTAGCTATGGTGACTTTTGAAGCTTTTTGCCCCTTACGTTGTCCGGAAAAAGAACAAAAAGTGAATCTGAGATTCTGAATGGATTGGTTACCCTAAGATTCTCTAGGATACACCTCCTCACATCTAATAAATGAAAACGCCTTTCTTTCTTGTTTGAAGCCTTCTGACAGAAAGAAGGGAGGACAATATCTTGTGACCTATGGAAATTAGATGCCACCTTTGGTAAGAACCCAGGGTCTGTCTTTAGGATGACTCTGTCTTCCAGAATTTGGAGGAAGGGCTCTCTGACAGAGAGAGCTTGGATTTCACTAACTCTGCGTGCTGAAGTGATTGCCACAAGTAGTACTGTCTTGAAAGTGACTAGTCTTAGAGAGGCCTCTGAGATAGGTTCAAAAGGTGACCCCAAAAATGCCTTTAGAACGACCGATAGATCCCAGGATGGGGCGATGTTAACTCTAACTGGTTTGCGTCTGGAGATTGCTTTACAAAACCTAGCAATGAAAGGGTCTTCTTGCAACCTTTTCTCTAAGTACACACCTAAGGCCGCTATCTGGACTTTAATAGTACTAGGAGTTAGCCCTTTGTCTATCCCCTCCTTGAGAAACTGCAGGATATTTGCTGTATCCATGTTTACCTCACCTCGGCTGTTCAACCAGCTGTTAAATTTTTTCCAGACCTTCCTGTAAATGGCCCGAGTGACAGGTTTTCTTCTCTGTAGCAGGGTCTGAATTACTCTGTCCGTCAGGCCCTTGCTCCTCAGAATTTCCTCCTCAGTAACCACCCTGAGAGGTTCAGCATGGATACTTGTGGATGAAAGAGAGGTCCCTGCGACAGAAGGTCTGGTCTGCAGGGAAGCCTCAGAGGAGGTTGGTCTGTCAACCATAGCAACGTTGTGAACCATGGTCTCTTGGGCCAAAACGGTGCCACTAAGATTAGACACGTTTCCTCTACTAGAAACTTCGCTAAAACCCTCGGGATGAGGTGAAGCGAAGGAAACGCATACGCTAAACTGAAGGTCCATGGGGTCTGTAAGGCGTCTAAAATAGTAAAGAACTAATGCGCACAACCACACTCTCAAAGGATCATGGGCACTGAGACCAAAATTAGAGAAGCTGCCAACATAAGAGGTGGCCTCACCCACCCTAATATGTAACGTGATAACAGTCAAAAGTATGTGGCGCTAATCTAAGTGTACCACTCATAATAAATCGAAATCTCAAAATACCAGAGATCTCAATACTTCCTTACTAGACAATACTATCTTCTCCCATTGGGGAGCAGCCAAACCAACTGAAATGTTAAATGCTGGTTATCATTCCTAATAAAATTATATGAAATAAATCATCCAATGAACATGATGTTCCTCAACCAAACTATGTAGAAACTGTGACCAGAGGTGATTTTAAACTCAGTGATAATGATGAAATAAAATATTTTAAAATGAATAGCAATTCCTCAAAGCGTGTCATACAATGTGCATAATTTTCCTCAACATGATAAGTGAAAACAACAAAAAATATTTAAATAATACACAGAATAAATATTGCTGGTGAATAAATGATACTAAAACAACTGTAATGCAGTATTAAATATAAAAGTGCGACTCTATATCACATATATAAGCAAAAGTGATCAAGTGCAAAACAAAGTGACAGTTGTGCAGAACCATGCGTTTAAAAAAATGCGACTCTGAAATAAACTCCCAAAAATCAACACCTCTCCCACCTAAAAATAATAATTCTTGTAAAATTAAAAAGCTGTGACATAAAATGTGATCAAGTCCAAGAAAATATTGCTTCATGCAGTGTAATTCGTAATGTCCATACAGAAAGTTAATAGTAACGTGCCAGTAAGGTGACTTTGTGCTGGATTCATTCACTTGAAAACTGGTGCAGCACACAGGTGTTTCCCCCAGCCTCTCACCTCAATCAGCGGCCCCCAATGGGCCAAGTCAAGCAGATGGTTAATGCTTCTCTAAGGGATGATGATCCAACAGCTGTCCCCCTCTTCCAGAGGGTGTGCGTGGGTCAGACTTCCTCTACTAATCACCAACGCTCACACAGACCCCAGAATGATAATAAGGAAGAAGGAGATGCTTCCATAGTGAAGTACTTTCAATTCAAGTTTAATGTAAAAAATAGTAACTTACATTTAAAAACGAAACTGTCAGCAGAAAATAGCAGCAGAGACGATAAAAGCTTCCGGGTACGGCCGTCCCCAGGAAGCGTCGGCACCTGGCTTCTCCTACCCTAGGGTAGGGTAGGAGGAGCCAGGTGCTGACGCTTCCCGGGGACGGCCGTACCCGAAAGCTTTTATTGTCTCTGCTGCTATTTTCTGCTGACAGTTTCGTTTTTAAATGTAAGTTACTATTTTTTACATTAAACTTGAATTGAAAATACCGTATATACTCGAGTATAAGTCGAATTTTTCAGCACATTTTTTTGTGCTGAAAGTGCCCCCCTCGACTTATACTCGAGTCAAGCACTTTTCTGCAGCAAAAAATTTTATTTTCCGAACCGAATTTGGGGCCCCGTATCTCAGGGCCACTTAGTGCTAGGAATTCCATATTTGGTGTGCAAACCCAGTGGAACTGGTTCCATAACATATCCAAAGGTGAAGTTCCTAGCACTAAGTGGCCCCGAGATACGGGGCCCCAAAATCGGTTCGGAAAATGTCATTCTCTGCTGCAGAAAAGTGCTTGACATTTTCTGAACCAACTTTGGGGCCCCATATCTCAGGGCCACTTGGTGCTAGGAATCCCAAATTTGGTGTGCAAACCCAGTGGAACTGGTACCATAACATATCCAAAGCTGGGGTTCCTAGAACCAAGTGGCCCTGAGATACGGGGCCCCAAAACCGGTTCGGAAAATGTCATTATCTGCTGCAGAAAAGTGCTTGACATTTTCTGAACTGATTATTGGGGCCCTGTATCTCGGGGCCACTTGATGCTAGAAACCCCAGCTTTGGAAATGTTATGGTGCTAGTTCCACTGGGTTTGCACACCAAATTTGGGGTTCCTAGCACTACGTGGCCCCGAGATACAGGGCCCCAAATTTGGTCAACTGTGTCCATCTGCAGCAATGTCATTTCAGGACCCTTTGGGTTCAGAGACCCCAAATTTTGGCTGCAGCTAGGGGGCATCTAGGAACCCTTAACTACCGAGTTTGCAGTTCAGGGGACCTATGGCTGCAAATGGGCACAGTGAGGCATGCAAATGGGCACAGTGATGCTGCAAATGGGCATTGTTGACCCTCTTTTCCACTTACAGTAGCTGTGCATTTCTCACCCTCGTCTTATACTCGGGTCAATAAGTTTTTCCCATTTTTTTGTGGTAAATTAGGGCCTCGACTTATACTCGGAACGACTTATACTCGAGTATATACGGTACTTCACTATGGAAGCATCTCCTTCTTCCTTATTATCATTCTGGGGTCTGTGTGAGCGTTGGTGATTAGTAGAGGAAGTCTGACCCACGCACACCCTCTGGAAGAGGGGGACAGCTGTTGGATCATCATCCCTTATAGAGAAGCATTAACCACCTGTAAGGCGTCTACTGCCCAGGGCTGATCTCCTGGGTGTAGTGAGCAAAAATGTGGAACTTTTGCATTCTCTTTGTTTGCCACCAGGTCCACTACTGGTTTTCCCCAGTAAGCTGCTATGTAGTTGAAAACTTCCGGGTGTAGAGACCATTCTTGATTCGACACTCGTTGTCGACTCAAGAAATCTGCCGTGTTGTTGAGCTCCCCTTTCAGGTGAACTGCAGAGATGGATGCCAGATTGGATTCTGCCCATTGAAACATGCGATTGGCCACCAGCATTATTCGATGACTTCTGGTGCCCCCTTGCTTGTTTATATAAGCTACAGCCGTCATATTGTCTGAACGGACCTGTAGATGATGACCTTGTATTGTATTCTGAAAGAATAACAGAGCCCTGAGGACAGCTGTTAGCTCCTTCCAATTGGACGAGAGGAGCTTCTCCTCTGCCGTCCACCTGCCTTGTGTCCAATCTGAGTTGAGGTGGGCTCCCCAGCCCCATCTGCTCGCATCCGTAGTTAGTATGGACAGGACGGGAGAGATCCAGAGAACCCCTTTGTTCAAATTCTCTGAGTCTTTCCACCACCAGAGTGAGCGCTTTACTCTGGTGGGGATTGAAATCTCTTCTTCCAGATCCCTGTCTTTTAATTGTTCCAACAGAAACCTCTGAAGGTCTCTTTGGTGGAACCTGGCCCATTGTACAGCTGGAATGGCTGCTGTCATCAGTCCTAAAACAGACATCACCTCCCTCACTGTACACTTGGCGCTGCTTTGAAGAAAAGACATTCTGTGGCGTAGATTCAATATCTTCTCTTCTGGCAGGACTATCCTCTGCTCTACTGACAGGATCTTGTACCCCAAGTACAAAATTTCCTGTGTTGGGGTAGTCTTGGACTTTTCCAGACTGACTATCCACCCCAACTGCCTCAGGTTGAGCTGTGTCAACTCTAGGTCCCGACGAAGTTGCTTCTCCGAATGGGCCGTGAGGAGTAAGTCGTCTAGATATGGAATAATCATGACTGACTGTAATCTTAACGGAACTAATGCCTCCCCAAGAACCTTGATAAAGATTCTCGGGGAGGACGACAGTCCGAAAGGAAGTGCTCTGCACTGGAAATGATAAACTTTGGTGTCCATCTGAATCGCCATCCGAAGAAATTTCTGGCATTCCTTCCTTATTGGGATATGCAGATAGGCGTCCCTTAAATCCAGGGTAGCCATGAACACCTCTTTTTGGAGAAGATTCCTTATTGAATAGATGGACTCCATCCGGAATTTTTTGTATCGGATGGAGCGGTTCAGGGGTCGGAGGTTCATGATTAGTCTGAATCTCCCGGACGGCTTTTTTACCACAAAAATGTGTGAGTAAAAACCGTCCCCCTGTTCCTGAATAGGGACTGGTGTCAATACCTCTTGATCCACCATTTCTCCTATTAACAGAGGTAAGGCCTTGGCCTTTTCTGAGTGTCTTGGAAGCTTTGTCACAAGAAACTTCGAGGGTGGATCGCTGTGAAACTCCAGCGCATACCCTCTTTTTATAATGTTCAAGACAAACTCGTTTGAGGTTATCTTTTCCCACTGTGGGAGAAAGTTCACTAACCTTCCTCCCACCGGGACCCTGATGTCACTGGGGTTTAGGGTTTGAATTGGGGCGGTTAAAAAGTATGCCCCCTTTCCCTTTCCCAATGCTTTTTGGGTTTGAACTCCTTCCCTGACTTGGAGGGTTCCTTTGAGGGACGAAAAAATTTTCTTTGAAAATTTTTCTTTTTAATGGGAAAGGTTTTCTTTTTATCCGCCGTTCTTTCCAAGGCGGTATCTAGTTCAGGCCCGAAGACTAAGTCTCCTGTGAAGGGGACACTGCACAAGCGTGTTTTAGACGCCGTGTCTCCCCCCCAAGTTTTCATCCAGACTGACCTCCTGGCTGCGACAGAAAGCGCCGCAGTTTTAGCCGTAAATTTTATGGCATCAGTGGAGGCGTCTGAGATGAAACTTGTTGCCTTAAAAAGCATAGGGAAGGTTTTTAAGATCTCCCCCCTAGGCGTGCCTGCCTTTAGATGCTCTTCCAGTTGGGCTAACCAGAGCTCCAGATTCCTGGCAACACAAGAAGTAGCCAGAGCTGGTTTTAAACCTGCCATAGAAGCATCCCAGGCCCTCTTTAAGACTAATGCCCCGTACACGCGGTCGGATTTTCCGATGGAAAATGTCCGATCGGAGCGTGTTGTCGGAAATTCCGACCGTGTGTGGGCGCCATCGGACACTTTCCATCGGATTTTCCGACACACAAGTTGGACAGCAGGAGATAAAATTTTCCGACAACAAAATCCGATCGCGTCAATTCCGACCGTGTGTGGCCTGTTCCGACGCACAAAGTGCCACGCATGCTCAGAAGAAATTCCGACACGGGACAGCTCGTTCTGGTAAACTTAGCGTTCGTAATGGATAAAGCACTTTCGTCACGCTGCAATGTAAAAAATGGTTTAATACAGCGCACTCTCTTCTTCTTTATAATGTGACAAGAATTAAGTCGTTTTGATGCTCATATTCACACACACTTCTCACAAACTTTTTTCGTTACTATTTATCGGATATAGGATTCCCTCAATATATTTTGATTTCTCACATCTGACAACATATTTTTTATTTTTATTTTTTACTTTAATGTAGAATCTTTTTTTGTGTTTCTCTTTTTATTTTTTATTTTTTTTGGTGATTTTGATTTGTATTCCCGAAAATGTTTGTGTGTTTTTTGTGACAAGTTCCCACAACACCATTGATATGTTGTTCTATTTAATCTGTAGGAGGAGATTGTTTGGTGTTGTTGTCCCTTGTTAATTTCACATTGTACTTTAGAAATGTACCTGAATCGTCACCAACAAACTGTCCTTTTTGGATGAAAACACACACAGGAGAGTAGAATTTACCTAAAAATATTTTATTAAGGGGTCACAACTATAAACAAAGAGGGAGGCAATGCTGGAGAAACTGCAGAAGTGGGCGAAGCCTTGGACTCCCAGGGCAGACATCAATTATTTAAGAGCAAAATTGGTGGCCTGAGGAGTCCTTATCTAAGGGAGGGCAGTCTGGTCCAGAAGTCCCAGAGATCCGGAAAGCAGCAGATGACATCTGTGTCCCCAGGCTGTGGTCATACGAGAGACTGCAGCTTCTGTCAGACCAGACTGAACCCAGGGTCATCACTCTCAGGTCTTCTTTCCACGCTTCCTTACAGGCTTTGGCTGTGGTGGTGGAGTTGTGGCAGCAGGAGGAGGAGGAGGAGCAGGAGGAGGAGGAGGATCGTCCCTCTCCATGACATCCGTCTTGGGTGTCAGTTCCCCACTCTCCCCCTTACGAAGGACTTTATAAATCAGGTCCTCAGAAATCTTGCGTTGGCCCTCCTGCATGCCCAGCAATTTGGTGGCAGCCATGCAGGCAAAGGCCTCTGCAGGACTGGGGAAGGCTCTGAGGGACGCCGAAGCCTCCTGGATCAGCCTGTACGCTGAATCCTGCACAGGACTGGGAGTGGCCTTCCTGGCCCTTTTATATGGCAGGCGGGGGGGAGGGACCTGAGACTCAGTCAGGCTGCGACTTGTCCCAGGCTTCTCTTGGCTGACACTTAGCCCCGCCTCCTCCTGGCTGCCACTAATCCCCGCCTCCTCCTGACTGCCACATTCCACAGCCTCCTCCTGGCTGAGGTCTTCCTGTGTATGAAAAAGGGACATAGTTTTAGTATTGTTTTCATCAATCACACACAATTTTCACCTCCTGACTGCTGCAAACTCAATGTTAACAAATATAACAGACTATCCTTCTGAGCCCAGCATTTTGCATTCTTGTCCCAATTATTTTTGCCCACTACTGTCTATTGATATGTAAAACACTTTTTTTAATCAGCAATTAGTGATCAATAATAACATCTAGTAAACATCATTTCTTTATTGCCCAGAAATCTGTAGAAGAATGCTATACCTGACTCCAGCTGGGCTCCTCCACTTCTTCCTGGCTGGAAGGCCCAGGTTGGACATCGGAAGCCTCAGCTGGGGTGGAAGGAAGTGTGGAAGGAAGAGTGGAGAGGGATTCCCTGACTTTAGTGTGGTCTGACAGAAATCGCAGTCTCTCATAGTACCACAGCCTGGGGACATAAACGTCATCTGCTGCAGCTCCGGACCTCTGGGAATCCGTGACCTTCTTGCGTTCCCTAAGATAAGTGCTCCTCAGGCCACCAATTTTAGCTTTTAAATAAGGGATGGTTGCTGTGGGGACCACCGGCGTCACCAACTCCAGCAGTTTCTCCAGCGCTGCCTGCCTCTTCTGTTTGTGGTTATAGTGGGGGTGTCTCACCTGCCACAGACAGGGCAGCTCTCTGTACTTGTCAATAAACAGGGGCAGGAAATTGTGGTCGTTGAACCCATCCATTTTCTCTGCAAGACACAACACAAGACAAACCCTAATGTCAGGCCAAACTCCCCTAATCTTGTTACAATATAGGCTTCAATTTCGAAGCAGTATAGGCCCAAGTTTAGATCCTACCTTCGTTAGCATGATCGGCGTCTCCGATGCTCCTTCCTCCGCTCACAGATCGTACGTAAGACGCGCGCGTTACGATTTATACACACTGCGCATGCGTATAACTCCGCCCGCCCCTGACGTTCTTTCTATTCTATTCCCCGCCCCTTTTTGTTCGGCGCAGTGGAGGAAGAGCACATGGCGGAGAGACAGCAGGATAGTGCTAAGTACAGCAACGAGGAGGAGGAGGAGGAGGAGGAAAGGCTGGAGCCTGAAACGTCCCGATCCAGAAGGAGATTAAAGGACTCAAATATGTCCTTTGGGGAGATGTTGGAAATGGTGGACATCCTGAAGAAGGCCGACTATGATGGAAAGTATGGGCCTTACCCCAACCACAATGTCCGAAAGGCCAAGATCATGGCGAAAGTGGTCAGGAGTCTGCAACGGAAATTCGGGGTACGACGATCGAAAGATGAGCTCAGGAAGCGGTGGTCGGACCTGAAATTACGAGAACATGAGCAGTACAGAAAGATCCGGAGAGTGCTGCAAAAAAGTAAGTAGTTGTGCTGTGTTCCTATTGTTCTTGTGTTTATTACGTTCGTGCTGCTCCATGTGCTTTTAGGAACTGTTGTACAGTTTAAAATGGCAACTTTCATGTTCATGGGCACATTATTCGTTCGGATCACACATTTTTTTTTTCGGACTATAAAATACCATTGTTTAGCCCATATGCATTTGGCCACCATTTTGAGGCCCTATACTTGTCTTCAAAGAATTGGGTTGTGTAGATGGCTTTGTTACTAGAATGAAATGAAAACTAGATTCTGTGTAAGGAGAGGACACTGAGCAGCTGTTTTCACATCTGGACACTGGAGCACTAGTGTGGGACACAAGAACACCATTTTTATTAGGGGGGCCACACAGTGTATACTATAGGGGGGTCTCCATTTGTGAAGCTTGTACAAAACAGGTAAAGTATTGCAGGTTGACAAAGGACACTAAAAAAGCTACATCTTGGAACTCTGCTAAAATAGACAATTGTACCCAACTTCCAAGCAATGTTTCCTATGTATAGTTCTGCCATCAAATATCTGTGTGCTAAGTATACCATTTTTGTTTTACATAGGGGAGAAAAGACTCGGAGGACACCCCTCATCTGAGGAGACCAGAGGCCCCCCCCTTCTGGAAGAAGGGGAAATCCCAACACAAGCTGAGCAGGAGGATGAAGACGTGGTGGAACTAGTCACCACAACAGGTGAGTGTCTGCGACCACAGGCCCAGATAAGAGATGGATGGCGGAATTTTTTTTAGACCTAATTTATTTTGGGTTTCCTCTCTTTTTAGGTGATCATGAGGTTGTGGATGAAGATCCTTTCACATCCGAAAGTGCCCAGATCCTGATCGGGGAGATCATGGGGTGTAATTTACAATTGGAAAACATCAAGCAAAACATCAATGATGTTATTCCAAAATATAAAAACATCATTGATGTTTTGGGGCGAGTTTAAAGCCCCTCCAAATCACTTTCTTCTTTTGTCTGCTACAATGTGCGAAATGTTTTTGTGATTTTTCCCAAAGCCAAATTTGGAGGATGCACACAGTGTGCCAACATGTGCTATCTGCCATCACGGGAGATCAATGGACGCGTTTTGGGGGTGCAACCCCTTCCTCAATAATAAAGTAGCGGTGAGGAAGGGCTTTCTCCCCCAAAACACGTCCCTTGATCCCCCATGATGGCAGATAGCACATGTTGACATTGTGAAATTTGTGTGCATCTTCCAAATTTGGCTTTTCCAGGGGTGATTCCCCCCGATCTGAACGCAATATCAAACACAGTTCCTAAATACTCATGTCTGATATTGCCTTCAAGTGCTACCAAATGTGAACTTTGTAAGATCAAGATTAGTGTCTTTCTTGTGGGTTTTACACAGGCCTGTTTTCTATAAAATGCACATTTTGATTTTGGATAATGACACCACAAAATATGTTATACAACAAACATGTCGGTTTGTCAGAAAAACCTTTGGTAAACGCACATGTGATTGTGCTGGTATTAAAAAGATTGTTCATCAAGAATGTGTGGATTATTGTCTCAATGCTACAACACTTTTGGGGTGATGTAATTGTTGTTTGATGAGAAAATGGGGGTAATTTCCTAAGGGCAAATCCACTTTGCACTACAAGTGCAGTTTCAGTGCAGTTGCAAGTGCACTTGTAGTGAAAAGTGTCTTTGCATTTAGTAAATAACAGCCAACAGTGCTTTGTATAAGGTTACACAATCACGCCATTTTCTGGACTCCACACATTTCTGTCAGGGTCAGCTCAAACAAACACAAGCAGTAAATGTCCACAAGAGTCCAGAAGAGCCTGGGAGGAGATGCCTGTCGAGAACTTGAGGTCCTGCAGACTTCTCCCTGTGGCCAAATACCGCAGGGTAGCGACCAACCTCTGCTCCGGAGTGTTGGCTTGCCTCATGCAGGTATCCTGCCTGCTGATATAGGGGGTCAGCGAAGCCAACAAACGGTGAAACACGGGGTCCGTCATCCGGAGAAAGATCCTGAAATCATCAGGATTATTCTCACGGATCTCACGGAGCAAAGGCATATGAGAGAACTGGTCACGCTGAAGCAACCAATTCTTGGTCCATGAACTCCTCCCCACCCTGTTCATGGACTGGACTTGTGTCAAGGTCCGGACCCCAACACCAAGCCCCCGCAGAGCACGAACTGTACGAGGAGTACGCCTACGAAACATGGCTAGAAAACGGTCGGCTGCTCAGAACGAAGTAACAGAACGCACTGAAGAACAGCAAGGCCTGTGAAGAGCGACCTGAAAAACAGCAACGAGCGGACAAGATCGCACAGAAAACTCTGATACGAACTGACTGCACGCACTGAAGAGCAAATACAAACCCACAAGCACAAACTGAACGGCAGAAAACGATCTGAAAGCCACGAGTCTGAAAAAGCGCGAATCGTCTCTCACCAAACTTTTACTAACACGAGATTAGCAAAAGGAGCCCAAAGGGTGCCTCGCTTGGTTCTGAACCGGCCTTTTCTAGTCTCGTCGTACGTGCTTGACGTCACCGCCTTCTTGGCGATCGGATATTCCGACAACTTTGTGCGACCGTGTGTAGGCAAAACAAGTTTGAGCCAACATCCGTAGGAAAAAATCCGAGGATTTTGTTGTCGGAATGTCCGATCAATGTCCGACCGTGTGTACGGGGCATAAGTCTGTTTTCCTGTCCATTGGGTCCTTTAAATGACCCATATCCTCAAAAGCAAGGTCAGACTGTTTTGAGACTTTTGACAGAGGGGCGTCTAGTTTAGGATTTTTATTCCAGACCGCCTCTGGGCTCTCATCAAAGGGGAATCTCCTTTTTAGGGAATTTGGGAAGAAGACCTTTTTGTCTGGCTCGGCCCATTCCTTGCGGACAAGGTCAGAAAGCACATTATGTATAGGGAATACCTTAGCTTTCTTTTTCCCCAGAGCCTCATACATTTTATCATGTCTGGTCAATTGAGTTTCTTCCTCATCAATTTCCAGCGTATCATAAATAGCGCTCAACAGCTCGTCTACATCCTCCAGAGACAGCTTGTATTTTGCGGCTTTGTTAGCTACAGCCTGATCCTCATCTGAATCTGCGTCAGAGGATTCAGGGCTAACTAACATGGGGCTATGCTCCCTGACTGTACGGGGCTCCCCAGAGCTGGGTGTTGTAAGGCATGGTGAGGAGGAAATCGCAGCTGCTTTACTGGTGGAAGCAGACGTGCCTACATCTGCGATTAGGTCACGGAGAGATTTAAAGGTTGATGCCATTTCATCCTTAAAGGAGCCAAGGAACTTCGCCAAGGGAGAGTCTGCCTCTGTTTTAAGTAAGCCTGCAATACACTGCTTGCATAAGGCTTTGTTAGAGCCTGAGGACAACTTATTTCCACAATTAGGGCATTTTTTGCGGCCTGACTTGTCTTCCCTTGGAGCTTCCTTACCCCAAAATAAAGAATAAACTATTTTAGCATCAGAAACCTTTTTAACTCTCATTAAAACACCTGTGCTGCAATCCACCACTGCATCCACCCGGGACTGTGAGGTAACCACCACCATGGGTACTACAAATCCCAGCCTTACAATCAAACCCCAGAAAAAACCACAGTAAGGGCTTGCCCAGCAGCCTACCTGGGTTTGGCTGGTGCCTGCCTCCACCGGAGTGTCCTGGGAAGTAGCCTCCATGGTCCCCCTCACGCTCCGGGTCCCGCCGCTAGTCCGGTATAGCTGGACGCTGGTCGGGACTTGCAGGCCTCAGCGTGGGCTTTCCCCTCCTCCTTGTGCCTGTAGAGACCCGGAACCAGAAGTCTCGGCACACAGGATGACGCGGTTCCGCCGGAAATGACGCTCGGCGTCTCCGACCCCCTCCGCTGTTAGCAAGGAGCTGTGATGGGAGAATCCATCTGCACTGCTCCTGTGGGGAACCTGCACCGACCTGTCCCTGGCACACCTCGGCACTGGAAGGAGGGGGGTAACGGGTCTGCTCCTGTCAGCTGGACGGTACCCTAGCCCCAAATTTTAAAAAGGTAGGACTAGATTGGCGCCGCTGGATAGGACCCGGTCCCCCTGTGCGGCTCCGCTCCGCTCAGGCAGCCCCTGAGAGATAGAGTCCTTCTCCTGGTTCCTTGCAACATATTCCTCCGATGGAGGAAACACAAAATGACTGACCAGGGACCTGAGGGACCGCCTTTTGAACTGTTTGGCAATGTGTTTCCTGGGTCGATGGGAGGGACTCCATCTCTCAAGGGCTGTCCTGGAAGACAACTGGGGAAAAATGAAAATGAATGCATTTTCATCTCTGACCACCACTGTATCATGTGCACATCCTCAGACCACCTCTGTATCATTCATGTCCGCATCCTCTGACCACCTCCTCTGTACCATGTCCACATCTTCTGACCACCTCTGTACCATGTCCACATCCTCTGACCACCTCTGTACCTTGTCTGCATCCTCTGACCACCTCTGTACCATGTCTGCAGCCTCTGACCATCCTCTGTACCATGTCTGCAGCCGCTAACCATCTCCTGTACCATGTCTGCAATCTCTGACCATCTCTTGTCTTGTATCATATCTGCAGTCTCTGAGGGGGAGCCTGGAGAGGCATTGAAAGTTAGAACGCCGCCGGGATGGGGATTACGGGAGGAGTCAGTGTGGACTGTGGAGAAGAGACTGATAAAACCAGAGCCACCAAGCTGGATTCGACTGACTGAGCCCTGCACGGTGCACCTGAGAGGAGGTCAATGACATCACCATCAGGCCAGTCTGAGGGGGGGGCACTGGTGTAAGGGGGGAGTGAATACAATAATGTAAGGGGGCACTGATATAAAGTTTCCCCTTTATATCAGAAAACAAAGAAAGAGGTTCCCCCAGGGTGGGGTTTTTAGGCAGCACAATAACAAAAAAGGGAGTCAAATTCGATATCAAAAAATATGAAAAATTTATTAAAGTATACCATAAAAGTTATAACAATGAGCTCCAGTGGGGGGTACTTGAGATAAAACTATGTATTAGATAAGCTGAACATACATTGGCAGACACATATTCACAACAACACTTGGTAGCATGAATATTTAAAACTGACGCGTTTCAACCCCTATGCTTGGGGTCTTCTTCAGAGGATTAGTCTGCTGAAAAATATACATAAGTAGAATTGATACACGTAAATAGGTTGCATTGATATAATGATAATCACATTCACCATGTGGTGCATAAGTACAGTATAATTACCCAATAATGTGTGTTCAGCAGGGAAAGGAACAAGACCTCCCACATGGAGATCCCCTAAAAAGACTGTCCTCCCGTCTTCCCCAAAGGGAGAACACCAGGTGCCTCTATCGCCAGCACGGTTCGGACCAGGGCAGTGAAAGCAGCGACGTAGCTTGCGAGAGGTCACACTCTTGGGCACCGCCCGCCGGACTGGCAACCGACCAGGGAGCACAGAAAAATACACCTGTGATAGTAACCAAAAATATATATCCATAATAGGTTTGATCATTTAAGTCATATTAATTATGTGTCCAAGAGGGGACACCGGAGGACAAATGCCTCCAACATACACCAAGGACACAAACATAAAGCATATAAAGTGTATGAATATATGTGGTATTCTTCATAGGCAATATAAGGTATAGGCAACCCCTCAGTTTGTGCTCTATGTGAAGGTGGTCCGAGTGAAAAATAATAAAGTGATGAAAAAAGTGGGTGGTAAAAAAACAACTGAGTGTGAAAATGTGATGAAATGAAGGTGAATAGACCAAAGATGCCAAGAAAAGAAAAGGTGGAGAAGAAAGGAAGGGAAAGGGGGAAGGGGGGGGGAGAGGGGGAGAGGAACGGAGGGGAATGGGAAGGGGGGGGACAGGACAAAGGGAACACCACAACAAAGGGTAAAATACACGAGGGAAAAAGGGGGCGGAGGGGGGGGGGGGGGGGAATTGCGCAATTGTAAACGTTAAACTGATTACCTCAAAAAAGTGCTAAATAGCATGTGTTTTGGCACTAAGTTACCCCATACAAGCTAGACTGTTGCTTGTCAGCCAACCTGGGATTGGTCACAAACTATAAGGGGCTCAGTGGATTGGTATCCCACTCTGAGTCCACCAGTCTAAAAATAAATAAGCAAAAAAGTATCAAATGTAAAAAGAGGATAGTAACCAGACCGTTATAAAACAGGACCGTTATAAATGGATGGGAGTCAATGCGAAGTCAGATGATTTTCGCATGAGCCCCCATTATATAGGGCAAGGAGTAGTGCCAAACAAAGAAAAACACAGATAACAGAGAAAGTACTTACAAGGTGAGAGATGGAAAGTGCCTGCTGTCCACCAAAGGGAAAGAGAGACTGAGGGTGTGTTGCAGATACCGCTTTTATATTGCCTATTGGAGGTCTGTACTTGCTTGTAATTTGTCCAGGTGTGTGTGTTTACCCTGGTCGCTCCATGGCGGGCGGCATGGCCGCCATTGTGGCAGCCGAGCGTGACCTCCCCGGCGTTCAGGAAGAGCTGGGCTCTGATTGATCGTCACTCTCGCCGAAATCTCGTGATGTTAGTGACGTCACGCCGCACGCGCGGGGCCCGCGCATGCGTAGTGGCGAAAAACATCCGAGAGTGTTCCGGAATGCCGCCGGCAAGGAGGAAAGGATCCCCAATGTTGCGCTCGGTGGCCATCCGAGCATCCAATGGGGAAAACATGGGGGGGAGGAGCCACCTGGGATTGGCCGGCTCGTCCCCCCCCCTTGCCGGGAAGCCAGATCGCGAGTCACCCCCGATTCCGAGGCGGAGGCGGAGACAGCACCAGAGCTCCCTCAGTCAGAGGAGGGGGCAGTCCTAAGGGGAGAAAGTGCAAAACAGGATTTAAAAATATGACATATATCTGTTGGTTCCAGATTACATTCTTGGACGTACAGCTGAGACGTACTTCTGAGGATACAATCTCTAGTACCCTTTTTCGAAAAAGCACCGCAGGAAATACCATTCTTCACGCGGATAGCTTTCACCCCACACGCCTGAAAAATTCCATCCCATATGGACAGTACCTGCGTGTGTGTAGGAATTGTTCCGATGAGGTTTCCTTTAAACAAGAAGCACAGAAATTACAAACTAGGCTTCTAGCGCGAGGCTATAGCCGCTCATGCCTCCGTAGGGCATACAACAGAGTAGCTATACAGCCGAGGCATGCATTGTTGTTTAAAGAGAGAGTGAGGTGCGACCCGGCCATGGCTCCCACCAGGGTGATTTTGCGCTTCTCGAAATAGCACAATGAGATTAGAAATATCATTCGCAAGTATTGGCCCATACTTTTGGATGATCCGAAAGTCAGCAAGTTCATTCCAAATACCCCCTCTATTACCTATAGACGAGCTACATCATTGAGGGACAGACTGGTTCAGAGTGAGTTCAAAAGCGCACAAAAATGACGGAAACACTGTTCTGTCCTGGGATCTTTTCCCTGTGGGCACTGCTCGTATTGCCAATATATCAGATTTGAAAAGACCTTTCATCTTCCAAACGGGTCAATTTTTAAACCCAGGCATTTTACCAATTGCCAAACAAGAGGGGTGGTATACCTTGTGTCCTGTGAGTGTGGAGCACATTATGTTGGTAAGACCAAACAAGAATTCCACCAGCGGATATCAAAACATATTTACCACATGCAAATCAGTAATCCATATTTACCACTCGGGCGACATGTAATGGAAATCCACAACTCTGTAATGCCCAAAGTATCCTTCGCCGCACTTGATCGAATCCACATACCAATGCGAGGCGGCGATTGGAACAAAATTCTGTTGCAATACGAGCAGAGGTGGATCTTTAGATTAAATTCCACCTCGTTCAAAGGACTCAATGAGGCTATTTCATTTGCTCCTTTCTTAAAGGGTTTTGTTTCTGGCAAAACGCAATAGCTAGTCTTTAAAAAAAACAAAAAAAAAAAACAACATATAATCCACAAAATCCCCAAACAAGTTCCTTCCCTCCCCTTCCCTTTTCCCCCCTTTCCCCTCTTCCCATGTTCTCCGTTTCCTGTTTTCCAATGCACTGGTATCCTCATATTCCAGTATGCAATATTATCAGTATATATATTTATATATATTTTATTCATTGTTATCTATCATTTTTTTATCCGGATGCTGTATAAATGTTGTAGCAGAGCGTCCCAGAGAGAGCCAGGAAAAGTCCTGTTCGGGGTTTATACATCTCCCAGGCTCCTCTCATACAGGTTCAGGGATCTCTGATCCATGGTCCAGTTCAGGTCTTGGTCCTCTCCCCCAGGCTAATTTAAGCTCACCTGAGCAAGAAAGCCTTTGCTCTTGGCCTGGGATACTCAGACAACGTCTGTGTAGGAGAGCAAAAAGGTATGTGGAAGCTGACAAGCTGTAGGCTTGCTCAGCTTAGTAGTTAGGATCTGTAAATATTGTTTAGTTAGTGACGAGACACGGCTAGGTTTTGTTTTGGCTAGTTTTGTTCCTATTTGTTTTTTTTGGAACACTGTACAGCACCTGTATATAGACTTGTATATATCACAAATAAACACTGCACTGTTTGTCACTATTTCACTGAATTTGGTATCTGTGCCTGAAAGACTGCTCATCCCAGGGAGCTTTGTACCTGCCACCTGTCCCCCAGGTTACATATGGTGGAGACTGCGACCAGCTGTAGTAAGTTACTACTTAAAAGGCCAGTACCTAGAGTGACTAAACATGGAGGAAATCCTAAAACAATTGGTGATATCCAATGCTGCACAGCAACAATCCAATGCTGCACAGCAACAAGCAAACGCTGCACTGCATCAAGCAAACGCTACACAGCAGCAAACAAATGCTATTGCACAGGAGCAAACCAAGGCGCTGTGCCAACAGATTGGTGCTGTACAGGGACTATCGCAGAGGCTGTTTGAACAGCTAGCCACTGATGCAAAAGAGGATAGGAAAACCCTGGCTGTGGTTGTGGAGATGCTAGAACAGTGGTCACCTGCTAAAGTTAATGTTGTTGGAGACAAGCCCTCAGCCATCCATGTGGGTCGCTTTCTTTCTAAAATGACTGCAGATGATGATCCAGAGGCCTTTCTCTTAACGTTTGAACGGACCGCTGAGAGGGAAGGTTGACCCAAAACCCAGTGGGCAGGACTGGTCGCCCCCTTGCTGTCTGGAGAATCGCAGAAGGCCTACTATGATTTGGAGTCAGCAGAAGCAGGAGACTATGAAAAGGTCAAGCGGGAAATTCTGGCGTGACTTGGTGTCACCTTGGCAGTTCGAGCACAGCGGGTCCACAGCTGGTTCTTCCAAGACGAGAGGCCCCCAAGATCGCAGATGTTCGACCTAATTCACTTGGTGAGGAAATGGCTACAGCCGGAGTCCTTGTCTGGGCCACAAATAGTGGAGCGTGTGGTCATGGACCAGTTCCTGAGGTCACTACCAGTTCCTCTGCAGAAGTGGGTGAGTCAAGGAGACCCCAACTCGGCGGACAACGTCCTGGAACTTGTTGAAAGGTACTTTGCTGCAGAGAGCCTGGTCACCACCCCTACAGCCGCACGGACTTTCCGCCCAAAGCCACGGTCTCCCCAGGCAACCGGTAAGACTGTTCCAGGGGAAGTGGGTGGTAAGCATGGCAAGGAAATAGGGGGGAGGATTTTTGGTGCCAGGACTGAAGTTTGGCGTCCCAAACAAGGGAAGCTACTGCCTGTCAGCAAACCAAACTGGGGAAACATCAGGTGTTTTCGTTGCCAAGAACTGGGACATGTTGCAGCAAACTGTCCATTGACAGATGAACCAGTGCAGTGTGATCTATCTATTAGAAGGCAGTCTATGTTTGCTGCTGTTTCATGCGCTGCAGCACCAAGTATGGGAAAACACATGTGCCAAATGACTGTTAATAATAAGCCTATTATGGCCTTGCTGGACTCTGGAAGTCTAGTGACTTTGGTTACAGCTGAGATGGTTAAAACTGTGAATTTGCATGCTAAAAAAGTTGCTGTGATCTGTATACATGGGGATACCCGCGAGTATCCTATAGCCACTGTTCAGTTTAAAACTGGCTTAGGTACAGTGACCCATCCGGTCGGATTTGTGCCCCACTTGGTGCACGAGGCCATCGTTGGTAGGGACTTCCCTAAGTTTTGGGAACTGTGGGATCGTCCCGACCCGGTCGCAGTAGCTGACTCAGTGACAGAGCCAGACCTCCTGGCCGCTACTGAAAATGTGGGTTCAGGGGACTCTTATCAGTGCTCCCCGGGTTTTCCTTTCTCAGTTATGGCAGGAGAGCTGGAGGAGCCTGAGGAGGTCCCCACAACCAGTGGAGCTGGACAGCCATCTGCTGAATCTGAGCCTACATTGGAGTTTGCTGACCTTAATGCACACAAGGAAAATTTTGGTACCGAGCAGAGAAAAGACCCAACCCTTGCCAGGGCCTGGGAAAATGTAATGGTGATTAATGATGTACCTGTCGAATCAGGGGACAGGCTCTGTTTTCCTTATTTCAGCAGCAATGAGGATTTAATGTATCGTGTATGTAAAAAAAAAAAAAAATGAAGTGGTTGAACAGTTGGTGGTCCCTAAGCCATACAGACGGGTGGTGTTGGGACTTGCCCATGGGCACTTGCTAGGAGGTCATTTAGGGGTTGAGAAAACTACTGAAAGGGTGTTGCGCAGGTTTTATTGGCCCGGGATACAGAAGGATATTGAGAATTATTGTCAATCCTGTCCTGTGTGTCAGATGTCAGCCCCACTACCCCACTTCTGCAATCCTTTAGTGCCCTTGCCCATTATTGAAGTGCCCTTTGAGAGGATTGCCATGGACCTTGTGGGTCCACTCCCCAAGTCTGCCCGAGGTCATCAGCATATCCTCGTAATCATGGATTATGCTACCCGTTACCCAGAGGCCATTCCCTTACGCACCGCGTCTGCTAAAAATATTGCCAAAGAGCTGTTTATGGTGTTCAGTCGTGTTGGAATCCCTAAAGAAGTCCTTACAGACCAGGGCACCCCATTTATGTCACGAATAACTAGAGAGCTGTGCAAGTTATTTAAGGTGACGCAATTGCGAACCTCGGTGTACCATCCTCAAACGGATGGCTTGGTGGAACGCTTCAATAAAACATTAAAGAGCATGTTAAATAAGGTTGTTGACAAGGATGGGAAAAACTGGAACTTCCTGATACCATACTTGATGTTTCCCATCAGGGAGGTTCCCCAGTCCTCCATGGGGTACTCTCCCTTTGAGTTGCTTTATGGGAGACACCCTCGGGGACTCTTGGACATAGCCAAAGAAACTTGGGAGGGGGAGAAGACACCCCATAAAAGTGTCATTGAGCATATCGCTCAAATGCAGGACAGGATTGCAGCAATCCTGCCGATGGTAAAAGAACACTTACTGCAGGCCCAAACAGCTCAACAGAGGATATACAACAGGGGGGCCCAACTCCGTGTTTTCTCACCTGGTGATAGGGTCCTGGTGTTAGTTCCCACTGTTGAGAGCAAGTTCCTGGCTAAGTGGCAGGGTCCCTTTTTGAAGTAATTGAAAGAGTTGGGGAGGTCAATTACAAAATATATCAACCAGGAAAAAGGAAGCCCGAACAGATTTACCACATAAACCTGTTAAAGCCCTGGAAGGATAGACTGGCGTTAACTGCGAGGTCCCTTCCGGTAACGCCTAAGGGTACTGAGTCCCCTCTGATCCCTTAAGGTCACGATTCCAGACACCCTGTCATATTCTCAAAAGCAGGAAACTAGAGAATTCCTGATAAGAAATAGAGAGAAATTTTCAGAGTTACCTGGCACGACTTCAGCAGTTCAGCATGATATTGTTACTGAACCTGGGGTCCGTGTCAAGCTCAAACCATACCGAATTCCTGAAGCGAGGAGAAAGGACATAAGCGAGGAAGTTAAAAGAATGTTGGAGCTAGATGTTATTGAGGAATCCAATAGTGACTGGTCTAGCCCCATCGTGTTAGTCCCAAAACCGGATGGCACTTGGAGGTTCTGTAATGACTTCAGGAAGCTTAATGCAGTGACAAAGTTTGACACATACCCAATGCCCAGAGTGGACGAACTTATAGACCGACTTGGCAAGGCTCACTATCTGACCACTTTGGACTTGACAAAAGGTTATTGGCAAATACCCCTGACTGGTAGCGCCAAAGAGAAGACTGCATTTGTGACCCCGGAGGGTTCCTTTCAATATAAAAAAATGCCTTTTGGGTTGCAAAATGCCCCTGCCACATTTCAGTGGGCCATGGACAGGACTCTAAGACCCCACCGACAATATGCAGCAGCATATCTAGATGATATAGTGGTACATGGCACTGACTGGGAGTCTCACTTGCCCCGTGTCCAGGCTGTCCTCGATTCCCTCTTCAAAGAAGGTTTTACAGCAAATCCAAAAAAATGTGCCATTGGTCTAGAGGAAGCCAAGTATTTGGGCTACACTATTGGGCGTGGTGTCATAAAACCTCAAGTGAATAAAATAGAAGCCATCCAGGAATGGCCACGTCCTGCAAACAAGAAGCAGGTCAGGGCCTTTCTTGGCATTGCGGGGTATTATAGAAGATTTATCCCAAATTTTGCAACTATAGCTGCCCCACTGACAGACCTTACGAAAGGGAGAGACTCTGTAATGGTGAAATGGTCCTCAGTAGCAGAGGAATCTTTCCAAGTCCTGAAGAAGGCTCTTTGTGCACAACCAGTACTGTACTCCCCCGATTTCTCCAAAGATTTTTTGGTTCAGACAGATGCGTCTGATGTTGGTATCGGGGCAGTACTATCACAGGTGCACAATGGGGAAGAACACCCTGTGGTGTACCTAAGCAGAAAGCTCAATGACCATGAGCAAAGGTATGCAGTCATTGAAAAGGAGTGTTTAGCCATAAAGTGGGCCGTGGATGCACTCAGGTACTATTTGTTAGGACGCCAGTTTGAGTTAATAACTGACCATGCTCCTCTGAAATGGATGGCCCAAAAGAAGGAGACTAATAGACGGGTGAACCGGTGGTTTTTGGCTCTACAGGATTACTCATTCACTGTAAAACACAGGCCAGGTGTTGAGATGGGGAATGTAGATGCCCTGTCCCGTGTTCACTCCTATTGGGCTACAAGTGTTCCAACCCTGGGGTTGAAACAAGGGGGGAGGATATGTAGCAGAGCGTCCCAGAGAGAGCCAGGAAAAGTCCTGTTCGGGGTTTATACATCTCCCAGGCTCCTCTCATACAGGTTCAGGGATCTCTGATCCATGGTCCGGTTCAGGTCTTGGTCCTCTCCCCCAGGCTAATTTAAGCTCACCTGAGCAAGACAGCCTTTGCTCTTGGCCTGGGATACTCAGACTGCTTCTGTGTAGGAGAGCAAAAAGGTATGTGGAAGCTGACGAGCTGTAGGCTTGCTCAGCTTAGTAGTTAGGATCTGTAAATATTGTTTAGTGCCGAGACACGGCTAGGTTTTGTTTTGGCTATTTTTGTTCCTATTTGTTTTTTTTGGAACACTGTACAGCACCTGTATATAGACTTGTATATATCACAAATAAACACCGCACTGTTTGTCACTATTTCACTGGATTTGGTATCTGTGCCTGAAAGACTGCTCATCCCAGGGGAGCTTTGTACCTGCCACCTGTCCCCCAGGTTACAATGCCAACACATGCAATTGAAATTTTCTTTCTGTACTGATGCTCTTTATACATGAATATATATGATAGATATGTAATATTTAGCAGGAATGGCATTACTATCCAACAGATATATGTCATATTTTTAAATCCTGTTTTGCACTTTCTCCCCTTAGGACTGCCCCCTCCTCTGACTGAGGGAGCTCTGGTGCTGTCTCTGCCTCGGAATCGGGGGTGACTCGCGATCTGGCTTCCCGGCAAGGGGGGGGGGAGCTGGCCAATCCCAGGTGGCTCCCCCCCCATGTTTTCCCCATTGGATGCTCGGATGTCCACCGGGCGCAACATTGGGGATCCTTTCCTCCTTGCTGGCGGCATTCCGGAACACTCTCAGATGTTTTTCGCCACTACGCATCCCCGGGGCCCCGCGCGTGCGGTGTGACGTCACTAACATCGCGAGATTTCGGCGAGAGTGACGATCAATCGGAGCCCAGCTCTTCCTGAATGCCGGGGAGGTCACGCTCGGCTGCCACAATGGCGGCCATGCCGCCCGCCATGGAGCGACCAGGGTAAACACACACACCTGGACAAATTACAAGCAAGTACACACCTCCAATAGGCAATATAAAAGCGGTATCTGCAACACACCCTCAGTCTCTCTTTCCCTTTGGTGGACAGCAGGCACTTTCCATCTCTCACCTTGTAAGTACTTTCTCCGTTATCTGTGTTTTTCTTTGTTTGGCACTACTCCTTGCCCTATATAATGGGGGCTCATGCGAAAATCATCTGACTTCGCATTGACCCCCATCCATTTATAATGGTCCTGTCTTATAACGGTCCTGTTTTATAACGGTCTGGTTACTATCCTCTTTTTACATTTGATACTTTTTTGCTTATTTATTTTTAGACTGGTGGGATACCAATCCACTGAGCCCCTTATAGTTTGTGACCAATCCTGGGTTGGCTGACAAGCAACAGTCTAGCTTGTATGGGGCAACTTAGTGCCAAAACACATGCTATTTAGCACTTTTTTGAGGTAATCAATTTAACGTTTACAATTGCGCAATTCCCCCCCCCCCCCTTTTTTCCCTCGTATATTTTCCCCTTTGTTGTGGTGTTCCCTTTGTCCTGTCAGCCCCCCCCCCCCCCCTCTTCCCCCTTTCCTTTCCTTTCTTCTCCACCTTTCCTTTTCTTGGCATCTTTGGTCTATTCACCTTCATTTCATCACATTTTCACACTCAGTTGTTGTGTTTTTACCACCCACTTTTCATCACTTTATTATTTTTCACTCGGACCACCTTCACATAGAGCACAAACTGAGGGGTTGCCTATACCTTATATTGCCTATGAAGAATACCACATATATTCATACACTTTATATACTTTATGTTTGTGTCCTTGGTGTATGTTGGAGGCATTTTGTCCTCCGGCGTCCCCTCTTGGACACATAATTAATATGACTTAAATGATCAAACCTATTATGGATATATATTTTTGGTTACTATCACAGGTGTATTTTTCTGTGCTCCCTGGTCGGTTGCCAGTCCGGCGGGCGGTGCCCAAGAGTGTGACCTCTCGCAAGCTACGTCGCTGCTTTCACTGCCCTGGTCCGAACCGTGCTGGCGATAGAGGCGCCTGGTGTTCTCCCTTTGGGGAAGACGGGAGGACAGTCTTTTTAGGGGATCTCCATGTGGGAGGACTTGTTCCTTTCCCTGCTGAACACACATTATTGGGTAATTATACTGTACTTATGCACCACATGGTGAATGTAATTATCATTATATCAATGCAACCTATTTACGTGTATCAATTCTACTTATGTATATTTTTCAGCAGACTAATCCTCTGAAGAAGACCCCAAGCATAGGGGTTGAAACGCGTCAGTTTTAAATATTCATGCTACCAAGTGTTGTTGTGAATATGTGTCTGCCAATGTATGTTCAGCTTATCTAATACATAGTTTTATCTCAAGTACCCCCCACCGGAGCTCATTGTTTTAACTTTTATGGTATACTTTAATAAATTTGTCATATTTTTTTATATCGAATTTGACTCCCTTTTTAGTTATTGTGCTGACTAAAAACCCCACCCTGGGGGAACCTCTTTCTTTGTTTTCAGTTTCCAAGGGGTGAGCAGCAAATTCTTTTTCTCCTCTCCAGTGTCTTTTTCCATTTTGCCCCTTTATATCAGTAACCCCCTCTTACGTTAGTGTATTCATTCTGCAGAGTGCCCCCTACATCAGAGTTCCAGGTGTTCCCCTTTACATCAGTCTGCAGGGGGGATTCTGCAGAACCTTTAGTAAAGAGGAACTCTGATGTAAAAGGCAATGCTGCAAACCCTAATGTAAGTGGGAACTCTGATGTAAAGGGGAATGCAGTGGACTTTGCTAAAAGGTGGTCTATGGTGACCAGAGCCCCCCCCTTTACATCAGAGTTCCCCCTTAGATCATGATCTGCAGAATTCCCCTTTATGTAAGAATTCCCTTGCACTGTAATGGGGAATCCTGCAGACTCTGATGTAAGGAGGAACTCTGTGTTCTTGACTTTTGTTTAACTTAAAGACTTTACTAATGGCACTAGCTACATGTTTATAGTATAAATATTGATCTTTGTATTGTTTAGCACTGAAAACTGGCATTTTAGGTACTTTTGCAGTGCCATTAAAAATATTTGGCTTCGTCAGTAAATTTCATGATTTGTGCCAGTAAAAAATTGGTGTTTGTAAATGTTGGCATCCTGCCAGTAAATTGCACTTCGGGGGGTGGGGGTGGGGGGGGGGGTGTGTTGTCAACACTGAATCCTGGTAACCAACTACAAGAAACGTCTTACCTCTGTGCTTGCCAACAAGGTTTTCTCCACCAAGTACCAAGTCATATTTTGCATGGGGATCAAATATTTATTTTACTTACTGAACTGCAACTTAATTTATAGCATTTGTTTTATGTGGTTTTTTTTTTTCTAGATTTTTGGTTGATATTCTGTCTATCTATTTAAATACACCTATGATAAAAAATTATAGACCCTTCATTTCTTTGTAAGTGGGCAAACTTACAAAATCTGCAGGGGATCAAATAATAATTTTCCCCACTGTATAATATTTGGGTAGGGGCAAGGACAGAGCGAGAGACAGCTGAGCTGCCTATTGAGGAGATGCACACCATACCCTCACGAAAAGTACACTTGCCATGTTTAGAGCAGTGCACTGACGCACCTATATATTGTGAGTACCCCTTTTGGGGAGAGTATCTTTATCTTTTAATACATTTTAAAACGGTATTATACTATGTAGTTTTTTTCTTTCCATCTATATACTCTTTACTGCATTGGAGCCTGGGATCCTGTGATCTACTTAGAACCCGGGGTGGCTCACAAGCGTGGTTTGACTTTGTCTAGCGACTTGGTCACACGCTCTGAGGTGAGCGCATTTACTTTGGGGTCACCGAATCGCACCATTGCATGGTCTGTGGCACTTTGAGGGTTACTAGCAAGTTTGATTGTATCACCAGTGGACATGACGTTTAGGCACCTTTTATACCTTTTGTAGGACTTCATAGTGAACTATATTTTTTGGTTCCATTGAGGACTTTTTTACACATGAACTGTATGACCCAAAATTACTTTTTGTTTTGTGTTTTTTGCACTCAGCACTTTTTACATGCTCATATGTATATTTATATTGTAATAAGTGTGTTTTTATTTGCACTTTATGCATTTATATTTTGCACATTTGAGTAATATTGGTATTTAGTTATGCACATTTGCACTTTGATGCATTTATATTCATTTAGTCATTGCACTAGTAATCTAGTAATGCTGTGATTCAGTTATGCTTATTGGTACTTGTGCACTTTGATGCGTTAATCTGTCATAATTCACATTTGAATTTACATTTATACTTTAATGCGTTTATATGTATTTGTCATATTTCACATTTGTATTCATAGTATTCATCTATTATTAGGTCCACTTACCCTGTAGAGGTATTGTGTTTCCCACATCCACATGCGTTTTATTTAGATGCAGTTGTTCTATCATGCTACAATTTAGTAGCATGTCTAACACACTCTAGCGCAGCGTAATCTTTTTTACATTTGTCATTTGCACGCTTATAAGACGTGTTTAACGCACGCAGCTGAGTAGTGTTTTACTAAGTTTTGTGTGGCTCACAGGATCTTTCCCATAATTGTTTTCCCCATTGTATAATATTTGGGTGTTCTAAGTAATTTTCTAGTAAAAAATACAGATTTTTACTTCAAAACAACAAATGTAAAAAAAGCCTGGTCTTAAAGTGGTTAAACCTTTGCAAACTCAGATGGCAATCATACCTCAGTCAACACTATTCCCATGACTGCTTTATAAATATATTTATGATTATATTACAATAAAATGTAACCACCTTATTTCAAAAGAATATAACTAGAACTCAAACATTAAAGCTTGCTTGAAAGGAGAAATCAAAGAGGTGAAATTCAGCATTGCAGGACGATGGATTCCACAACACATAAATTCTATCATGTACATGGAATGGATTCCAGAAGTTTTCTGGATTTATATTTCTCTAATAAGGAGGACATGGTCTTTGCAGAGGATTCTTTAAAATTTCCAATGGCGATGATTCACTATCAGTTCAGCACAGGTATGTACAGCATAGATTGATGTTTTCAAAAAGAAAGACTAATGTTGGTAATAAATCTAATGCCGCGTGCACACGACCGGACTTTGTGGCATACTTTGCCTGGCGGACTTTTCGACGGACTTTCCGAATGAACGGACTTGCCTACACACGATCAACCAAAGTCTGACGGATTCGTACATGATGATGTACGACTGGACTAAAACAAGGAAGTTCATAGCCAGTAGCCAATAGCTGCCCTAGCGTCGGTTTTTGTCCGTCGGACTAGCACACAGACTAGCGGACTTTTCGACCGGACTCGAGTCCGTCGGATAGATTTGAAACATGTTTCAAATCTAAGTCCGTCAAACTTTTGAGAAAAAAAATTCAGCTGGAGCCCACACATGATCAAATTGTCCGACGTACGCCGGACCAAGTATGCCGGAAAGTCCGCTCGTGTGTACGCGGCATAAGAGTATCACTCACATAAGTGGCAGTCCCCATAGCTCTGACCTCACAGCTTCCTACTGCAGGTAGAGGGGGAATGCTTTATTTCTTACTCAAAAAACAAGCTGTTTCTATAGAAAAAATGATATACCTCACTATGGGCTCTTTCACATTTTGTTGTGTTACAAACTGCAATTGAAATTGATTTGATTGATATTTTATAACCCTGAGGTACATGAATTTAAATTGAATTTGTAAATAAATAACAACGATCAACACAAAAAAATTGGGTATCCTCTGGAGCAACCAATCTCCCTCTGATTTAGTATAATTGGTTGAATGAAGTCTACTTTTGGGTAATTAATGTTCCTGGAGAAAGCAAGTCCAGGATAGGGATGAGCCGAACACCCTCCTGTTCGGTTCGCAGCCGAACATGGAAACAGGCAAAAAATTTGGCAGAACACACGAACACGGTTAAAGTCTATGGGAGACAAACATGAATAATCAAAAGTGCTAATTTTAAAGGCTTATATGCAAATTATTGTCATAAAAAGTGTTTGGGGACCTGGGTCTTGCCCCAGGGGACATGTATCAAAGCAAACATTTTTTTTTTTTAAATGGCCGTTTTTTCGGGAGCAGTGATTTTTTTTTTTTTTTTACGCTTAAAGTGAAATAATAAAAATGAAATATTCCTTTAAATATCGTGCCTGGGGGGTATCCTTAGTATACCTGTAAAGTGGCGCATTTTTCCCATGTTTAGAACAGTACCACAGCAAAATGACATTTCTTAAGGAAAAATTGTCATTTAAAACTGATCGCGGCTGTAGTGAATTGTTGGGTCTCGGCAATATAGATGCAGATAATTGAAAAAAAGAGTATGGGATCCCTCCCTCCATTACCAGGCCCTTTGGGTCTGATATGGAAATTAAAGGGAACCCTGTGCCAAATTTAAAAAGAAATGGCGTAGGGGTCCCCCCACAATCCATACCAGACCCTTATCTGAGCATGCAACCTGGCAGGCCGCAGAAAAAAGAGGGGGGGGGGGGCGAGAGCGCCCCCCTACCTGAACCGTACCAGGCCACATGCCCTCAACATGGAGATGGTGCTTTTGGGGGGCCTCATCTCCACAACCCTTGCCCGGTGATTGTGGGGGTCTGCAGGCGGGGGGATTATCAGAATCTGGAAGCCCCCTTTAACAAGGGGACCCCCAGATCCCGGGCCTTCCCTCTTGTTTGAATTGGTAACAGTTGTACCCCTATCATTTCACAAAAGTGTCAAAATGGTAAAAAAGACAAGACACAGCTTGGAACAAATCCTTTATTAAAAAATAAAAAAACAAAAATGTCCCCTGAAGTAAGTTCATGCCACCCGACGGACCGAAAAAGAAAAAGCCGCGACCGACCCTCCCCCATGTTAGGCTCCCGCCAACTGACGCATCTTCGCTTTGACAGTGGGGACTTCCCTGTGGCATGGTGTCTGCATAGGCTTTTAGGAGCTTTTAGTGGCATAGGCGTTTTCAAGGTGCAAAAAAACCCCAGGCCAGCATGTTCTTGAGCAGCAGCATTACAGCTGTAAAAATGCCTGCCATGGCTAAATGCATGTTAATGCTGTATACAGTGTTAGGCCGCATCAAGCGTTTTTAAGCTGTCGTAATTGTATTTGAGAGTGAAAAATAGAGGGCAGAGAAACACTGCTAAATGCTAAATGCAGCTAAACACAGCTAAATTGGCATTAACGCCAATGAAAAACGCTTCTAAAAGTGTGTTTTTCCTGGTGTCGGTACTGGCTTTGCAGCTCTTTTTTTTTTTTTAATGCACTGTGTGCATAAGGCCTTAAAGTCACAGTGACTTTAAAGTAGTTCCTGTACTACTTTGGTCAGACTTTCATGCAACCTGAGGACCATAGACTTCAATGTAAACCCTCAAAAGTCGCATGAAAGTCACACCTGAATCATATACATGTGTGTGCGATTTTGTAGTGCACACACAGTCACATGTTTAAAGCCAAAGTCGCAGCAAAGTCGCACTTGTCCACAGTGGCATCAAAGTCGCATCAAGTCACACTGTAAAGTCGCAGTGGAAATCACACAATTTTGAAGTCGCATAAGTGTGAATGGAGCAAAATGATCAGAACAGATGTAGAGCAAAGTGACTTTCTCTGCAAATCGCCCTCTGTCCCCTTTAATCTCTCTCTCTCTCTCTCTCTCTCTCTCTCTCTCTCTCTCGATGGCCTAGCAGGAAATCCCAGAGCCATATTATATATTGGTTGGGAACAAATGTTTAAAGCTATACCTAGCAGTGTAATTAAATGCCAAATGTTATGAAATTGTGAAATTAGTTTCGGGTAAGATAACATCTGAATCTCTAATATTCCTCCAGGTCGAGCTGAGGGTACATTTTTGATTGACATCAGCCTTGGTTCCATCATTCACCATCTTTATTCTGCCTCTAAGTTTTTCAAAAAAATAGTCCTATTAAGATTCCAAGAGAAATGTATTATGGAACTGAACAGATGGCTACATGACCGTACCGGAGCATATGATTGGTCGCATACATCATCAGCCGCAGCTGAGTTAGAAGGAACGAGGTGACTTGTCCCCTTTCTGATTTTTGCATTGTATGTTGCAGGAGATTGATTTTTTTTTTTTTTTTAAAGGCAACTTCCACTGTTTTTGAGTATATGTTTTTAGTCAGGTAACTTTGAAATATTGTATTTGAAAAGCTAAAATCTATATTTTCATCCAGCAAATGGAGCTCTCCGCTCTTTATAATGTTTTTATTCCGACTCTCATTATCTACTGTGCTGAAAAAGCACATTCACATTGTTTAAAGTAGAAGTCCAGTAATATCTAAACTTAACCCTGCTCTCTCCCCCATTCTAAGCCCTATACCAACTACTCTGTAAAGGAAGAATATCTATGCTTACCTATTCTAAGGGCCCTCCAGTCCGAACTGACTACAGATGCCCCATAGTAAGCCTATGGGTGAAGAGTAATCACTGCTCAAGGTCTGTCTCCACCTGTACCACCTTAAGTGCACACTATCAGGTGCTGGCCCTGTTCATTACAGGCTTCACAATAGAGGAAAAGGGTCTGGTTGGCCACACATCTGATAAAATCACTTTTATTAAAGAGACATACCGTATATACTCGAGTATAAGTCGTTCCGAGTATAAGTCGAGGCCCTAATTTACTACAAAAAAAATGGGAAAAACTTATTGACCCGAGTATAAGACGAGGGTGAGAAATGCACAGCTACTGTAAGTGGAAAAGAGGGTCAACAATGCCCATTTGCAGCATCACTGTGCCCATTTGCATGCCTCACTGTGCCCATTTGCAGCCATAGGTCCCCTGAACTTCAAACTCGGTAGTTAAGGGTTCCTAGATGCCCCCTAGCTGCAGCCAAAATTTGGGGTCTCTGAACCCAAAGGGTCCTGAAATGACATTGCTGCAGATGGACACAGTTGACCAAATTTGGGGCCCTGTATCTCGGTGCCACGTAGTGCTAGGAACCCCAAATTTGGTGTGCAAACCCAGTGGAACTAGCACCATAACATTTCCAAAGCTGGGGTTTCTAGCACCAAGTGGCCCCGAGATACAGGGCCTCAGAAATCAGTTCAGAAAATGTCAAGCACTTTTCTGCAGCAGAAAATGACATTTTCCGAATCGGTTTTGGGGCCCCGTATCTCAGGGCCACTTAGTGCTAGGAACCCCAGCTTTGGATATGTTATGGAACCAGTTCCAATGGGTTTGCACACCATATTTGGGGTTCCTAGCACCAAGTGGCCCTGAGATATGGGGCCCCAAAAATCGGTTCGGAAAATGAAATTTTTTGCTGCAGAAAAGTGCTTGACTCAAGTATAAGTCGAGGGGGGCACTTTCAGCACAAAAAAAGTGCTGAAAAATTCGACTTATACTCGAGTATATACGGTATTCCAAATAGACACTCCACAATGTACAATTGAGGGAAAATAGCTCTAGTGCCATTTTCTCACGATTGTACATTGTGGAGTGTCTATTCGGAATATGTCTAAATTATGGTGATTTTATTGGATGTGTGGCCGACCAGACCCTTTTCCTCTACTGTGAACCCCATAATGAACAGGGCCAGCACCTGGTAGTATGCAGTGGAGATGGTACAGGTGGAGACCAACCTTGAGCGGTGATTACGCGTAACCTATAGGCTTGCTATGGGGCATCGCTAGTCAGTTGTCCCTCCAATACACTGAAGCCGGCTCTGGGAGCTGATCATGTGACCAACCAGACCATCTTCCTCTACTGTGAAGCCTATGGGTGATGTCACCACCCAGATACTGCAGCTGTTGTCAACGATCTCTCCTCTCCTCTCCAAGGAAGCCGGCTGCTGAGAAGATTATGTGCCTGGACCAGAGAATCTTCAGAATAGGTTCTCTGGTACCTATTTCCTTTACAGGGTAGTTAATATAGGGCTTAGACTAAAGGTGGGAGCTTTAGAGAGTATTTGATTGGACTTCTACTTCAATAGCTCAATCTGTAACTTACATATAGAACTTAGATCAGTGATGCCTTGTATTTGAGCAGTTCCAGCTTTCTCTAGTTTTTCTGATAGACATCAGCTTGGGTGTCCCCAATGCAAAGGATTTCAACTGTGTTGAAGTCAATAGGGGTACATTTTTTTGAAGGTCACTTTTGGCCCTTTGATAAGGGAGGTGCATTAAAAAATCCCAGCAGGCTTGTGTTTCATAAGCAGTTGGTATTGGCCCATTAACATGTAGAAGAGAAAAGTACAGAGCTCTTGTACTTACTGTAATTGCTCATTAACCACTTGCTTACTGGGCACTTAAACACCCTTCTTGCCCAGGCCAATTTTCAGCTTTCAGCGCTGTTGCATTTTGAATAACGATTGCGTGGTCATGCAACACTGTACCCATATGACATTTTTATAATTTTTTTTTTCACACAAAAAGAGCTTTCTTTTGGTGGTATTTAATCACTACTGGGGTTTTTATTTTTGCTAAGTTAATAAAAAAGACAGACAGAAAAAATACAAGAAAACTGTTTCATAGTTTGTTATAAAATTTTGCAAACAGGTAAATTTTCTTCTTTATTGATGTGTGCTGATGAGGCTACACTGATGGGCGCTGATAGGCTGCACTGATAGATGGAACTGATGAGGCTGCACTGATGGGCACTGATCAGGAGGCACTGATGAGGCTGTACTGATGGGCACTGATAGGTGCCACTGAAGAGCACTGATAGGCGGCACTAATTAGTGGCACTAATAGGTAGCACTGGTAGGTGACACTGATAGGCAGCACTGATAGGTGGCACTGATGATGTGAAAACTGTGGGCACTGATTGGCAGCACTGGTGGGCACTGATGAGGTGGCAGTGCCTCTGTGTGAATGACTGATGTCCTGTTTACAGAAGCCGGTGATCAGCTTTTTTTTTTTTTCTCCTCATACTGTCGGCACGAGGAAAAAAAAGCCTATTACTTGTTTCTGCTTATCACGTGATCAGCTGTCATTGGCTAACAAATGATCACGTGGTAAGGGATCTGTGTTCAGCCAAGTCTCACTGCCTGGATGAATAAGGTAAAGTAATAATAAATTTTATATAACGAGATGTATTTTATATATATATATATATATATATATATATATATATATATATATATATATATATATATATATACACACATACACTGAGTTCTAGGTAGATATAAAAGACTCAGATTAACAGAGCTCTGTAATCATTGCAAACAGTGTACCTGAATCCAACCTGTTATCCGCCTCTTGCAGTTTCTGTACTACAGGACTAGCGTGTGAGAGGAAAAAGCAGCACATGTTCATGTGGTGATAGAAGGAAGGAGCAGAGTGACAGAGAGACAAGACCATCACTGTGCTGCTTTTCATATCACCGTCCAGTCAGAGTGGGGAGGGTCCAGGACAACCTGGGCTAAGAGGAAGTGGGTTCAATGATCCCAGCCATCAGACCGAGGACATCAAGTGGCAGTGGAAAAATGGTAGTATGGGGGATATCTCTGGACTAAAGGTGAATATTGCAGACAAATCTGGTTGTATTATTTTATCTATTCATCTTGTTATTTGTATCTTGAGTTCTGTTTTTTTTTTTTTTTTTTTTTTTTATCCTAAAATTGATAGATATAGAAAAGTGTAGATATAAAATAAAATCATGTTTATTTATATTTGATCAGAAATGAGTGGATGTGTTTTCCAGTGTAGCACCCCGATGTCTAGGCAAGGTTGCTTTTAAAATTACCTGCCAGGTGTATTGGCCTTGGCCAATTGTTAGGAATCAATTGAGTTCAACCTAAGTCTGGAATTGCTGCACTTCTTTCTTCTGTCACTAGATGGCCAAGTATCTGGTGACATTAGATAAGACAAGGGCATTGCAAGGATAGATTAGGAATGGATGAATTGTCTCAACCAATGGGCAGGGATCTTCTTGGATCCCTTGGCCTGCTGGGAGAGCCTATTTGTTTGGGTGGGGTCAGGTGATTGGGGTTTCGGTGCCACCTGGACGGCTTTCTGGATGGACGTGTGTTGTGCTGCCCTGGCTGCTAGGACAGAGTTTGGGCCTATCCCGGGCACATCTGGCTGCTAGGCTGTCTGAGGGCCTATCCAGAAGCAAGAGAGCAGCGTAGTGTTTGGATTGTGGCTTGCAGTCCAACCAGAAGTGACGGTTCTGCCAGCCGGAGGACCTATCATGGTCGGAGGTAGAGGGGAAGCTGTCGCCACAACCTTGTTACCAGGGACCACAGTGAGTAGCTGAAGCAAGTGCCGAAGCAGTATTCTCACCAACCGGGATGGTGAAGAATCTGGTAACTTCAGCAGGTGCCAAGCTAGGGACCCAGCCAGTGAGGTTACGATTGAGAAGTATCTGGAGTGCCAAGTCAGGGACCCAGCAGGGAAGCTGGGGTGACGCGTGAGGAAAATACTAGTAAGAAGTAAGAAGATTAGAAGAGCTCACAGGATTTAGTGGCAGTGAATCAGCAAGTCTAATAAGAGAGACTGGGAGCTCAGTGGGCTGAGAATCTACAAGAAGTGATTGTATAAAAGTAAAGGAGTTTGTTACAATTTGTATTAGGAACTGTTCTAAGACTGTTGCCAAAGCAGACAGCACTCCTACACATGCAGGTGTGGTGTCTTGCTGGATGCCTTTCCCTGCATGGCTGACTACCTGTAGAAGTCTGGGAGTCTGCCAATTGACATTGTAACTACCTAAGGGTGTCCTGGCTCTAAACTCTCTCCCCCATCATTCTGTTCAAGAAAAAATAAATCTCTTTGCATTCAAGAAGTGCCTGGCGCCCATAAATCTACCTTACATTACACCCACTATGCCTTGCATCCCACTCTATACAGAAGGATGTCAGCTGTCCCTGGCTCTGCAGGTTCTCGTTAGACTAAAGGAGGCCTGGGTTCTTGCTACACCAGATAAGTTAGAGCAGCTAGTGGGTATTAGAGTGGTGTATTAGGCTGCCAATAGATGAGCAGGCTGAATGAAAAAACTGATCAGATCCCCCTATCCACACATTCAAGGTGGATGAATAAATCCTCCCTGCTGTGTCCCTGCAGCACTGATCGAGCGTGGAGAATTCAACAGGGTGGTTGTACAGAAGTCAATTAGTAGATCGACTTCTGTACAACTACAGTGCCCATACATAGATCGAAATTCAGTTAATCCCTGCTAAATCAGTCTAATTTCGATCCATGTATGGCCAGCTTTAGATAGTAGATAAAGAAATATAAAATATTGAAAGACACATACAAAACAGTAAACTGTACACTTACCTGTGGTCATTTTCCTTTATTGACACGTACAATATATATGGCATCATACTGATAGTATACAACAATCTAAAAACAGGGTAAACATTACCTATAAAGTTTAAAGCTTGTTTGGCTGAGCTTCTCATATGGATCACAAGAGTGCAATTCGTTTTACACTCCTGTGACCCATTTTTAGCAGAGTGATCTGAAGTCCGCTCTCTGCTGACGTCATGGATATCAGTCCAGGCACTGCGTCATCCGACAGTCTGGATCCACCAGGTGCCTGGACTGACACCTGTTTCAGCCTCTCAGCGAGACGCTCCTCCACAGCTCAGCGCTCCAATGAGTGCGGAGGGAGATGAGCAGAGAGCTGTGACTGACAGTCTACAGCTCTCTGCTCACGGAGCAGTAAAAACCGAGTGATTGGCGGTGTTCAATCGCTCAGTTTTCAGTTCAGAGGCGCCAGGGGACAGATGCAGCATCGGACTGATGCTTCATCCACCGAGTTAAGTATAAATCTAAAAAAAAAAAACCCCTTTCTTCTCTTGTAATTATTAATTTTGGAAGTAGAAGAGAAAGCTACAGATCTTCCAAAGTCCTCCGTGGTAAGGGCAATAGGATTGACCCTGTCATGTATCAAGGAGGTAGCATAAGACGATCATATTGCTGCCTTAAAAATCTCCAATAGAGTAAAATCTTCTACATGTTGCTATAGACCAGGGATCTCCAAACTATGGCACTCTAGCTTTTGCGGAACTACACATCCAATAAGGCATTGAAAAACTCACATTCACAGACAGGACTAGGCATGATGGGAATTGTAGTAACTGAAGGGTAATAGTTTAGAGACCCCTGCTAGAGACCAATGGTGTACAAACTTTATAAACAAAGGGCCAGTTTATTGTCCTTCAGACTTTAGGAGGGCAGGACTGTGGACATTGGGAGTAGAAAAGGTCCCGACATCAGTGGGAAAAAACCTGTGGGAAATCTGACCCTCAGGCTCTCTTGAATATTCTGTAATACCAATTGGAACTTCATGCCCTGGACAGAGTATGCCTTTTTAAAGTTTTTTTTTTTTCTAGCCATTAGGAAAATGGTTCTGGAAGTCACTGGCTGTCTTTTGCATGGTCTTCGTGGTAGCACAAATACATTATCTGTGGCACCATATTCTGCTCTTTTACAGGTAAATTTGGATGAAGTTGGTCTATGATAAGTTTGGGAAAATTGGCAAGACCATTTCTTGATGTAACAACTTCCTTGCCTGGCCAATTCTGACACTTCTCACATACATGTAAAAATCTACATTTTTTTTTTTTGCTAGAAAATTATTTAGAACTCCCAAACATTATAATATTATATATATATATATATATATATATATATATATATATATATATATATATATATATATATATATATAATATATAGCAGAGGCCCTATAGGATAAATTCATGGGTATTTATGTAGAGGATTTTCAAACACTTTTTTTGGAAGAAATAAAAATTAATGAATTTACTTGCACACAAACACAATATAATACCCAATTTTTGGTAAAATATAAATGATTATGTTATGCCGAGTAAATAGATACCTAACATGTCACACTTTAAAATTGCGTACGCCCGTGGTATGGTGCCTAACTACGGTACTTAAAATTCTCCATAGGCGATGCTTCAAACACTTTTACAGGTTACCCGTTTAGAGTTACACAGAGATACCTTTTACCTGCTAACCACTTGGGCCGGGTGAGGTGTGCGGCGGCTGGACTATATCTTCCTACTTCTGCAGTATGCTTTGGGTCTGGGCGGACCTCTCCTCAGCCTGCACCCTCACTAGGCAGCAGCATCCAACTCATGGGACCTTTACAACATGAGCGGGTACCCTTAAGCATTTATCATGGGTCATAGTGAGTATGTCCGGGTTCCCTGGTCTTGGCTTTGGTCCATTGTGTACTTATTGAAGCTATGCACTTTAGAGCCTAATTTCTATACAGGAACTTGCCGCTTGGTCCGTTTATTTATTCTTATCTTCATTGCTTATGTTTTATGCCTCACCTAAAGGCACTAATCTGGTGAATGAGTTGTCAGCTGGGGCACATCCCAGCATGTACACAGGTCTAAACAATCTCAACAATGAGGCTAAGTTCTTGTCTCTGACTGGATCATATGGACTGTTGTGAACAGTTGGACAAATTACCTTTTTTGAGACTTTTTGATGGTTTATCTGCAAGTATAAAGGCTCCTTGGATGTCTCAATCTGACATTTTACTGAATGTGTGAGCCATTGCTAATATTAAGTTACACAGCTGAAGCACTTTTTCCTAACTCTTTAGATGCAATTTCCTGCACAATTGACCTTTGTTTAGGGGTCTAAACTTATCAGATTATTTTCTTTCATTTGTATATCCACTTTTTAGTGATTACCTATAAAGTGAGACCTGGAGGAGAAAATGGACTAATGGACTGCATGACTAAGGGAGGAACAAGGTCAGGGAATGGTCAGCTAGGTCAGTGTTTGGTGTGTAAGGGGTGTAGCCCTTACCTGATTAGAGGCAGAGGTCGAAGGGGCAGGGTTCAGATTAGAGGGTCTTTGTGGTGAGGTAGTTCTCTCATATTCCAAGGAGTCAGGAGAAGTGGCAGCTTTGGTCGCCCCCCCTGCTGGAAGAGAGACAGAATGAGTGAAGTAGAGGCCTTGTTGGGCCGGGTCAGGTCGGCAGCAGAGGATCGGGGCCCGCAGTGGCTGCAGCAGCAGCTATCAGACAGCTATCCCTCACCTGCTACTTCCCCATCTGCTCAGAAATGTTCTAGGAGGGTTCCCCCTCCTGAGCGCCTAAGTCCTTCACCTGTCCCCATGTCCAGCATCCACATAGGAGCCCCTGTCTCAGGGAAACTCCAGGGCCTGCTGCTGGGCTTCCTGCTCCAAGTCCCACCAGTGGCCCTGGGAGGAATCCTCGCCATTGGCAGGACCCGAGGGGGGAGGGGGCATCCTGCTCTTACTCCCCCTCCTCCCCCCTCTCTTCAGATGCTGGAGTTTGCGGCTGCCCCCCCTGCTGAGGTGCAGAGTGGGGGGTGGCTCAGCATGGAAGATGATAGGGAACATGCAGTGGGGGTGTCATGGCCCCTCAGCTGCTCCTGGCAAGAGATCATCTGCCCTGGATGCTGGAGGAGATCGCATGAAGGGGGGGGTCCAGTTTACTTCCCTGCCTGCTGCCGCCCCTGGGATCTGGAGCCGTCGATACTCTCTGTGGCTTCAGTGCAAAGAGAAGCTCGGCCAGCAATTAGATCAGCTATGGGCAGCAAGAAGGCTCAGGCGCCCTCTGCTGGTCCTCCAATGCCGCAACAGCCTGGTAATGCCAGTGGAATCAGGCCAGAGACTTGAGCTGGGTGATCCGCCCCCTTAAAGAGACAGCATGTCCCTGCTGCAGGTGAGGGTTCTAAGGTACCCGCTCATCATCCTTGGAAGATACGGCTGGGGCAGATGATGACGCTTCAGGTAGTTCTGAGCCAGAGTCGGCAAAATGAAGGGCGCAAGGGATGCTGACGCAGTTGGAATATTCTGCAGCATCTGGTGAGGTCACCAGCGAAGATGACGGGCAATCGACTGAGAGGCGCCCTGCCTTGAGGAGCCAGCTGGGATCTGGATGAATGGCTGGTCGTGGTTCAGTACAACTGCAGCCTGGTAAGTCGCACTCTGTCTTCTTCTGATTGTCAGGGTGGGACGGTTAGTTTAGGGGTTCCACAAGGAGTTTTTTGGGGGTGTCAGGTAGGTGGGAGGTTCAGGTGCCCCCAGACTTGCGGCTTTCTTCAGGATCTGCTGTTGGGGCCTCAGGCACTGTACCGGTTTTGGTTGCAATTTTTTACAGGTTTTCAGGAGTTATTGGCCGCTTGTGACCTGGCTGGGTCTTCTTCCCCATCCCTGAGGCCCAAGGGTGCATGGGCCCCTGCTGCTCCTGCATCGGTTAGTGTGGGCTTGGTGGTTCCTGCTTCACCTTCCTCAGCGGGGCTGATATCTATGGGGGGGGGACACGGCAGAGCCTCATTCGCAGGGCCGGAGAGATGCAGCCGTCAGGACTGAGGCAATCGCATCCTCCGTTTCCAGTGTTATGTCTGCATCGCCGATGGAGACAGCTGGGGGTCGGAACCCCTCAAGGCAAAGGAGCCACGGAGGATAAAAGCGGTTGGCAGATGCGGCGAAGTGAGAGATTTACGTGTGCTTTGAGGGCCCGCTGGGGGTCCAACTTAAACAGGATGTCAGGGAAAAAATCTGAAAGAGGGAATATGTTGACCTATTCTCCCTCTTGCTTTTTGAGAAATTTAATATAGAGAAGGGTAAGGTGGATGAAAGCACTTTTTCTAATTGGCCTCAGGCTTTTGCCATCTTGGCCAGCGTCTTTGGCGAAAAGGCACCGGAAAATTGTTCTCCATTTTTTACTATCTTGACCCCATTGGGGAATCGTATAGAGTTTATGGGGGTACTGCTTGGCTGCGTTATGATGAGCAGTTCTGCTAGCGGAAGCCTGCTTGTGCTGGGATCATAAGGACATTGGGCTTTGGATGAAGCTCATGGCTCAGGCGTGGGCTCCAGGGCGGCCCTTTCTCAGGGGGGCTGGCGGTGTGGGTGCTGCTGGACAGTCGGCCAGGAGTTTGGCAGTTCAACGAGGGGTCATGCCGTCTTACCGTGGCCTGCCATTTCCGCCATGAGTGCTCAGGTTGCGGGGGTCATACAGTTATGCCAAATGTTTTAAGAAAGGGAAGTCCCAACCCGGGGATTCTGCTTCAAAAAAGCGGGCACCGGTAAGCCTTCCCGCAATATTGCCATATCTAGGTAGATATCCACAGAGGGAGGTGGCAAATTTCCTGGCTGATGGTTTTGCTCATGGTTTTTGCATTCCGTGCTCTGTGCTGGTGACTCCATCTTCACTGCCTCGGTATTTGAAATCCATGCGGCATTTTCCTCAGGCTGTTTCTGACAAATTAGCAAAAGAGGTGGTACTTGGGAGAATGGCTGGACCATTCGACCTTCCGCCCAGTCCGTCTTTGCAGGTGTCTCCGTTGGGGGTGATCCCCAAAAGGAACCCAACAAAAAATTAGGTTAACACACCATTTGTACTATCCGAAGTGAACTATGCCATTTCTCCGGACTTGGCTTTGGTGTCATATACATTGTTCGATGCCGCAGTCGGTTGGGTGCAATGTTATGGCTTTGGATTGTTGTTGGCAAAGACAGATGTTGAATCTGCTTTTCGCCTGCTGCCGGTTCACCCTGGGAGCCAACATTTGCTGGGTTGTTTTGGGATGGGCAGTTCTTTCTGCTGTCTCCCGATGGGCTGTTCCATTTCTTGCGCGTCTTTTGAGGTTTTTAGAACCTTAGTTTAATGGGTTGTACGGGAGGAGATGTAGGTAAGATCGGTGATACACTATCTCAACTATTTCCTTTGCTTTGGCCCCCAGACTCCTCGGTTTGTTCTGAATCTACAACACAGGGAGGGTACAGCCACGGTCATACAATTCTGGGATATTGTCATTGACATGCGAATGATGGAATGACGCTTGCCGATTAACAAATTGGAAGATCTGCATCGGATGGTTGATGAGGTCTAGACAGCAAAAAGGGTTAGGCTTGAACAATTGCAGTCCTTATTGGGTATGCTTAATTTTCCCTGCTGCATTATGCCTATGGCTCTAAGTTTCGGGATAGTCAAATTTTGTTTTCATTGCAACAACATGGGGGTGGTGGAAGTTGTGTCCAGCCTGTCTTCCTCATTGCGGCTGGTGGTGCGCTTTCTGCGTCACGTTGTCTTGCGTTTAAGTTTGAATTGTTTTGTGCAAGCTGTTCATGTCCCAGGTGTTCTGAATTCCATTGCCGATTCATTGTCTCGTTTCCAGTGGGAGAGGTCCGAAGGCTGGCACTGGCAGCAGAACAGCAGGGGGATTCCTTGTCCTGAGCAGCTGTGGAGACTGGTGTTGGAGTAGCAGGGGAGCTGTTATGTCGATTTGTGTGGAAAGGTATGTGGGCTGCATATTCGTTGGTTTGTGGTGAGTGGTCCGCCTTTTTTTTTTTTTTTTATTGGGATAGAATTTGCCAGGGGCACATCAGTTTTGCAACTGAATAGGGGCTTGGCCACTTTAGCTTTCCTCTTCCAGATGCATGGCTTGAGTGATGTTACCAAAAAGTCTTTATGGTGAGACAGGCCATGAAGGATTGCACGGGAGGGTGAAGCTAGATACTAGGGATGAGCTTCGAGTTCGAGTCGAACTCATGTTCTACTCGAACATTGGCTGTTCGCAAGTTCGCCGAACAGCGAACAATTTGGGGTGTTCGCGGCAAATTCGAATGCCGCGGAACACCCTTTAAAAGTCTATGGGAAAAATCAAAAGTGCTAATTTTAAAGGCTTATATGCAAGTTATTGTCATAAAAAGTGTTTGGGGACCCGGGTCCTGCCCCAGGGGACATGGATCAATGCAAAAAAAAGTTTTAAAAACGGACGTTTTTTCAGGAGCAGTGATTTTATTAATGCTTAAAGTCAAACCAATAAAAGTGTAATATCCCTTTAAATTTCATACCTGGGGAGTGTCTATAGTATGCCTGTAAAGGGGCGCATGTTTCCCATGTTTAGAACAGTCTGACAGCAAAATGACATTTGGAAGGAAAAAACTCATTTAAAACTACCCGCGGCTATTGCATTGCCGACAATACACATAGAAGTTCATTGATAAAAACGGCATGGGAATTCCCCACAGGGCAACCCCGAACCAAAAAAAAAAATGATGTGGGGGTCCCCCTAAACTCCATACAAGGCCCTTTAGGTCTGGTATGGATATTAAGGGGAACCCCAGCCAAAATTTTAAAAAAAAATTGACGTGGGGTTCCCCCTAAATTCCATACCAGACCCTTCAGGTCTGGTATGGATTTTAAGGGGAACCCCGCGCCAAAAAAAACAAAAAACGGCGTGGGGTCCCCCTAACAATACATACCAGACCCTTATCCGAGCACGCAACCTGGCAGGCCGCAGGAAAAGAGGGGGGGACGAGAGTGCGGCCCCCCCCCTCCTGAACCGTACCAGGCCACATGCCCTCAACATTGGGAGGGTGCTTTGGGGTAGCCCCCCAAAACACCTTGTCCCCATGTTGATGAGGACAAGGGCCTCATCCTCACAACCGTGGCCGGTGGTTGTGGGGGTCTGCGGGCGGGGGGCTTATCGGAATCTGGAAGCCCCCTTTAACAAGGGGACCCCCAGATCCCGGCCCGGAGAAGACATGAAGAAGAGAAGAAGGAAGAAAAGATGAAGAAGATGAAGAAGAAGATGAAGAAGAGAAGAAGATGAGAAGAGCGGGAGCCTCCCCCCCCATGCCATGGGTGCGGAGCGGCCCGAGGAGAAGAAGATAGAAGACGCCGCGGAGAAGATGCTGGACGAGAACGCCGGAGGAAGAACCAGAAGAGCCAGAAGAACCAGAAGAAGAAGAAGATGAAGGAAGAAAGAAGAAGCATTTAAATAAAGGAATTGTCAAAAACTGTCTCTTGTCATTTTTAACATTTTTGACAGTTTTTTAGTGAAATGGTAGGGGTAAGTACCCCCTTACCATTTCACACAGGGGGGGGCCGGGATCTGGGGGTCCCCTTGTTAAAGGGGGCTTCCAGATTCCGATAAGCCCCCCGCCCGCAGACCCCCACAACCACCGGCCACGGTTGTGAGGATGAGGCCCTTGTCCTCATCAACATGGGGACAAGGTGTTTTGGGGGGCTACCCCAAAGCACCCTCCCAATGTTGATTGCATGTGGCCTGGTACGGTTCAGGAGGGGGGGGGGGCCGCACTCTCGTCCCCCCCTCTTTTCCTGCGGCCTGCCAGGTTGCGTGCTCGGATAAGGGTCTGGTATGGATTTTTAGGGGGACCCCACACCGTTTTTTTTTTTGTTTTTTTTGGCGCGGGGTTCCCCTTAAAATCCATACCAGACCTGAAGGGCCTTGTATGGAATTTAGGGGGACTCCCACATTTTTTTTTTTTTTAATTTTGGTTCGGGGTTGCCCTGTGGGGAATTCCCATGCCGTTTTTATCAATGAACTTCTATGTGTATTGTCGGCAATGCAATAGCCGCGGTAGTTTTAAATGTGTTTTTTCCTTCAAAATGTCATTTTGCTGTCAGACTGTTCTAAACACGGGAAACATGCGCCCCTTTACAGGCATACTATAGACACCCCCCAGGTATGAAATTTAAAGGGATATTACACTTTTATTGTTTGACTTTAGGCATTATTAAAATCACTGCTCCTGAAAAAACGGCCGTTTTTAAAACTTTTTTTTGCATTGATTCATGTCCCCTGGGGCAGGACCCAGGTCCCCAAACACTTTTATTGACAATAACTTGCATATTAGCCTTTAAAATTAGCACTTTTGATTATTCATGTTCGTGTCCCATAGACTTTAACGGTGTTCGCGTGTTCGAACGAATTTTTTTCCTGTTCGCATGTTCTGGTGCGAACCGAACAGGGGGGTGTTCGGCTCATCCCTACTAGATACCAGGCCCCCGTCTCATTTGATTTAGATCAGGAATTAGTGGAGGAGTTGCCCGGGGTCTGCACCTCTGCTTATAAGGTGCCGCTGTTCACTGTGGCTTTTGCACTGGCCTTTTTTGGGGCATTCGAGATTGGGTAACTGTTTAGCAAAAACAAGTGTTGTGTGGGTGGGCTGCGAGCCTCAGATATGACAGTGGCTGACAAATGCGTTCGGATTTATATGGGGAAATCTAAAACTGATTAGTTCGGAAAGGGGTTACTGTGTCCTTGTTTCGGGTGCTGCCAGCCTCGTTTTGCCCAGTCTCTTCTGTTCAACGGTTTGTCGAGGCGAGGGGGTCGGCACTTGGAGTCAGTGCTTTTTTGCTGCACGAGGATGGATTGTCCTTGTCGCAATTTCAGTTTTTGGCTGTTTTTCGCTGTTTGGCTGGGGCGGGCAGCAGGGTTTTTCCCAGTTCAATACTCATTCCTTTCATGTGGGGGCGGCTATGGAGATGGCCAGATGGGGTTTCGACCCTCAGGTTGTGAGACGCATAGGGAGGTGGGAGTCCAATTCTTAAGATTTATGTTTGCCCTCAATTGCTCTGAAGTTGTCAGCTGTTCTTTACATTGTAGGTTTTCGTGTGGCTCTCTGTTTTCTTTTGTTTTATTTCAGCTTTTCCTCCTGGGCTTGTCTGGATCTTGAGGGATTCCTATTTTTTGGGGGGCTGTGAGGGCTGAGGCTCATCCTGAGGGGAGGCAACTTGGCAGTGTAGGGAGTGAGGCTATTCTGAAATGGCTGGGGATTCGGGGCATGATGTAGGGCCGGGTTCTCCCTTCATTTTATTACTATTCTAGAGTCGACAGGCCCCCGGATGTTTTAGTGCTGCCGGTTGGGGGGTACTGAGTTGGGGGTCTGGGCCACCAGGGACCTGGTGAGGAATGTCAAATTTGACGTTTGGGCATGATGCGCAATATTTCCGGATGCATCATTATATGGTCAGATATCGTGGCTAAAAAGGTTTGGCGTTTTGCTCACTCCATTGGTCGTCTGAACAAGGCGAGAATTAAGTTAAACAGGGAGGTAGGTGGGTTTTTTTCTAAACTCGGGGGGGCAAGTGGTTCGCCATCGAGAGCTGGAGGCTCAGTCTGTCTGCTATTGGAGGGATGATGGTGTTCGCCTGAATGCAGTAGGGACAGATATTTGGTCTTTGGGCCTACAGGAGGGAGTGCTGAGGGTGTGGAGGGATTCGCCTGAATGAGGTGTCTCTCAAGCTCATGTGGCAGGTCTTTGGGGGGTCAGTAATTACATGGTTACACAATTGTGGGGCCCATCTAAGATATGCCGCTTCCACTTGGTTAGCAGTGGTTCTCTCAGTAGCGAGGTCTCCTGGGGAAGGGGAATATGGAATTATGTGTGATGTCAGAACGTCTTCGAGCTGGTTGGGGCGTGGCTGAGGACATGGACAATTCCAGTTAAAATTGTGCCTTAAGGACACCCAAAGACCTCTTGTTGTTGGGCATTACATTGTTGAATTCTCATATTATGTTATTGTATTCCTTGGTTTTTAAAATTTGCTGCTGTGATCACATTTTTCAATGACAACAAAAAAAACTCTAATGCCCCGTACACACGATCGGATTTTCCGACAACAAATGTTGGATGTGAGTTTGTTGGCTGAAAGTCCGACCGTGTTTATGCTCCATCAAACATTTGTTGTCTGACTTTTTGCCAACAAATGTTGGCTAGCAGGTTCTCAAAAGCTTTGTTGTCGGAATTTCTGATCGTACGTACACAAGTCCGACGCACAAAAGTTCACGCATGCTTGGAATAAAGCAGAAAGCACCGCACTGGCTATTGAACTTCCTTTTCCTCGGCTCGTCATACGTTTTGTACGTCACCACGTTCCCACGTTCGTAAACATTGGCCAACATATGTGTGACCGTGTGTATGCAAGACAAGTTGGAGCAAACAACCATCAAACAAAATTTCACAGTTTTGTTGCCGGAAAGTCTGATCGTGTGTACGGGGCATAAGACTACATGTTATAGCCATGAAAGATGGTGTTTTCGGGGTTAAGGCCCAAATGTTGTGTAGCGCAGACCTCAAACCAGTCTCGCTGTTTGTTCCAGGTTATATTCCTTACAGGTATCAAAAGACTAAAGATTTGGTGGGACTTTAAAGGCACAACTGTAATGAGCTACACAGCGTATATAAAAAGAAATTTGAATTTTATTTATAATCTACAAAAGAAAGAAAAAACCATACAGAGAATAGACAGAACATCATTAAAAACACGACAGGTCTAGACATACATAGCATATCCTAACACCATTGAGGATCTTATCCTGCAGTTGAGTGTATAACCCTGAGTATTTGTATACAATAGTAATCTAGCTAAGAGAGAAAAAAAGGGGGTTAACTTCCCCTAAAATGGTTGGAGAGGGGGGAGTACTGCAGGTCTGATGTTTCCAAAATGGTGTATTCTCCAATTGCTCATTGCTCTACATGTTTCACGTTGACAAGGAACGCTTCTTCAGGAGCTAGAGATTCAAATAAATATGTCAAAAAAGAGGAATTGTATTCACATAAATGAATGTGGTCAAAATCGCAAAAAGCGATCACGATAGAGATATGTTAGTGAGGGTCAGGCAGGCAGCTACCGGACGTCGGAGCCTCCCAGCTAAGTCACATCGGGTAGTGTAGATAGGGAGAGCTTGCATACGCTGCAGTTCCCAAGGTAGGGACAGTGAAGGGACTCCGGGAGCGCACCGTCCTGCTCAGTTGCTGCCTGTTGTATGTCCCCTTTTTTTCTCTCTTAGCTAGATTACTATTGTATACAAATACTCAGGGTTATACACTCAACTGCAGGATAAGATCCTCAATGGTGTTAGGATATGCTATGTATGTCTAGACCTGTCGTGTTTTTAATGATGTTCTGTCTATTCTCTGTATGGTTTTTTCTTTCTTTTGTAGATTATAAATAAAATTCAAATTTCTTTTTATATACGCTGTGTAGCTCATTACAGTTGTGCCTTTAAAGTCCCACCAAATCTTTAGTCTTTTGATACTTCTAACCGGTCATTAGGGACGTTGGCACAAATAACCTTTAAAGTACCTACAGAGTCACCCTGTATATTAGGTACTCTAATACTAGGATCTTTTCTTTTTATATTCCTTACAGGATGCATAGCAGCCAGGCACACAGCAGTTTTCAATCTCACCATGCAATAACCAGGCAGAAAGTATCTTTTTAGGATTTATTGCCTGAATAACTTAGGGTATAGGATGAGCCTTGGGATACTCCAAATATAGTGTACACTTTAACAGATGACACCCTCTAGTAGTAGGTAACTTCTTCAAGGTAGACTTATAGTCTACCTCTGACCAGGGATTGGTTGAGGCTGCATGAATATTCAGCGCAGGGAGGGCCTGCCTCTTCCAACCCACTATGTTCCAGAACCTTCCAGAATACAGGGGGAAGTAGTTGCAACCAGCAGAACCCAGAACAACCAAAATCCCATCCTGCTCCTGTAGAGTTAGAGGAGCCAAAAACTAAATTTACCTAAACCTATTAGCAACCTAACTAGGGGGTGCTATAGTTGGTATCTTAAAGAACAACATTCAAATCCCACAATGTTCCAAAGCTTTCCTATTAAGGTGTACTCATCATATAGAATTACATTTGGATGAAGAGCCTATCTGGTTGCTGAGAATGCTGACACGGCCAAAATATGAACTCTTAAAGTATTGTCCCCTAGATTCATATCCAGGCCACTTTGAAGAAAATTTAAAATTTGCTTTGCACCTGAATTGATTGGACTGAGTTTGTTTTCCTATGTGGTCTATGAATGTGTCCCAGATTCTGGAATAAATGTTTATCAATATAATCGTGCCCTAGTAGAGTTATCCCCTGAAGGACAATTAAATTTACAAATATATATTTCAAAAATATACAAATCTTTATTCGCATTTCTCTTAACACAAACTAGATGACAAACACTTAAAACCATTTAAAATAAGATGTGTTTGATATGAAAGATCATGATTTGGCAGCAGTCTTTATGGGTATGTTGAGACCGATAACAGTATATAACCACAACCACAAGTATTGCGGTTTTCTATAATTGTACACACCCATTATCCATCCATATATGCCCTGGGGGACACGAATGCTTAAAAAATGTTTTTAAAAGAATTATTGTTTTTTCAGGAATAGTGAATTTATTTATGCTCAAAGTGCAACAATAAAAATTAAAAATTCCTTTAAATATAGTGCCTGGGGGGGTCCCCTAAATGTGCCTGTAAAGTGGCTGTTCAGATCTGGTATGGATTTGGAGGAACCAGAACCCCGCACCAAAAATAAAAAAAAAACAGTTCGGGTCCCCCCCAAAATCCATACCAGACCCTTATCTGGGCATGCAGCCTGGCAGGTCAGGAAAAGGGGGGAGGAATGAGTGAGTGTCCCCCCTCCTGAAACATACCAGGCCACATGCCCTCAACATGGGGGGGGGGGGGTGGGTGCTTTGGGCAGGGGGGCTCTGCCTCCCCACCCCAAAGCACCTTGCCCCCATGTTAATGGGGACAAGGACCTCATCCCCAAAACCGTGGTTGTGGGGTCTGCAGGCAGGGGGCTTATCAGAGTCTGAAGGCTCCCAGATCCCACTCCCCCATGTGAAAACCTAAAAAATTGTGTCCCTCAATGTAAATCCATTGTCAATAACTCCACCTGCCAACATGAAAAAATAAATAAATAAAAAAACACTCCTGTCTCCTGAGACGGCCTCCTGCTGAATGCCTGCTGTGCGCTTTGACATTTCTTATATAGGTAGGGGGCGGAGTCACCTGGCTACGTTACCAAGTGTCACCACCCTCTTATGACTTCATGGACTGGTGCTGGGCCTGTGAAGTCAGAAGGGGCCCCTGGATGACATAGACAGGTGGCCCCACCCCTTACCTATATAAAAAAATGTCAGTGCAGAGCAGGCATTTGGTGGTAGGCTGTCCCAGGAGGCATAGCGATTTTCAATTTATTTATATTTTTTTTGGGTCGGCGGTGGCGTGATTGACGATGGATTTATATCGAAGGACATTTTTTTTTTAAATAAGGGATTTGTCAAAAACTTGTTTTTATTACATTTTGACACTTTTTTTTGGTTAATGGGTAGTGTTACTATGTACCCGATACCCATTCACATGAGGGGGGGATCTGGGGGCCCCTTTTTAAAGGGGGCTTCCAGATTCTTATAAGCCCCCCGTCTGCAGACCCCACAACCAAGGGCCACAGTTGTGGGGATGAGGCCCTTGCCCCATCAACATGGGGGCAAGGTGCTTTGGGGTGGCCCCAAGGCACCCACCCTCCATTTGAGGGCATGTGGCCTGGTATGGTTGGGGGGGTGCTCGCTTGCCCCCCCTTTCCTGACCTGTTGGGCTACATGCCCGGATATGGGTCTGGTATGGATTTTGGGGGGACCCCACGTCATTTATTTTTTTGGCTCGGGGTTCCCCTCCAAACCCATACCAGACCCTGCCATTTTTTTCTTTATGTTTTAACTGGCTTTTTTTTTTTTTTTTTTTTTTTGCTCAGCCTTTAGCAGAGGAAACCCATTGACAACTGATGACTCATCGTTGTTAAGGACTCAGTGGCCGGCTTCCTGGCCCTGCTCCTTAACAACCAGCTTACACTGCGCCATGATTGGGCAAAGCTTTGCCCAATCAGGGCACAGAATGCACTGTACAGCACTCATTGGCTTGGCCTCCTTCAGGATGGTATTGCATTTCATTCTCTTGCTTTGGACAATAGAACACTACCATATTGTTTATTTGAATTAGAGTTTTTTTCCTCTTGATTAGAGAAACCAAGAAGTACAATGTTTGTCATGCTGCTCAAAGTTCCAGAATATTGAAGACTGTTATTATTTCTGACGTTGGCGATTTTCCCTGGACTAGAATATCCTAAAAAATGATCTCTGCAGCCTTGAGTGCTGACATCTGACATATTGTGATCCAAGTTCCCATGTCCAGCCGCTTTTGCAGATTCAATACCTAGAGCCAATTTGGCTTATCTGAAGTATTGATCTGGATATGGACTGGCTCAGGAAGCCTGTTTGAAAGCATGGAAATAAAAGCATGGAACACATGTCCTGTGCTTCATTGATAGAACACCACATTACTCTGTTACCTGCTTACAGGACATTACCCCCACAACCACCAGACTAGGGTTCCTCATGAGGGAACACTGTTGGCGTATAACACGCACGATTTTCCCCCTATTTTCAGGGGAAACAATTGCTTGTTATATGCCGATAAATACGGTAACTAATTTCTTGTTAGGGTCCGTAGCTGAATCCTATTACTGTGAAGATAAAAAAAAAAAAAAAAAAAAAAGATTCTGGTGCCAGGTAGAGTTTTTTTATTTTTTATTTATGGAGTAGTCAGTCTTGTAGCCCTGTAAGGTTTGACCCATCAGTATGCTGCCATGCCATACACAGGAAAGGACTATTAGGCAGGCTGCAAAAATGAGAAACGTTCGGCCCCAACTTCTGGTGATGGGAAACAGTACCTGTCAAACAGGTACCCGTTCCCCCCTCCCCCCTAAAAAGTGCCAAATGTGGTAATGGGGGGGAGAAGACGGGTAAGTGGAAGTTCCACTTTTGAGTGGAATTCCACTTTAACAGGCGCTGACCAAAGAAACAAATTGTGTGTGATAAAGGGATAGCAAGAGCCATTTACTGTGTTTGGATGTATTGTACGCTATATGGTAAGAAATATCAAATAACATTAAAAAAATGCACACATTATATTGCCTCTTTGTTTTTTAGGGTGATATATCACACTTTTTGGAGTTAATTTCCTAAAGACAAATAGACATTGCAAGGGAAGTTGTACTTTGCAAGGGAATTTTACCCTGCACTTAGCGAATAAGGTGAAGGTCTGCTGGCTTCCATCATCTAATCACATGCAAGTAAAAATTTTTTTTTCATTTTCTTTGTGCTTGATTGGGTATTCTTTGCAAACTGAAATATCACCTCATTCACTAAGCTCTAGGGAAAATGCCCTTGCTAATTGCAACTTTACTTTCAAAGTCAACAGCCTTTCTGCCTTTAGTAAACCAACCCCATTGTCTTATCAGTTCAAGAAACAACAAGCAAACACAAACATGTTATTTCAGTGACAATAGCTTGTCAAGCAGCCCTCCAGAGGACCTAATTTAAACATACAATATGACCTCCTATTGACTGCAATGTAATTCAATTTCAAAATCCTAGTATAGCACCCTCCAGTCCAGTGTGTGCTGCTAGAAGTGAGATTAGCCACGATGTACGTCGGCATAATGGCATGGCTGGACAAATGGGCGTACAGGTATGTCCCCTTTAAGTCACAGCATAGTGGGCGCGCCGCGTACTCCGTGCCCGCGGGTCCTGCGGACTCTATGTCCGCCGAGGGGCCTGCGATCGTGTCACGGAGCGGTAGAACTGGGAGATGCCCTTATAAGCAAGGCATTTCCCCTTTATGCTTAGTGACATGACAGAGATCTACTGCTCCCTGTCATCAGGAGCAGTGATCATTTTCATGTAAGTGGTAGCCCACCGCCCCCCACAGTTAGAATCACTCTCTAGGACACACTTAATCCCTTGATCGCCCCCTTCCCCGCCAGTGTCATTTACACAGTAATCAGTGCATTTTTATAGCACTGATCATTGTATAAATGACAATAGTCCCAAAATGGTGTCAAAAGTGTCCGATGTGTCTGCCATAATGTCGCAGTCATGATAAAAATCGCAGATCGCCACCATTACTAATAACAAAAAAAATGAATAATAAAAATGCCACAAAACCATCCCCTATTTTGTAGACACTAACTTTTGCGCAATCTAATCAATATACACTTATTGTGATTTTTTTTTTTACCAAAAATATGTAGAAGAATGCATATCGGCCTAAACTGAGGAAAAAATGTGTTTTATTTTATATATTTCTTGGGGATATTTAGTGTAGCAAAAAGTAAAAAAATATTGCTTTTCTTTCAAAATGCCAGCAGAGGAGTTGAGTGGCAGAAGAACAAGCACTTTTTTGTTTATAGCGCAAAAAATAAAAACTGCAGAGGTGATCAAATACCACCAAAAGAAAGCTCTATTTGTGGGAAAAAAAGGACGTCAATTTTTTTTTTGGGTGCAACGTCGCACGACCGCGCAATTGTCAGTTAAAGCGACCCAATGCTGAATCGCAAAAAGTGCTCTGGTCAGGAAGGCGGTAAATCCTTCCGGAGCTGAAGTGGTTAGACAAACTATAGTCTAGCCCAGGGATAAGCCTGAGTCACTGGAACTAGGTCAGGGTTATTAGAGGCCAGGGCTGGATAGGCCTCTCATAGCAGCTCTCTGATGCCCCATCCTATTTGTAGAATGTTGGAGAACATTCTGGAAGATAGTGGGCGAAAGCTAGGAGGGTTTGCCTTGAATATTTAGGGGTCCTTGGCCAATCCCCAGGTTGGGGGCCTGGCAGGGAACTAATGAGCAATGCCAGCAGAGGAGTTGAGTGGCAGAAGGACAAGCAGTGTTGAAGAGAGTCTGTCGGTGGCCCTTGAGTGACCCCTGCCAGGAGGAGTTTTACCTTGAGCTGGAGCTTGGGAGGCTGGCCTGGAAGGATCCCATTGCAGGAATGGGAAGAGAAAGCAGCCAGGTTGGCTGGTGGCAGCCAGGTGGGCTAGCATTTCTGCAAGCAGTAGAACTGGGACTAGTGTCTATGAAGAGGCAGAAGGTTGTGTGAGATGCTGTTCACTCCACATTGCAAGTTTACCAAGGGACTGTTCATAGCCTGTAATTGGCTATTGCTGAACTAACTAGGGACTGTTAGTTCCCCCAGGAGTGAGCCAGCAGGAGCTGTACAATGGAACCAAGTTTGTGCAGGTGGAAGGAAGAAGAGGAATCTGTAAATAGGGAGGAAGTTGTTCCTGGTTTTAATTGTTGGACGTTTTCAAGTTGGGTATCCCATAATCCCTTAACCAGGGCCATCTTAATGCAAGGGTACTCCTGGGCAATGCCCAGGGGCCCCAGGTGCGTTGGGGCCCTGCAATAATCTTGCATTACATCATATTTGCCAACTGTCTGGGACATTCATGCTTTTTACTAAACTGTCCCAGAACCTATACTGTGCCCTCCTGATCCCAGTATTATGCCTTCCTGACCCCTCCTGTACTGTGACCTTCTGCATTTCCCACTGTACTGTGCCCTTTGTGTTGAATAGTCTTTGATTTATGGAATGTTTTTTCCTTTTTGTAAAATGTATTTTATTCTATCAACTATTTATACTTTATTTCTTGAAAGTAGGTGCATAAATTGGGGCAAGCTGGTAGGGGCTCCACAGCATTACATTGCCCAGGGGCCCATGATGCTATTAAGACGGCCCTGCCCTTACCCCATCCAAGTTATCATCCCCTAATAAAACAACAAAAAAAAAGCCAAAGGGCTGATAACAGTTTCTAGATACAAGAAGGAAATGCTGCGTGACTGGCTGTGCACTAATGGGGAACCCTGCCATTAGCAAATCCTACGGGAGTAGTGCTACACTAGTATGACAATTCTATTTTAACTTGTCAAATTACAGTCTAACTGAATTTTGGCATAATTGCTTATCACACCACATCACTGTATATTGAAATATTTCCTGTAATGTCCATATTGTGTGTTTTTTTTTTTTTTTTTTTTTTCTTTCAGAGATCAACTTCAGGAGAAAGAAATGCGCCTAAGGTCGTCCATCAGGCAGATTTTGAAATGTGATTTTGAACAGGAAAGCATAACTTCCCCGGTGCTACTACCACTTGCTGATTGTATTATCAGTGCGTGGATACTGGAAATTATCAGTAAAAATGAAGATGAATACATGAAGAATCTGGAAAAGACAATAAAGCTGCTAAAACCCGGAGGCCAACTGTTACTTATTGCGTTATTAGATGAAACTTACTGGTTTGCTGGAGCAGAACGGTTCCATTGTTTTAAATGTAATGAGGAGTTTGTGAAAAATGCCTTTGGTAAGGTGGGTTTAGTCATTGATTACTGTGCAGTGCAGAGGAGACGCAATGTCAGCGATCGCGCTGATTATAAAGCTGTTCTAATCATTGTAGGATGCAAAGGGGAGTAGATGATTGGTGCCAATAGCATTCATCTGGAGCTAAACCGAGCCAAATAGAATTATGTTGGCCTTCGGGATTTATTGCAGTCAGAAATCACAGCAGTTGCACTAAAGTCAGCAATGTTATTTTGCATTAATCTGTGTTAACAAATATCACTATCTTAATAAAGATCATTCAGAATATAAATGTATACAACATATCTTTTTATCTATTTATTAATAACCAACACATTTCAGGACATTTACTGTGTGCCTTTCATCAGAATATGGATACAGATTATAAAAATACAATATCAGATACAGTGTATGGACAATATATTAGAAAACATAAATATAATAACATTATCAGGTTCAATACCTAAATATTATTAAAAGTTTGTGAAGAGAAAAAAATATAGAAGAGATTAAATTGATAAGTGTTGTACAGGACGGCAGGGATGGGTCCTGGCTGGCAGCTATATTTCCCCACTATTTGGGTTGTGGTCCCTTTAATCACTTGCTTACTGGGCACTTTTACCCCCTTCCTGCCCAGGCCAATTTTCATCTTTCAGCGCTGTCACACTTTTAATGACAATTCAGCGCGGTCATGCTACACTTTACACATGTCATTTTTATCATTTTTTCACACAAATAGAGTCTTTTGGTTGTATTTAATCAACACTGGGTTTTTAATTTTTTTCTAAACAAACGAAAAAAGACCGAACATTTTTCAAAAATATTTTTTTTTCATAGTTTGTTATAGAATTTGGCAAACGTAATTTTTCTCCTTCACTGGTGAGCATTATTAGGCTGCACTGATGGGCACTGATGAGGCAGCACTGATGGACACTGATAGATGGCACTGATGGACACTGATAGATGGCACTGATGTGCACTGATAGATGGCACTGATGTGCACTGATAGATGGCACTGATGTGCACTGATAGATGGCACTGATGTGCACTGATAGATGGCACTGATGGGCACTAATAGGTAGCACTGATGGGCACTAATAGGTAGCACTGATGGGCACTAATAGGTAGCACTGATGAGGCTGCCCTGATAGGTGGCACTGATAGGTAGCACTGATGGACTCTGATAGGTGGCACTGATGGACTCTGATAGGTGGCACTGATTGGCAGCACTGGTGGGACTGCATTGATAATCAGTACACTGATAATCAGTGGCCTTATTATCCGTGTTGATGTCCCTTTAACAGAAGCCAGTTATTGGCTTCCTTCTTCGCTCCTAGCGTTGTCAGTGTGAGGAAAGAAACACAGATAAATGGTTTGTATTTACATCCGTGATCAGCTGTCATTGGACACAGCTGATTACGTGGTAAAGGACCAATGTGATTGGCCCTTTACCGCAAACTGTGATCATTAAGTCTGAACCCAAGGGAGAGAAGAGGACTGACTTATGGTACCCTCTGGATCGATAAGTCCTTATTTGGGACCCGAAATTTGGAGTTTCAGAGAGATATTTAGGTGAGAATGAAGTACAAAGAGAGGCAGGGAGTAGGGAACAGCCGCAGTTGGCTGCTTCTGTCGGCGGATATCCCAACCCCCCACACACAAGGGGAAACAAGGGGGGACTATTGCGGTACTAAAGGTAGTCAAGTATTTGATAAGAGGAAGTGAAAAAGGAAGAAAATAATATGATAAAAAATTACATTTTAATAGGAAACAATATTAAAAATTATTACAGTGTCACATACAGTCGTAATTCAAAGCAAAGGCAGTCTATACAGCCATACGAATTACACCCAATAATAACAGGGGGTACACATATGACTTGAATTCTCGACCCGTTTCGCGGTATTCACCGCTTCCTCAGGAGAGTAAAGTCTATAATGTAACATAGAAAACATGTAATGAATACAAACAAATCCACAGATACATGAAAAAAATTCTTTTTGTGTGGTTGCAGCAAGATCATTAAATAATGCATCGAACAATTACGTACAAGTTAGATACAGAAAGGACAGGCTCACCCGTTCAGGAATTCTCTGTGGGTATGTAGGGCCCCATATAATTCCCCCTGCGGCGAACACAGGGGATAGCAAACAGCCTCTGGTAAGTAAAATATTTGAATCCATTGATTTGTATAGGTCACTAAACCACTAGATAGAAGAAGAGTTAGGGTTGCCACCTGTCCGGGATTCACCCGGACAGTACGGGTTTGGAGTAATTTTGAATCACGTGTCCGGGGCTCCTGCCGCCTGGAACCCGGACACATGATCTAGACCGCACTGTGGCTCAGAGCTCCATCTGTTCAGCTGGGGGCTGGGCAGGAACATTACTAGTTTTTCAGGCACAGGTTGTTATCCTAATACAGCCGTTCGGACAATCTAATCAGTCCCGAACCCCCCCCCCCCCTTCTATAGTATCCGACGGGGAAGGTAATTGCCGGGAAGCGCAGCTCACATGACTACAGGAGAAGAAGAGGTGCCCGGCAGACACTGAGGGCACTCAAACCCTGGACAACTTTACTGAGGGCGAGCTGAGACCGATATAGGAGAAAGAGTCTGGCCAGCAGTGCCCTGTCAGTGCTCGGGTGTCAGCGGAGAATTGGAGGACAGCGCGTGTGTAGTTTATCACACAGACAGCTGACCAGGAACGGACCATGCAGGAGACCAGCCCCAGAATAAGCTACATTCACAATACTGGGTAAGAAAAACACTGATCTGTGGAGGGAGGGGGAGGAGGGGGGAATTCTTAGGATTCTTCTGTGTTATATGTGATTATTGGGAGTCAGGGCCGGTGCCATCATTCCACAGTGTCCTGTCACTCTGCCCCCTCTCTGTCACTCTGCCCCCTCTCTGTCACTCTGCCCCCTTCATGTCACTCTGCCTCCTCTCTGTCACTCTGCTCCCTCCATGTCACTCTGCCCCCTCCATGTCACTCTGCCCCCTCCATGTCACTCTGCCCCCTCTCTTTCACTCTGCCCCCTCCATGTCACTCTGCCCCCTCTCTTTCACTCTGCCCCCTTCATGTCACTCTGCCCCCTCTCTGTCACTCTGCCCCCTCTCTGTCACTCTGCTCCCTCCATGTCACTCTGCCCCCTCCATGTCACTCTGCCCCCTCTCTTTCACTCTGCCCCCTCTCTTTCACTCTGCCCCCTTCGTGTCACTCTGCCCCCTCTCTGTCACTCTGCCCCCTTCATGTCACTCTGCCCCCTTCATGTCACTCTGCCCCCTCTCTGTCACTCTGCCCCCTCTCTGTCACTCTGCCCCCTCTCTGTCACTCTGCCCCCTTCATGTCACTCTGCCCCCTCCATGTCACTCTGCCCCCTCCATGTCACTCTGCCCCCTCTCTGTCACTCTGCTCCCTCCATGTCACTCTGCCCCCTCTCTGTCACTCTGCCCCCTTCATGTCACTCTGCCCCCTCTCTGTCACTCTGCTCCCTCCATGTCACTCTGCCCCATCCATGTCACTCTGCCCCCTCCATGTCACTCTGCCCCCTCCATGTCACTCTGCCTCCTCCATGTCACTCTGCCCCCTCCATGTCACTCTGCCCCCTCTCTGTCACTCTGCCCCCTCCATGTCACTCTGCCCCCTCCATGTCACTCTGCCCCCTCTCTGTCACTCTGCCCCCTCCATGTCACTCTGCCCCCTCTCTGTCACTCTGCCCCCTCTCTGTCACTCTGCCCCCTCCATGTCACTCTGCCCCCTCTCTGTCACTCTGCCCTCTCCATGTCACTCTGCCCCCTCTCTGTCACTCTGCCCCCTCTCTGTCATTCTGCCCCCTTCATGTCACTCTGCCCCCTCTCTGTCACTCTGCCCCCTTCATGTCACTCTGCCCCCTCTCTGTCACTCTGCCCCCTTCATGTCACTCTGCCCCCTCGATGTCACTCTGCCCCCTCCATGTCACTCTGCCCCCTCCATGTCACTCTGCCCCCTCTCTGTCACTCTGCTCCCTCCATGTCACTCTGCCCCCTCCATGTCACTCTGCCCCCTCCATGTCACTCTGCCCCCTCTCTGTCACTCTGCCCCCTCCATGTCACTCTGCCCCCTCCATGTCACTCTGCCCCCTCTCTGTCACTCTGCCCCCTCCATGTCACTCTGCCCCCTCTCTGTCACTCTGCCCCCTCTCTGTCACTCTGCCCCCTCCATGTCACTCTGCCCCCTCTCTGTCACTCTGCCCTCTCCATGTCACTCTGCCCTCTCCATGTCACTCTGCCCCCTCTCTGTCACTCTGCCCCCTCTCTGTCATTCTGCCCCCTTCATGTCACTCTGCCCCCTCTCTGTCACTCTGCCCCCTTCATGTCACTCTGCCCCCTCTCTGTCACTCTGCCCCCTTCATGTCACTCTGCCCCCTCTCTGTCACTCTGCCCCCTCTCTGTCACTCTGCCCCCTCTCTGTCACTCTGCCCCCTCCATGTCACTCTGCCCCCTCTCTGTCACTCTGCTCCCTCCATGTCACTCTGCCCCCTCTCTGTCACTCTGCCCCCTCTCTGTCACTCTGCCCCCTTCATTTCACTCTGCCCCCTCTCTGTCACTCTGCCCCCTTCATGTCACTCTGCCCCCTCTCTGTCACTCTGCTCCCTCCATGTCACTCTGCCCCATCCATGTCACTCTGCCCCATCCATGTCACTCTGCCCCATCCATGTCACTCTGCCCCCTCCATGTCACTCTGCCTCCTCCATGTCACTCTGCCTCCTCCATGTCACTCTGCCCCCTCCATGTCACTCTGCCTCCTCCATGTCACTCTGCCCCCTCCATGTCACTCTGCCCCCTCCATGTCACTCTGCCCCCTCCATGTCACTCTGCCCCCTCTATGTCACTCTGCTCCCTCCATGTCACTCTGCCCCCTCCATGTCACTCTGCCCCCTCCATGTCACTCTGCCCCCTCTCTGTCACTCTGCCCCCTCCATGTCACTCTGCCCCCTCCATGTCACTCTGCCCCCTCTCTGTCACTCTGCCCCCTCTCTGTCACTCTGCCCCCTCTCTGTCACTCTGCCCCCTCTCTGTCACTCTGCCCCCTCTCTGTCACTCTGCCCCCTCTCTGTCACTCTGCCCCCTCCATGTCACTCTGCCCCCTCTCTGTCACTCTGCCCCCTTCATGTCACTCTGCCCCCTTCATGTCACTCTGCCCCCTCTCTGTCACTCTGCCCCCTCTCTGTCACTCTGCCCCCTCTCTGTCACTCTGCCCCCTTCATGTCACTCTGCCCCCTTCATGTCACTCTGCCCCCTCCATGTCACTCTGCCCCCTCTCTGTCACTCTGCCCCCTTCATGTCACTCTGCCCCCTTCATGTCACTCTGCCCCCTCTCTGTCACTCTGCCCCCTCTCTGTCACTCTGCCCCCTCTCTGTCACTCTGCCCCCTTCATGTCACTCTGCCCCCTCTCTGTCACTCTGCCCCCTCTCTGTCACTCTGCCCCCTCTCTGTCACTCTGCCCCCTTCATGTCACTCTGCCCCCTTCATGTCACTCTGCCCCCTCTCTGTCACTCTGCCCCCTCTCTGTCACTCTGCCCCCTCTCTGTCACTCTGCCCCCTCTCTGTCACTCTGCCCCCTCTCTGTCACTCTGCCCCCTTCATGTCACTCTGCCCCCTCTCTGTCACTCTGCCCCCTCCATGTCACTCTGCCCCCTCTCTGTCACTCTGCTCCCTCCATGTCACTCTGCCCCCTCTCTGTCACTCTGCCCCCTTCATGTCACTCTGCCCCCTCTCTGTCACTCTGCCCCCTTCATGTCACTCTGCTCCCTCCATGTCACTCTGCTCCCTCCATGTCACTCTGCCCCATCCATGTCACTCTGCCCCATCCATGTCACTCTGCCCCATCCATGTCACTCTGCCCCATCCATGTCACTCTGCCTCCTCCATGTCACTCTGCCTCCTCCATGTCACTCTGCCCCCTCCATGTCACTCTGTCCCCTCTGTCACTCTGCTCCCTCCATGTCACTCTGCCCCCTCCATGTCACTCTGCCCCCTCCATGTCACTCTGCCCCCTCCATGTCACTCTGCCCCCTCCATGTCACTCTGCCCCCTCCATGTCACTCTGCCCCCTCCATGTCACTCTGCCCCCTCTCTGTCACTCTGCCCCCTCTCTGTCACTCTGCCCCCTCCATGTCACTCTGCCCCCTCCATGTCACTCTGCCCCCTCCATGTCACTCTGCCCCCTCTCTGTCACTCTGCCCCCTCTCTGTCACTCTGCCCCCTCCATGTCACTCTGCCCCCTCCATGTCACTCTGCCCCATCCATGTCACTCTGCCCCATCCATGTCACTCTGCCCCCTCCATGTCACTCTGCCCCCTCTCTGTCACTCTGCCCCCTTCATGTCACTCTGCCCCCTCTCTGTCACTCTGCTCCCTCCATGTCGCTCTGCCCCATCCATGTCACTCTGCCCCATCCATGTCACTCTGCCCCCTCTCTGTCACTCTGCTCCCTCTCTGTCACTCTGCCCCATCCATGTCACTCTGCCCCATCCATGTCACTCTGCCCCCTCTCTCTCTGTCACTCTGCCCCCTCTCTGTCACTCTGCCCCCTCTCTGTCACTCTGTCCCATCCATGTCACTCTGCCCCATCCATGTCACTCTGCCCTCTCTCTGTCACTCTGCCCCCTCTCTGTCACTCTGCCCCCTCCATGTCACTCTGCCCCCTCCATGTCACTCTGCCCCCTCCATGTCACTCTGCCCCCTCTCTGTCACTCTGCCCCCTCCATGTCACTCTGCCCCCTCTCTGTCACTCTGCCCCATCTATGTCACTCTGCCCCATCCATGTCACTCTGCCCCCTCTATGTCACTCTGCCCCCTCTCTGTCACTCTGCCCCCTCTCTGTCACTCTGCCCCCTCTCTGTCACTCTGCCCCATCCATGTCACTCTGCCCCCTATCTGTCACTCTGCCCCCTCCATGTCGCGCTGCCCCCTCCATGTCACTCTGCCCCCTCTCTGTCACTCTGCCCCCTCCATGTCACTCTGCCCCCTCTCTGTCACTCTGCCCCCTCTCTGTCACTCTGCCCCCTCCATGTCACTCTGCCCCCTCTCTGTCACTCTGCCCCAACCATGTCACTCTGCCCCCTCCATGTCACTCTGCCCCCTCCATGTCACTCTGCCCCCTCCATGTCACTCTGCCCCCTCTCTGTCACTCTGCCCCCTCCATGTCACTCTGCCCCCTCCATGTCACTCTGCCCCCTCCATGTCACTCTGCCCCATCCATGTCACTCTGCCCCCTCCCTGTCACTCTGCCCCCTCCATGTCACTCTGCCCCCTCCCTGTCACTCTGCCCCCTCCATGTCACTCTGCCCCCTCCATGTCACTCTGCCCCCTCCATGTCACTCTGCCCCCTCTCTGTCACTCTGCCCCCTCCATGTCACTCTGCCCCCTCTCTGTCACTCTGCCCCCTCCATGTCACTCTGCCCCCTCCATGTCACTCTGCCCCCTCCATGTCACTCTGCCCCCTCTCTGTCACTCTGCCCCATCCATGTCACTCTGTCCCCTCCCTGTCACTCTGCCCCATCCATGTCACTCTGCCCCCTCCATGTCACTCTGCCTCCTCCATGTCACTCTGCCCCCTCCATGTCACTCTGCCCCCTCTCTGTCACTCTGCCCCATCCATGTCACTCTGCCCCCTCCCTGTCACTCTGCCCCATACATGTCACTCTGCCCCCTCCATGTCACTCTGCCTCCTCCATGTCACTCTGCCCCCTCCATGTCACTCTGCCCCCTCTCTGTCACTCTGCTCCCTCCATGTCACTCTGCTCCCTCCATGTCACTCTGCCCCCTCCATGTCACTCTGCCCCCTCTCTGTCACTCTGCCCCCTCCATGTCACTCTGCCCCCTCCATGTCACTCTGCCCCCTCTCTGTCACTCTGCCCCCTCTCTGTCACTCTGCCCCCTCTCTGTCACTCTGCCCCCTCCATGTCACTCTGCCCCCTCTCTGTCACTCTGCCCCCTCTCTGTCACTCTGCCCTCTCCATGTCACTCTGCCCCCTCTCTGTCACTCTGCCCTCTCTCTGTCACTCTGCCCCCTTCATGTCACTCTGCCCCCTCTCTGTCACTCTGCCCCCTCTCTGTCACTCTGCCCCCTTCATGTCACTCTGCCCCCTCTCTGTCACTCTGCCCCCTTCATGTCACTCTGCCCCCTCTCTGTCACTCTGCCCCCTCCATGTCACTCTGCCCCCTCCATGTCACTCTGCCCCCTCTCTGTCACTCTGCTCCCTCTCTGTCACTCTGCCCCCTCTCTGTCACTCTGCCCTCTCTCTGTCACTCTGCCCCCTCCATGTCACTCTGCCCCATCCATGTCACTCTGCCCCATCCATGTCACTCTGCCCCCTCCATGTCACTCTGCCCCCTCCATGTCACTCTGCCTCCTCCATGTCACTCTGCCCCCTCCATGTCACTCTGCTCCCTCCATGTCACTCTGCTCCCTCCATGTCACTCTGCCCCCTCTCTGTCACTCTGCCCCCTCCATGTCACTCTGCCCCCTCTCTGTCACTCTGCCCCCTCTCTGTCACTCTGCCCCCTCTCTGTCACTCTGCCCCCTCCATGTCACTCTGCCCCCTCTCTGTCACTCTGTCCCCTCTCTGTCACTCTGCCCCCTCCATGTCACTCTGCCCCCTCCATGTCACTCTGCCCCCTCCATGTCACTCTGCTCCCTCCATGTCACTCTGCCCCATCCATGTCACTCTGCCCCCTCCATGTCACTCTGCCCCCTCTCTGTCACTCTGCCCCCTTCATGTCACTCTGCCCCCTCTCTGTCACTCTGCCCCCTCCATGTCACTCTGCCCCCTCTCTGTCACTCTGTCCCCTCTCTGTCACTCTGCCCCCTCCATGTCACTCTGCCCCCTCCATGTCACTCTGCTCCCTCCATGTCACTCTGCCCCATCCATGTCACTCTGCCCCCTCCATGTCACTCTGCCCCCTCTCTGTCACTCTGCCCCCTTCATGTCACTCTGCCCCCTCTCTGTCACTCTGCTCCCTCCATGTCACTCTGCCCCCTCCATGTCACTCTGCCCCATCCATGTCACTCTGCCCCATCCATGTCACTCTGCCCCATCCATGTCACTCTGCCCCCTCCATGTCACTCTGCCCCCTCTCTGTCACTCTGCTCCCTCCATGTCACTCTGCCCCCTCCATGTCACTCTGCCCCCTCTCTGTCACTTCCCCCTCTCTGTCACTCTGCCCCCTCCATGTCACTCTGCCTCCTCCATGTCACTCTGCCCCCTCCATGTCACTCTGCCCCCTCTCTGTCACTCTGCTCCCTCCATGTCACTCTGCCCCCTCCATGTCACTCTGCCCCCTCTCTGTCACTCTGCCCCCTCCATGTCACTCTGCCCCCTCCATGTCACTCTGCCCCCTCTCTGTCACTCTGCCCCCTCTCTGTCACTCTGCCCCCTCTCTGTCACTCTGCCCCCTCCATGTCACTCTGCCCCCTCTCTGTCACTCTGCCCCCTCTCTGTCACTCTGCCCTCTCCATGTCACTCTGCCCCCTCTCTGTCACTCTGCCCTCTCTCTGTCACTCTGCCCCCTTCATGTCACTCTGCCCCCTCTCTGTCACTCTGCCCCCTCTCTGTCACTCTGCCCCCTTCATGTCACTCTGCCCCCTCTCTGTCACTCTGCCCCCTTCATGTCACTCTGCCCCCTCTCTGTCACTCTGCCCCCTCCATGTCACTCTGCCCCCTCCATGGTCACTCTGCCCCCTCTCTGTCACTCTGCTCCCTCTCTGTCACTCTGCCCCCTCTCTGTCACTCTGCCCTCTCTCTGTCACTCTGCCCCCTCCATGTCACTCTGCCCCATCCATGTCACTCTGCCCCATCCATGTCACTCTGCCCCTCCATGTCACTCTGCCCCCTCCATGTCACTCTGCCTCCTCCATGTCACTCTGCCCCCTCCATGTCACTCTGCTCCCTCCATGTCACTCTGCTCCCTCCATGTCACTCTGCCCCCTCTCTGTCACTCTGCCCCCTCCATGTCACTCTGCCCCCTCTCTGTCACTCTGCCCCCTCTCTGTCACTCTGCCCCCTCTCTGTCACTCTGCCCCCTCCATGTCACTCTGCCCCCTCTCTGTCACTCTGTCCCCTCTCTGTCACTCTGCCCCCTCCATGTCACTCTGCCCCCTCCATGTCACTCTGCTCCCTCCATGTCACTCTGCCCCATCCATGTCACTCTGCCCCCTCCATGTCACTCTGCCCCCTCTCTGTCACTCTGCCCCCTTCATGTCACTCTGCCCCCTCTCTGTCACTCTGCCCCCTCCATGTCACTCTGCCCCCTCTCTGTCACTCTGTCCCCTCTCTGTCACTCTGCCCCCTCCATGTCACTCTGCCCCCTCCATGTCACTCTGCCCCCTCCATGTCACTCTGCTCCCTCCATGTCACTCTGCCCCATCCATGTCACTCTGCCCCCTCCATGTCACTCTGCCCCCTCTCTGTCACTCTGCCCCCTTCATGTCACTCTGCCCCCTCTCTGTCACTCTGCTCCCTCCATGTCACTCTGCCCCCTCCATGTCACTCTGCCCCATCCATGTCACTCTGCCCCATCCATGTCACTCTGCCCCATCCATGTCACTCTGCCCCCTCCATGTCACTCTGCCCCCTCTCTGTCACTCTGCTCCCTCCATGTCACTCTGCCCCCTCCATGTCACTCTGCCCCCTCTCTGTCACTTCCCCCTCTCTGTCACTCTGCCCCCTCCATGTCACTCTGCCCCCTCCCTGTCACTCTGCCCCCTCCCTGTCACTCTGCCCCCTCCATGTCACTCTGCCCCCTCCATGTCACTCTGCCCCCTCCATGTCACTCTGCCCCCTCTCTGTCACTCTGCCCCCTCTCTGTCACTCGGCCCCATCTCTGTCACTCTGCCCCATCCATGTCACTCGGCCCCATCCATGTCACTCTGCCCCATCCCATGTCACTCTGCCCCATCCATGTCACTCTGCCCCATCCATGTCACTCTGCCCCATCCATGTCACTCTGCCTCATCCATGTCACTCTGCCCCCCCCCCCCCATGTCACTCTGCTCCCTCTCTGTTACTCTGCCCCCTCTCTGTCACTCTGCCCCCTCTCTGTCACTCTGCCCCATCCATGTCACTCTGCCCCCTCTCTGTCACTCTGCCCCCTCTCTGTCACTCTGCCCCCTCCCTGTCACTCTGCCCCCTCCCTGTCACTCTGCCCCCTCCCTGTCACTCTGCCCCCTCCATGTCACTCTGCCTCCTCCCTGTCACTCTGCCCCCTCCATGTCACTCTGCCCCCTCCATGTCACTCTGCCCCCTCCATGTCACTCTGCCCCCTCTCTGTCACTCTGCCCCCTCTCTGTCACTCTGCCCCCTCTCTGTCACTCTGCCCCCTCTCTGTCACTCTGCCCCCTCTCTGTCACTCTGCCCCCTCCATGTCACTCTGCCCCCTCTCTGTCACTCTGCCCCCTCTCTGTCACTCTGCCCCATCCATGTCACTCTGCCCCCTCCCTGTCACTCTGCCCCCTCCCTGTCACTCTGCCCCCTCCATGTCACTCTGCCCCCTCTCTGTCACTCGGCCCCATCCATGTCACTCGGCCCCATCTCTGTCACTCTGCCCCATCCATGTCACTCGGCCCCATCCATGTCACTCTGCCCCATCCATGTCACTCTGCCCCATCCATGTCACTCTGCCTCATCCATGTCACTCTGCCCCCCCCCCCCATGTCACTCTGCTCCCTCTCTGTTACTCTGCCCCCTCTCTGTCACTCTGCCCCCTCTCTGTCACTCTGCCCCATCCATGTCACTCTGCCCCCTCTCTGTCACTCTGCCCCCTCTCTGTCACTCTGCCCCCTCTCTGTCACTCTGCCCCCTCTCTGTCACTCTGCCCCCTCCCTGTCACTCTGCCCCCTCCCTGTCACTCTGCCCCCTCCATGTCACTCTGCCCCCTCCCTGTCACTCTGCCCCCTCCCTGTCACTCTGCCCCCTCCATGTCACTCTGCCCCCTCCATGTCACTCTGCCCCCTCCATGTCACTCTGCCCCCTCTCTGTCACTCTGCCCCCTCTCTGTCACTCTGCCCCCTCTCTGTCACTCTGCCCCCTCTCTGTCACTCTGCCCCCTCCATGTCACTCTGCCCCCTCCATGTCACTCTGCCCCCTCCATGTCACTCTGCCCCTTCCATGTCACTCTGCCCTCTCCATGTCACTCTGCCCCCTCCATGTCACTCTGAAGAAGAGTTATGTTGCCTCTTCACCTGTTTTAAATCCCTAAAAACCCATAACACTGCTGTAGCCACGTGCATTGCACACAGTTGTAGCTCAGCCCCATTCAGGTGAATGGGTTGAGTTAAGCAAGTGCAGGGCCGTGCAACACTAAAATGTTCGGGTTTGGCTTGAAGAAAAGGTGGCAACCCTAAGAAGAGTGCAGTATAGAGTTGCCGGTGAAATAGCTCTGAGATTTAAAAACCAGTGTGCAGGAACAAAAATAATGAAGAAATAATAATCAAATGAATAAAAATCGTGTTGGAAGGGGGATAACAAGGAATTAAGGGAAGAGGGTAGGGAGGGGGAAGGAAAGAAAAGGAGGGGGAGGGGGGGGGAGGGGGGAGAAGGAGGGGGAAAAAGGAGGGGGGAAAAAAAGGAGGGAGGGAGGGGGGGCAGGGAAGGGGAGAGGAAAGGAGGGGCAGGAAAGGGACTGTGAGGATCAATAAATAAGCGAGACCTGATGCTTCCATTTGTGTGGAAAGCAGGTCAACCTTAAAAGAAGCTGCACACAGGTGTTTAGAGCTGACACTTACCCCTACAGCATTAATCAATTGAAGAGCGAATGAGTTGAAGTAAAGGAGGACAATATAATAAAGATCATATAATAAAACGGTTGAAACAAGCCAGGCGCTATTAAGTTAACAATGAAAGCCCCCCAGGGCTGGAACCATTGATGTATGCAGAAGAGAGTAGTCACTGCAGCAACTGCAATCAAAGTTTATCGAAAT